>LUCM01007590.1:103245-181138 GCA_008360955.1 Fasciolopsis buskii
AATCTGTCAATATATATATATATATATATATATATATATATATATATATATATATATAAACTGCGGTTTACCAGGTTTTAACTCGCTTGTGAAATCGACAGAACTAATTCACAGTGCAGCTGGTAAATCTATTTACCCCAAAAACATCGTATAACGGAAGTGTCTTTTTAGCCGTCGGCTGACTTGAGTGAAAGCACTACTTCGGAATTCGGTTCCCTGCAAAGCGGAACATGTTTGGTGGACACCGGGCACCACGACAATGGTTAAAAGTAAACTCCGGATTTTCAGTTTTACTACTGAAAGCAATATCAGTAGTTTATGGTTAACCTGGATAGTAGTGGATCGGACTGATGCGTAACCCAGACGAATGTAGGTCAAAAGGCTTTCTTTTCAGTGTTTTACTTTGACCGCTTATCTTCGGATAGTAATTGGAACGGTAACTCAACTACTCATTTGCCAATTTTTTGACTTCAAACTGTACCAATGCCCATAGTCTACAAAATTGTGTTGAGCTTAAAGAGCTCGACATTTATCTACTTTCGGCTGCTTTAAAATAAGCCTCTTGTTACTGTGAACATTCGACGGCAAAAATATGATGAATATTGTGCTAGTTATTTGACATTACTAGCTCTTCTATGGCCATTTTCCCCCTTGTGTATTTGCATGTTCCTTGTCCATAATTCATGTCATAACCGCATCACCGGTCACCATATAACATTCGCATCTGTCGTAAACAATTTGTTTTCAACGATCGTGATTTGTGCTAGCCTGTTAAAGTCTCCCTCGTCACTTGAAACGAAAGCTTCATGCCAAAATAGCTCTGAAGAAAGGCGACTTACAACAAAAATATGACCGCTTTTTTCTAAACTTAGATCACTTCCCTAAAAAAACTTCTGGTCCCTCACGTTGAGACAACATAGTGCTGAGTTGGACCACTTCAGTTTCATTAGAATTAGATTATACTGAACTAGTCGGCAAAAACAGTTCATGATTCAAACATCTGTTCGTTCACCAAATCATCGGCGCATCAGCTGCGAGGGAATCGACCGATTCGTTTCAGTCTTCAGTTGATCGAAATTAAAAAAGTCCGTCCTTTCTAGATGGTGGTGACCAGGCACACTTGGTCTGGCCTAAGGCTTCAATCGTCCACTTCAGCAACCTCCAGTTTGGCCGAATTGCCTCTCTTGGGATTGTATACGTGGGCGAATCGGGTTCATCGAATCAGTACTATGGTTTCCGACGTTCTTTGTACTGCCCAACTGTTGAAATAGTGGATGTTTATTGTTTTCCCGAGAGTAACGCTGTTACGTTTGTCACTTTGACGGAGTAATGCTACTTGCAACCAAACAAGACGTTAATGCAAGTTATTTTAATCATATTAACCATATGGGGTTTGATTATTCCTTCTCATTATACTTTCCAAATATTTTTATGACTGTTGATCAAGGCATTCGTCTCATCATTTTGCTAGTTACTGCTGGTTATAGGTATTTGAGATGAGACTATTTTATTACCTTTCGTTCGATAGGGTTTGATTAACTCAGGATGAACTGTTATCCAAATCGTTGGGTCGTATGTTTCTCAATCCCATTCTGATTCGGATTCATTTCACTAGCACTGTGAGGTTCGTGCACAAGCCACTTGGTGTTGTGACCTGCTTTAAATACCATTGTTTTCTTCTTCGATAGTAATTGGATTAGGTCTCGTTGACTATGCCTAAGGATCGGACTCGCTCTGTCTTGTGAATCTTCATTCAAATATCTGCAGTCTAACTGAAACCCTTCTGATGTACTGCTATTTCTTTAAACGTCGAGGCGCTTAACATTAAAAAACCTTCCTTATGGAAAATTTGCTCTCACTCTTTAGTTCTTTGTTTTTCGTTTATTGGTAAACTAAATATTGACATAACTTTTAGGAAGACAGCTCCCACATTTGGGATGCTTCCGGGTTTGGGAAAAAACGGCGTTTGGAAGGCTTCCGTTGAAGCAACTGCACCAATTCCTACTTACATCCACCATTGTCCTCAGCAATTACAATACTTGTTTTGCCCACATCTTAGACTTATTTTACACTTCAAACACTCCGTGGCTATTCAGGTGCGAATAGTCTGAATTTCGCCTCTCAAGCTCCGACTGCTCGGAGTTCTTCACAAGTACGATTCTTCGTCTTGCAACCTTGCGCATGATCTGTCGTCGCAAGATATGTGAAACTACTGTCGCTTCGGAATAGTGTGAAAGAGATTGGAATAAGCCGGTCGGATTACAATTCCGAATGGTTTTGACAAATTTCCGAGTAATTTTCACGTAGTCCCGAAATAATGCAGATAATGATATCGTGATAAGCAACACCATTTCTATAGAAAGAGGAATGGGCCGGGCATTAAATGGCATGTTAGATTAAGTTGATCTTTTGTTTAGTACCGTTTCGGTTGGAATGACAATAAACGAAGGTGACCGCGTGAATTCACCATGAGATGCGATATCCGAGACTGAATGGGTTATCAAGCAAAGTTGTGAAGCAATGAGAAGAGCTCAATTGACGGCAGGAAAAGTCAAAATATGGAAGTGGAATCAGCATTTGTGACAACTTGGAAACGCCCTTTTGATTTTCTGGAACAAAAACACCAAAAAGATCGGTTAAATTAAAACAGTTCTTGGTGTCACTTAGCCAAGTAAAATTCCCATTCTTCCGGGCTTTGAGTACTATAAAAATTTATTAAATGGATGCATTTTTCGTTTTTGTCCATGGAAATTTACACGGCTTATTAGTAGGCACTGAAAGAATGAGAGAGCTCTGGACGGATTTCAATAGTCTATGTGCGTTTTAGCATTTATACAACAGAATACATATTTGTATATTGCCCATTTACCCCACCAATTCATTACGGGGTTTTCGATAGAGTGATAACCTAATTGCGTGCCCCGTGTCATTAGGCGTTACAGCTGAGATACGGCTTATTCTCTGAGCAAATAAATGATTATCGGATATGAATAACATTTATACATATTAAGATTACTCAGGAGAGTGAGAGAGTGAACAGTGTCAAGGGTTGAGAGAGACCAGTGCTGTGTTTAATAGCAAAGCCAATATTCCCCGCAGCTAATTCTGTACCTATTTGAGGCAGGATTGGGCAGGAGTGGCCACTGGTAGATCATTAGTATTGATTCTCCAGAAAAACACGAATCCATTTGTTAACCACTTGTATCACGCAATCACTTGATGAAGGCCATAATAAGGGTAAACTTTGCTAGGATTGTAAAGTTAGAAATCCATAACAACGATAATTAGTTGATATTTTCCAGCACAGTAGAAGTAACAGATACGCGGAATATGAAAAATGTGAACAATGCAATGTTTGCGAGTGGCCTTTTGTCGATTACTTTTTCCTCCCGCCAGTCTACAATTTGCCATCCCCGCTTCCTGAAATATCATGCAGCAGTACAACAGATAAAATGTGATTATAACGGGAGGAGGGTCACTCACAGTGAAATTAAAAACAATATCCCTCGTTTTATATTGTACTCTTCGTATACTTCGTCCAATTAGCCATATCGTACCATCAACCTACTGAGACACTTGCTTTGACAACAAATTTTATGGGATAAGCGATAGCACCAGAGATTCGCTCTTGACGAATTGGAAAACCAATGGAGGAAATTCTCAGAAAATGTAAGACATCATTAGTAGTTAACATAATATGATAAATTATCCCAATTATAAAGACCGTACTTGTATGATCTAATTTGGCCTGGTTAGTGCGACATTCTCAAAAACTGTTTGGATCCCACTAAGCCCATGCACAATTCTGATGTAGAAATTTGACGGCGGACAAATCTCAGTGGTTACCACACAACTTAACGGATTAGTCCAAGACCGATTGATTTGAAAGTCTGATTAAATTAATTCTAAAGTTTATGCAAACTGTAAACCGAGGCGAACTATTCGTGCAATGCACCATCTCAGTCCATCAAAAAACCACAAGGACACACAAATCAAAATGATCAAATAAATCTTGACTTGAAACGAACATCAACAGTGATATTTAACATATCCTGATAGATGATGCGAATAGATTTTGTGGCAGCCAATCGGTAGCTATTTTCTTAATTCCTTCATTTGTCACGAAGAGCCGTGTCAAGGAGGCAGATGTAAAGGGATTAAGGATGATTTATTTGATTGTGAGCAGCCACACACACCCTGTGGCAATGCAGACCATAGCCAGAAGTTGATAACTAGGCCAGACTGTTCCCGCTTTTCTTGACTTTTCGGTGTGCATGACTGTTGTCTTCAGAACTGATGTCCAATTTATTTGGTATTATGACATCGACTGCCGTCAGACTGACCGGTAAGTTACCGTATTTATCAGTCAGAGATTTTGCATAGTGCTCATTCCATTTTTTAAGTGTTTTCTGCTGCTTTCAATTTGAATATCGGAAATTCGCGTCTTCCCGTCGTATTTTCGGTTTCCTATTTTGCTAGCGTTTGAATTTCTGTACTCTACCTGTATGAAAACTGACTGCGCTTTTTTAAAAATGATTGTCTATAGTATCGGTCTGCTGAAACCGTTTAGCAATGTGGTACTTATCTACTGGTTTTGCAAACTGTTCTTTATCGATATGTAAAGAACCATCAAAAATTCGTCATTATCAGGCCAAGTTTTCAGCCGCCATGCTGCTTCCACTTCGGTTTTTCCCAATTCACGAATATACTGAACCAGTTGATAAGATAGTGCCAACGAGCCCCAAACAAATCATTCGTCTACAAGGTAACGTGACTTGTTTAGAAACCATGATTTAAGTGATGCAACCATCGAGCTTAGTATTTTGACAGTATCTATTATTTGTCTTCCTTCTAAGGTTATTTGAATTCACTTCCATCCAAAGCATCATCAAAGATGCCCTAGTGCCTGCCAAAAATTCAACGCTGCCCGAGGCAAAATATGTGCTTACCAATTTCTCTGGGATTTGTTAATAACCAAAGTCATATAGCAAATTCTCTCTTCTATTACCCTGAAGTTGTCATTTTAAAATATTTAATTTGTCAGTGAAATAGTGCATCCTCAGAATTTACAAGGTCTGAATCACAATCGTTTTTCCTGGCTTCCAAGTCTTATTGCTGCGAAGACAGATATAGAGTGCGGAGAATTCCTGGGGTGGTCTCGATGAATAAGGTTTTAGGGAACATCAAGAACTTTCATGTAGATTCATTGCATCATTGACAGTATCACATCCTTCAATGGTCATTCATTTTATTTCAAAGCTACTTTTAACTACTTAAGCAGCTCGTTCGTCGAAGGTTGCAAGTTGGGATGCTCTCGTTCATTGCTTTCTAAAGCTTTGTTTTTATTAAATAATCAAGGGATCTGGGGTCATTCTTTGCTGTAGCTCAGTAACGTTTTGCCATCTGCTTTCACTCTCACTTCATTACAGTAGTTTCGGATTACTTTTTGTCCATCTGTTATTGAGATTCACCTTTTATCTTTGCTTACTAAGATAAATGATAGTAGCCCACGAAGATTGTCCGCCTAATCTGTCGTTTAGACGTTCTCCTAGAAAGAACAAGCAACTCAACTATCGCTTTTTAAATTGTCACATGAAGGATTTGATTTTTATCAACGAAATAACTAAAAAGGTAATCTGCATATTATGATTCCACTCACTTGTCGGTACATAGGTCAGCTTGAGAATTTCCGGTGAACAGCTTCGTCAGTGAGTGAAAATTGTTCACGATCGAATATGCCTTGCCTCAGTCTCAAAATTTGTTTTTAATCCAAATAGATTCAGTTTATTGGTAGAGCTAATCGGTTAGTGACGGATTAGGCCAAAACCAGAAAAGCAATTTGAACTTATCAGTAAATTGCCTACTTTCAAGTTCATCTTTTTCTCTTGACCCTCTGTCTTTTGGACTGAACCTTTCACACCTAGACTCTACGTTATCCAATCGATTTCACACTTGGGGATCAGCAGACGCGAGTTTTGCTCTTATTAGAGCTCATTTGTATTGAATATTCACCTTCAGGCTCAGAGTTTGAACCTAGAGAGTTCGACTGGAAAACAACCAGCTCCCGATCGAGGGGACGTGTAGTACTAGGTTGGGTTTATTCAGAAATTTCCGACGTCATTCTCACAAACCACACGTAAGTAATGATGATGTATGGATGTATATTATTATTTATTATTAATACTGACACCAATTACATCGTGAGAAGTCAAAATAGTCGTCATCTGCCAAATGGGTGAAGTGACCGAAGCCTGGAGTAATAGGTCGGGCAAATATAATGATCAAACTTCCGGAATAACAGGTCGATTGTGTTAGGCTGTACAACAAAACTCAAACAGGTCTAGCCACACACAAGTGCATTTGTTTAGTGAAGTGAGATAAGAGGTGAATAGTTTGTCCGTTTTGTGGTGCTTGGTTTATTTTAGCTTCTTGTTCACGAAAATTAGGGGCAGTGGTTGAATCTGTCAAAAAACCGATTAACAGTTTAAAAGTAGTTCCCTCCAGTGGTTCGTAGAAAGCTAGGTTTTCCCGGTTAGTTTGCAGTTGTGCATTCTAATGCTGAAAATGTTTCTATAGTGTCATACAGATGAGTCGCACAGCTAACTGACTGAACAAATAACTTAGGCACATAATAATAAAAACACTGGACTGTGGTAACCGCAAAGTGGAATTGTAGTCTGATCCCAGACAAAAAATATTTATACTGAAAATTATGTTTCTGAGGATGATATTTTATTCGGTAAACAAAAGAGGTAATGACATTGATTCAACTTCATAAGTTCTAGTCCCCATATTTAGAGATCCGGTTTTCTGTGGACCATTAAAGATATGACTGCAATGGCCACCTCTCATTATGTCTTTATCATTTTAATGCGGGTGATTACTTAAAGCGAATGGCCGGCTCCACGAAATATCGCTCATTTTGTGATTGGTTGGCACCATAAACACTTCTGGTGCCAATCGGATTTCGTCTTTTTCGCGTTCTTCTAGCCTTTTGACAACTAAGTGCAGACTGTAAGCATATTAAAGCATGGTTGCCGCTGGGTTTCTGGGAGTTGGTTGACGTTTCAGTTTAAATGAATACATTCCAGGAGTACATAGATCTTTGTTAACCTGACGAATCACACAGAAAATCTCGTCCATCCGTGCAAGGATAGCTGGCTTTGCATGCTGGACACCATTTGAGTAGGGCATCCAGGCCATTGTCTACCCTCAACTTTGTTTAGCCCGCCAAAGCAGCGATTTGCCCTGGTATAGTTGGTAAAGTGTTTTTCAGCTCCGTTCAGTTACATGCAAGAATTGGAAAACTAATGTACATTAAAGAAATGAAACGGGCTTCAAGGGACACAGCAGCTGATAAATGCAAAAGTTTGAATTCCGAAGAGCCCTTTATCCAGCTGGACAGTAGGGGAAAAGCATCAATGTCACTGCTTGTGTAAAATACTCTGAGAATCATTTATGAATCGGTTATGAACCACGGTGAACAGGCAAACAGGTGATGACCACTCCATGGCAAATGCAAAGTATATGTTGAGGGGTTTTGTGCGCAAAAGACGGGGTTATGTTATCGCGCTAGCACTTCTTCACAGAAAGCGAAAATCTTCCGATCAGCATTCCATAACGAAGGTTTGAAACACGAAATGGTATCAACCGTGTGCTCGGTTGTAATCGAAGGTTTAGCGACTGGTGACCCAGAGATCACGATCAGGGTAAACGTCTGCTGTGTTCTGTGACATCGATTTGACCAGTCTCTTGGAACCAACCTTTGGGAAAGTCTTTGGTCTGACCTGTCGATGTAAGCGTCACCGGAAATGCAGGTGAAGTGCTATACGAGATGTGAAGCAGGACGTGATAGTTGTCTAGATTCACTTTGCCTTAGAAAAATCCTTTAGGGTTTATAACGAGCTGCCTTATTCGACTTTGTTGAGTGAGTATTAAATTTTTATTGTTCCTTGTAGATTGTGACTTGTGTGAATCCTATCAAAGAGCATTGTCACGCCGTCGGCATATTACAGGTTTATGGTCGGACAAATTTTTGTAACGTCCATTATTAAAATTGTGGTCCCATTTGAATTCCCGTCTGATATATACGAATTTTTTGTCGTTCTTTAGATTAGATCATCTTTAGGTTTTTGTCAAATATGGAAATCGATGAATTTTGTTCGATAACCATTGCTAATGAGTGTTGCCTGATGAGAGTTCAGAAGTGTTACGCACACTAAGTACTTCTTATGTTCGCCCATATGTCTGTACAAAGTAAATCAAAAGAAGCTCATGGAAGAGCAAACATGACTGACTTGTGTGTATAAATAGATCATAGGAATAAAATTAATAAAACGCAAACCGCTAAACGGAATTAGTTTCTCTATTCATATCCAATACGCAGAAAGTAGACAAAATATGACGACTGTTTTTTGATCCAAGCCATAAGATCAGTACGTTCCTATCTAATTTCATCTTAAGTCGATAAAGAATAACCACAGTAATTAATTTCCCGATGGCCTTTTTTAATTCACTTTTCTAAAGACGAAAAACGGCTGAATCGACTTTTATGGAAAATCATTAAATTGTTTAGTGTTTCTCAAGTTATGTGAATAGAAACAACCATGTTGCCAGGGCATAGTATACAGTTCATTTTGCCCTTTTTCAACCCTCAGTTCGATCTCAAGGTTGTTCCAAATAGGTTGATAATAGCTAGGCCCCGGGTTAGGATTGTGTAAGTTTCATACCCGGCCATGGTTGGTGAGACATCACAATAACCACGATCACTGGTGCAAATCGTCAACCGGGGCTTAGAACATCAGCGATCATTTTAAACTGTCGGAGGATGGGTCTTATTGGTTGGGTTTTTTTAAATGAGATAGAAGAAAACAAAACGTACTGCTGACTGCGTTGGGGTTTGGCTTAAACTTAGAACTTATGTGCTTCTGTTCGATTTCAACTGGATGCTTGGTTGGAGTATTACAGAAATGCACCGGCACTGGTTGGCCATCGAAAGGCAGCCTTCTTTCTTATGGAAGTTACACGAGCAAAAAGATAGGTGGAAATAGTGCTCGAAAAATGCGAGGTTCTCGTCTGAGAGCTTTGTTATCCAGTGTGGGTTCACTTATATGAAACCTTGTTTGTCCACTGAATGTTTTCTCTCTTGTCCCACGGCTCCCATCCACCAGCTTACTGGACGAGAGGAAATACAAGAAAACGAACACATATCCGTAGTCATACTCGCCCTATTTTGGCAAACCTGACTTTGTTTAGCACAAATCACGGTCCAGTAGTCTACTTACCACATGCTACGTGCTCGTATTCCTCAACTGTGAAGTGTTTCTACGCTGTCAGATCTTCAAATGGGGTTCTCCTATGTGCTGACCGATTACAACGGGAAGACGACGCTATAGCATTCATTTCGTTAATCCAGTACATACGCGTGTGTCGCTACGGTTAACTATCGTGCTGAAACATTTGCTTTGGAAATTATGATGACAGATATCGTGAAAATCTGATTCCGGAAGAATGATACATTTGGTTTGGGTATACTAACGAAAAATGAGAGAAAACATACCTCGGATTGACTCCAACCAACCATTTATCGAGCTTTTAATGTTACAAGTAATTAGAAAAACTCCAAAAGTTTGGATATTGCCTCTGAAAATCAACGGTTCACTGCTGTCTGCAATAGTGTCAGGGAATTCCGTTCACACGACAGTTTGCAGACAAAATAAACTGATAAAAATTGTAATTGTAAACGGGAATGAAAATGACTGGCTGACGAGAAAACAATAGACAGAGTTAGCCATCTACCGTGCAAGTTAATTAAATATGCGCCAGGCTTGGAGTCAAACACTAATTAGGGGAAAAACTCTAATCATTGTATCTACTAGTCCGGACTACAAGCTGAAATCTTATTGGATTTCCTTCTTTGCCTGGACTGTCGCCTAAACCATGGTGTATGAATAACCGTGAATCCGACACGTACGCAAGACTGGCCGAGGATAAATCTGATCGAATATAAGTTCACCAGTTTGTATTCTCAAACTTGGCTTACTAACTAGAACCATTCATGCGTAAATACCATTGTGCTTACCCCTTGGTCAGCTAGGACAAATCACGCTTAATTAACCGAACTAATTACACACACACACACACACACACACACAGGAGGTCAGTCATGCGTCGTCATACTAGGCTAGCCAGTGTTATTAGGCTGATGACCTCGGAAAGCTCATTATGTGTGTGAGAGACAGGAGATTCAACCTATTGTCTTTTTCACCTATCTAATGGCGGCCTTCATCTGGATTGCGCGCGACCCGCTGCTGCCACCGGACCGCTGTTATCTTCTAACAGAATGTTGTTGACCACTTGTTGCCTCCGCCTAAGGACAGTCACCTGTCATACATTCCGTTTTCACACAGAATGGACTTACCCTTTCAGTTTGTACTGTTAAACTTTTGTTGGCTAAATGCCGGTCACCACTACACCAAGGGGTTGTTCACTGCTTACCGGCTGAAGAGTTAGCTTGGTTTCAACTATGCATATGCATTCAACTAACAAGACATTTTGTTACACCAACAAACAGTGCTAAATATAACTGAATATCTGTCGTTGTGCAACCGCTGTCTCGGCAACGTATAGTAACGGATACTCGGATGCAGCATGGATTATCAGAACAGCAGGTTTTTCGTCCTTTATTAGTCACTGGTTATCGTTCAAAAAACTTTGTGTCGTCTAGTATGCTACGGATACAAACTAACAGTGGCTACTTGGATTTAAGGGACGCCGGTTTCAATAAAACATGAAATGAAACACATTTGATTACCAAATCACGAGAAGAAGTCCGAAATTCCAACGTGGATATTTTGCTGAAGGCCAGGGATACTAAGTCAGTCCTAGTCTAATGAACCTCTGGGAATTTTCCCAAAAGGAACTTATTAGGTAAAGTATTAAAATATGTCCATGAATGGATAAATCCTCTAACTTTTGTAATTTATTCTAGAATGAATGATCGGATGGTGAGTTGAGCTTCTGGGTTGAATAACCGGATTTCGCATATCCCAGAATCAAACAAACTAAACGATGCTCCTCCGTTTTCTGAGATGTTCGTTCTGCGCATCATTGGAACACGGGTAAATGTGGAATTCCCCATCGACTACCTGCACCATTCAAAATTAGTATTTTATCAGTTTCACAAACTGGTACACATCCCTCGTGGTGTAATAAGAACAAAACCAGAACTAAATGGCATTCGGAAGCGAGGATCTACACAATGAGTTGAAAACTGATGTAGGTTGTAGCTCAGGTTGATGGTTATCAGTAAGTCTTGACCTCCGAGTTGAGCGTTTCGGTTGCAAAAGTTTCAAGTAACCAAAACAACAATGACACGAATAAATATATTCTCTCATAGTTCTTTGATACTAAGCATGCCTGACTAGAATGACATATGTAACCAACGGGTAGACAGCGTCTGCCGAGTAAACATCTTGCTGGAAATTGTCCGTCGTCCCAAACGCCGGATTTCCTTGTGAAATATGACCGTAATTCTCTTTGTGATGATGCAAAAAATAACGTGCCAGGAAAAAGTGCTGGTAACAACGTATCGTGGCAAAACGTTGACGCTTGATCAAACGCATCAAATTTCAGACACTGGCGGCAATCAAATCCCCCTACTCTTCTTGGTGTGTTCTTTATGAATCGGTGGATAAATAGTGCTGATCTTCTCTCCGAAATTTTGTGAATATATTTTACGGGATTTGGTAAGCTTTTTATCAACAAAATTATCGTTTTCGAACAGTTTCGTACTTTATCTCTGGAGTTCAAATCCAACTGCCAAGGTACTCATGGAAATTGTTTTTATGTGAGCATTCTTCCAAAAAATCTTGTTTTGATTTATTGATTTCTAATGATCAATTTTATTTCGTTCTGGACATTCAAACTCTTCAACCTACTTCACTGTGTAGATACGTCATGCTGGTATCGGTGGATCCATATCCCTAAATACTTTTTCAGTAGTTCAGGGTTCACAGATTCCTACTTCTCGTATTTCAAAAAGATTATCACGTTTCCCCCGTTAATTCCATCCGTTCTTAAATGTCACGGGTTTTTGTTCTCCAATCTGGATGCTCCTTCGTCCAAAAATACACCGACAAACGTTGCAAACTGAATGCTATTAGTATGTGACGCCTCCTTTCCCAACACGCATTGATAACAGGTTGCAAATATTCTGCTACTGGACGATATTGAATCACTCAACTGACGTTCCCTCTTTCTGAGTGGAATTCACCCAGATCTCATGACTGGAAGCGGAGCAACCCCGTGGGAACTTATGCAACGTGATGCCTAGGTGCTACATGAGCACTTTCTTACTGGGTGTGCAATTTTTCGAGCAAGGATTTTAAAAAATCATTTCTAAAAATTTGATTAACTAATTTGATCTTTGTATAATTTGGTCTCACCCAGTCACTCGGAATAAAAGCACGATAATGAGACCTGCTTAAAAGCACGAGAAAACTACTCCGGAGATTGTTTGCAAAAATGGGATGAACAAGGATAGACAGAAATCATATTTACACAAGTTCAAGGACCGCTTAAGAAAGTGTATATAAGACTATCTAGTGGCAGCTCGCGGCATACTGATGAATACTGATCACTTTGGTTGGTTTATGTACAAGTAAAATTTACCGTTAGTAAGGTATATACATATATGCATATATATGGTTCTATTAATGGTACTTTTGCCGTTTTAGCGCATACAGCGTCTAAGTTGCAACGTATACTTTTTGTCCGATTTGGTGGCATTGATGTGAGAAGATACTACAGAGAGTAAGTTGCTTCAAACTCCGGTGAGATATGCTCATTAAATGCAAGAGACATTCAGGCCAATGGAGTAGGACATATTTTGTGATGCTCCTAAAAAGGGTAAAAAAGAGATGCTACGATTCTGATCAGCTACTGACTGAAAGTAGTTACTAAAGCAAAACTAATGCTGCGACCAAGCGACTATCACATAAAAACTACTCATTTGGTTGTCCGGTTTCACGTGAACCGGAAACTTATCATTCCAAAATGAATTTTCACAGCAAAAGCAACAACGGTTGTTCACTAGACCAGTCATTGAGTAATCAACCGACATCAGTGAACCGTCAGTTCCACGATATTTACACAAAGTTGACTATTAAACTGGTTCGACTGGAGAGTTTTGAAATCCATCTTAATGCTCAATCACTGGTGCAGTTGTCATCCGTAAACGTCGATAGGGATTGCTAACATAAATAGGAGTTTCGTAAATCTGGACCGTCTGGTTTGATATTCGTAGAAATCACCGGCTTTCCTTAACTGTTCTTTCGTAACGGCATAGATCATTGCCAGCAAAGTGATGCGGTCATAAAGTCATGAAATGACTTATTAGATAGAACCATTTCGCACCTCATTCTGCTGTAACAACTATTCCATGATCAAGTGAAAACCAATCAAAAAGGGTGCTACGTTAAGATAAACTTTTCCTAAACTGTTCACCTTGGATTAATTCAACATGAGTTTCATCTTCACTTAGGATTTCGGGAAAATGCACTACTGATGAATCCCGAAATCACAACTGGAACACATGTACAGAGAAATTATGAGCATGAAATGTTTTTTTTATAACGTCCGGACTTTAGAAGTGTATCGATTGGCCAGTATGCTGTCTGTCCTTTTTAAACAGGGTGATGTTAAAACTGTTATAATGAAGCCTTGGCGGTAGATATTATCTGCCAACTATTCGGCCACCTTGGGTGAATTTTCCGATCACGGGCTTACAAGCAAATACCTAATTTTGTGGTTGCTCTAACCATTCCGTATTGGGACTAGGTCTGAGTAAACTTCACCTTGGTTTATCCTTTGGAAATTAGGTGATTGTCTTGTACCCTGTTTTAGTTCTCACTGAGATACCGGTTAACGGAAGGGTGTATGAAAGAAGAAAATCCCACATGAGCCGATATCCAGCAGCCGTATAAACTAGCGTCATGATTTACACAGTCGAGCCAATATAGCGGCCTGTACTCTGGACAAAATGCTTATAAATGCATAATTAAAACCTAATGTTTGATTGTTTGTAACCGGTTGACCAAGCGCACACAACAGTGAATTCAAGCTGCCATATGAGTTTCTTTCTTACACAATCTTGTATAAAACCTTCGTGATTGTTATTCTTAATTGATCAGTGATATTAGGTAATAAATAAGTGTGGGGATTATATCGACGGTTCAAATGCTGAAGCAAACGAAAGTAGTTGTAAAACATCTGCCTGTTTCGCGCAACAGGCTCAAGCATTGAACCTGATGAAATGCGAATGGAATCTTTTCTCCTCAAATTGGGTTTGTTGTTTCATGACAGTCCGGTTTATGTTACATAAACCAAATATTCCATTGATACAACTACCACTATCAAATGAAACAGTAGTGGTAAAACCGATGACATATTTGGCTGGTTGTTAGTTAATGCAAATGACAGGTTGAGATCGATAATTAGCTCTAATTCGTGCAATTTCTCTCAAAGTGGTCGTGCGCATGCATCAACGGACAGGGAATATCAGCTTGACATCCACAGAAATGATTGCATGACATGTTCATAACCTACGGATGGATAACGTCCACCAGACCATTGCAAACTATGATTCGACAGCCTATAACAGCACAAACACAGGACTGCTCGAATACGTGCAAGTACTAGCTGTCTTCGCTTAGAAAGACGATCTTTGCAAGACGCAAAAACAGGTTATTAGTTTGTCCTTTTGTTGGTAAATTAGTGTGCACATCGTTACCCTCACCATTCGTTGTTGCCTTTTTGATAGAGCCAGTTTCTTCAACTTTCGTTATCTTCATATAATCACACGAATAATCGCACTGAATTTGCTGGACATGGGGATAGATATGGTGAAATGGAGGCAACAATTTCAGAATTATCTAATGAGATTTGTGACAAGAAAATGATGCCTTGAATTTCTTTAGGCTATCAACAAAACTTTGTTAATCTGAATGTTAGTCCTATTCCAAAATCTTTAATCGGATAATATGACGACTGGGTAAATCATTGCTAGATGCCTGTTAAGCTCACGAACTTGTTGACCAAAGACCAAGAATATCTTGATTGGCTAGTTCGGCGCTGCACAGCCTGTGTGTTTTATGATCACGTGCTCCTCGGTGCCTATCACCTGATGCATCGTTTTGCGGATACAAAAATGTCGTCAGTGAATCCGCACAATGTCCCCTGGAACGATTATGGTCAAGTTACTCGGGATTATCCGATACGTGTAAAATAACTGGTAGAGCAAATAAACCAAGTTAATTTGATATGCTCACGAGACGAACCAACCCGGAGATGGACGCATCAGAATAAAGTCTTCTTAACTGGATTGATTTTCAGCTTTGCTGATTACCTGTTAACATTGCAAATCACACGGCCCCACAAGCTGTCTAGTTGAGATTCCAGGGGCAACTTGTCTTAGGCTCATGAAAATAGGTCCATTCTGCCGAAAATTTCCGAGAAAAGGCTGGTATGCGAACATAATCGACATGGAATTGTGATACCAGTTGCCTGAATTATGCCAAAGGGTGTAGCCATCAACTGGACATTTTATTTTGGTCCTCATATGTGACTGTTATTTTACGCTGCTACAGAGTTCGGATAGACAACCGGGTGTGGCAGTTTCGTCATAGTCTACAGTACCGGCAACCCAATAATTTTTTTCAGACAAACTGTAAGTTTAAACACGGACACCCAGACGGAGATGTGATTTTTCACGTGCACATTCGACATTCGCGTGTCAAATTGCTGTTTCTCCGGTTTCAATCAATGTAAGGGTACTAGTGGTTGGCGAATCACCCTATCCATTACTATGGTGGAAGGTCAGGCCGATCGCGGCATCGTCGGACTGTTTACGTCATTCGATAAGCTGTATGAAAATTTGCTTGCGAAAGACAGTTGTCAACGCTGAACCATATTAGGCAGCGAACTAATCGATCAGCGGACGCAGACAATAGAAATCCAATGTAAATAATTTATCTTATGGTTAGCAAAAAAATTTGGTGTCATCTCAACTTAGCTGCCGTCTCTAAAATTAGTGCGGCAAAACGATGGGTGATGGAAGAATGGTGAGGAAAATGACAGAACAGAATTTTTTTACTGTTTGCGTTTTATAACCGTGAATGTGTACAATGGACTGCGGTGGGGTTATTGCATTTATGTTCCGTAAATTGTTTCCGCTATATCGGTTGTGTTCGACTTTGGTCACTGGGTCAGAATCGATCGGGTAGACACATTCAGACATGCATCGACTGTGATGGCACATGCACACATCATTCATTGATGGTCAGTCACCTTATTTTGACACTGACCCTGATTGGTTTTTGATGTGTGCCAGATATAGCAATTTCATTCTTATCCTTCTTTTTATCTCTGATTGATTCTGCGTAAACTTGATGTGCTGGCGTCTTCTTTCTAGAAACCTCTGTTTTAACTGACAACCTATCTACTGGGTGTTTTAAGTTATTGATGCAGGTGATAACTAATAAGTACAATTATATTATGGAGAATAATTTTGAATGAGACAGTAAATATATCAAATAGGAAACCCATTTACTCAGTACGAATCCAAAAGTGAACATCTCGAGCCCAAGTCAAACTGGTGACCTTCCGCTTACTATTTACCATTCTGCATAACTTCAGGATTCCCGAACAACCTCATAACAAATGTAGACAACCATAATGACTTGGATGTCAGTGTTCGGAAGTCACTTCCAATTCCATTTAGTTGTTTACTCTCTAATCTGAGCATATCGCTTTCGATATCAGCTTACGGAAATGTTTCCAAGGCCACTCGAATTGTCAAACTTTCTATCTGGATGCGAGTGTGAGTTGACACAGATCAAAAGGGAATCAGTTAAGTGCCATGTATGTAACATCATAGTGCAACCAACGGTTTTCAGTGAATTCAAAGAGGAACAGTGAAAGGATGTAATATTTCTAGCAGAATGTTAGGTTGTGAGCCACGGATGGCTTAACTTGCTTTCGAATCTTCAAGCCGCGACAATCCCGACTCATGACAGTGAGTCGTAAGCAAATCCGAACGTGACATCGTATTCTCGTATGTCTTGATTTGGCGATTTGTTATCTCATCGACCACCTCGAGAGTCAGTATCACGTTTCTATTTTCCTGTCCGTGCACGCATACACATGCACATCGTGATGTTTTCCATAGTCACAATCTAAAGACTGACACTTGAGCACAATATAACCATGTTCAAGCTATAGTATCCTTCCCCTAATGCGGCTAAAGATTGAAGTATGTGCCCGAATTCGATCAGGATGGTCTGCTGTCTTTCCGGTTCTTCGAGGTACCAGTCTTTTTCCCTATAGTGTCTTGTCAGTGACAATTGGTATGAATGCTACAGGGTTGTGGAGGATTTTACCGTCAAGCTGTAATAAAGGCTACTAGCTCCTAACTATTTGCGAGGCTGTCAACAGAAAATATTAAATTTCGTTTTCCCTTGCTCTGTTGAGGTTGATCGGATGATACTAGTTGTCCTTTTTCAGTAGTCTACATCAATTACACTTCAATTGCAATGCGAATATGGACCGAAGTGTTTAAGTAGGATGTCATAAATATTAGACAGCGCGGAATGGTTGCTAACGGCTTGTCGAACATGAACACGCTTTGATACAGGGTTAGGGACTTTCACGCACAAGATGGTCGAGTTTAGTGTGAGGTAGTTTCCAACGGGAAGGAAAGCGTCAGGAGCCAGCAGTTGAGAGTTTATTTACCGAAGCTTGCCCTCTTTCTGCCCGAGTCGGGTTTGCTAATCGGACAAGTTGTCTAACTCCTGGCTTATTTATCTTCATCTTTTGTCTTACCTTTTAGTTCCTTTTATTCGTAAAACAACAATGTACCTCATTTTTCAGGAAGGGAGCCGCAGCCAGCAGAGGGCTGCGAAGTAGGGAACTTGACCGGCGGTGGTAGGATTTGAACCCGCGACCTTCACATTCAAACGCCACGACCTTATGCGTTTGGCCACCGCCGGCCAGCAGTTTAGTAAGCGCAAACATCCGTTGGTCACAGTCGTCCTTTGAGCGAATAGTTTGCTTCGTCCCAGTTAGATGGGCCACGAAATGCAATTTCCAATTTTGTGGTCGGCTTAATGTTTTAGGTTCGCTGTGGGTTTGTACTGATAAGTTGTCTCAACCGTAGCTTCATTAATTCGTTGACATGGCATTACGCACAAAATTTTGCACTCGGAAAGTGCCATTGAAATGCAAGTGTTGGTTCGCTCGAGTATCTTTTCTTTAAACTGGGCCTTTATTGTCCCATCATTTCTCCTGGACATGTTAATATCAAGGAAATTCGACGTATCTATTACAAAACAAGTACATGAATGTGGTCTACTGGCCCCAGTTCTATTGCAATTTGATTTTCAAGATACAATGACAACATCATTTAAAAAATTTACTACTCAGCTGCTTCTAAATCTGGGTCACAGACAAATCAGCCAAAATGGGATCTATTTAGCTTCCGGTTGATCCACCATTGATTTGTAGACAGGAATGTTCTAAGAATGAAGAGTATGCGTTAAATAGGCATAGTACCAACCGCCATTTGAAGAGTTAGACGGTTAGAATTATTCTTATACGCCTTTACTCCACCAGCAATGCAAACATACCACAGGTGCATGCCGTGAGACAAGCTTCCGTATCGTTTCGACTTCAAACAAAGCAAATGTTCATTCAGGAGGCTTATTTCGTGGATTCAGTTGAAAGTTTTGTAGCCTCAAAAAAAAAACCACAAATCAGGATGGACTTCGAAGATTTGGGCACAACTGGTTGCCTGGCGAATACTGTACATTTATGGAATACTGTCCGCTAAAAAAATGAAAGAAAATGCAAGTTCTAGGTTTGAAAATTAGCTTCTCGTTCACAAATTTGTCCGGTGATTATCACCCTAGCAATCAGGAAAATTTTTGGGCTGCATAGTTGAAGCTGGAAGGCTCATTATTTGCCGTCGATATAGCTCTAGCATTTCCATGCTGTTATTCCATAGGATTTTCTGTATGTTTGAAAAATAGCCTTCCTTCTTTCTGCAGAAATTCAGGGTATTTCCAATAAGTCTGTATGACGGAATCGTACCTAAGCATACCATCCATTTGAAGGTCATAGCACTTTTGATTGTCAGGTTCATCTGCAAGGAACCAGTCATCATTCACTGGATGAGAACTTGAAATTTCCATCCGCCATATGTGTGATACGTCACTAAATTTGCTGTACTAATGACCTAATACTATTCTCATTATGTGATGCATATTGTAATCAATATTTTACTGATACTTATAGTACTACAGATAAATGAAATGTAGAACTTAGAACCCAAGGTTCCTTTCAGCCTTACAATCAGTATTGAATTATACGATGCATGCTTAACAGCGTGAGGAACACGAAACGCAGCAAACTGACGGAATTCAAAATGTGTCGCATTTTGGGTCAGGGGAAATTGAAGTGAGATGATGCACAAAATTAATTTTGATGAACCAACACACACAGTACGCATTTACACTACATTTTATCTTTTACTTCCTTTATTAATGAAACAACAATGTACACCATTTTCCAGGAAGGGGGCCGCCGCCAGCAGAAGGCTGCCAAGTGGGGAACTTGACCGGGCGGTGGGAGGATTCGAACCCGCCACCTTCAGATCCAAACGCCACGACCTTATCCGCTTGGCCACCGATGTCCTGCGAAATTTCGAGCCAAACCTAAATCTGTTTCCGTGGCTCTTACTGGTACAGGGAATCGGATGATATCTACTCGACACTTTCCAAAATAGATTTTACCAATGCTCCTATGCTGTTCATTGCGAGCTGTTCGACAGTACTAAGAATTAATCATGGAGATCGGTTAGGTCTGCGTAGTTATTGTATTCCTTGTTTCGTAATAGTTTCGTGTACATTAGTAGACCACTGAATCGATTTGTCTGGCACCAAGCGCTTTCTAGCATTCTGCGGTAAATTTAACCATTTTACCAGGCTTAAAAGAACTGAATTCTCAACTTTGTGTCCATTCTTTACTGGAACAACGCAATCCCCTAATCACCCCTGTTTAAACTGTTTGCACAAATTTCTGATAGATAGTATTAGACTGATAATTCACTTTCGACGGTCAATTGTAGATTGCAGTTTCCGTAAGAAGAAAAAACTAACAATCGTTTACCTTCGCGTCTGTCCACCGCATGGCATTTCTAACACAGAAGGCCGTTATCACAATCGATGTGATCGCCCCTTGTGTGGCATGGGTGTACTTAGTTTGGGGAAGAATAAATTCACTTCTACCAGTTTTACAGTTTTTTTTTGAACTCGATCATATCTTCTCGATGTAACAACGTGGGCACGAGTGAGTGAGAGAACGGGAGGACACCTTCGTAAAATGTCTGTTTTATGATCCATATGTGTTTAAGATTATCCGTATCTTGTTTATGGAATGCATTAATCCAACCCAAAATGACTTTTGCTCCTCATCTTCCCATCATGATCCAGTATAGCGATAATATTTCCAGGCTGACTTATTGCCCCCAAGGGACTAGGAAGCAATGGATAAATTGTTTGCGGTTTTCCAGTTAATATGAACGGTTTCAAGTGTTTTTTCCTCTACTTTTCCTGGGGATATTTTCTAGATGGTGAACTTTTACGTTTGGTTTCCGTCAGATCGTTGTGACTTTTTTCGACCGCTTAGTCCCTACAAAGCTGTATGACACACCGAACGAAAACTGAATGGTCAACAAACTGGTCTGCTGTGTTTGGATGCTCCCCCGAAAAGTGCGCAATACGAGGCGGATGGACCATCTTTTATCCGATTCAGTTAAGTTTCAAACGAGACAAAATTTTATCCTGCTGTGTGGCTTTCGTTGGTGAAAAGTTGAAGCGAAGACAAAGTCCAGTGATCGGAATTGCAACGTGGGGTGAATGAATTGGGATTTTCTGGAGCGTATTTGTTTGATCCGAGTCAACGATATTCCGCAGCCCGTTGTCGTTATGCCTGTCAGAATGTATCGCTGAGGCCTATCAAATCATTAAAGCCTTACTCGCACACCGATGCGTAGGATAAAATACTCAACTTATTTCTTATCCCCCACACCGCATACCCCTACGATTCCGCTCGGTTTCATTAATTTCAATAATTCTGTGTGGGTGAGAAAAATAAGGCACGGTATGGTGGACCGGTGTTCATCTTCGGTAACACCTGCCTCAACTGCCGAAGCCGGACATTGTTAGCCAACTCAGCCCTGTAAAATCACTGATCGTTTATTTGAAACGTAGTTTAACGGCTGACAAAAGGGAAAAGTTTTCGTTCGCACAATGACAAGGTGCCCTAAAAGCCCGATCCATTCAAACTGCCTAAAGTTCTCCGATAGAAACCCTTACGTTACCATTCAAAAACCCAAAACGGAATGTTGATAGTGACAGTGAAGACAATATCTCAAAGCAAAGCGAAGTTAAAAATGTCCCTCGTCATCTACTGTACTGCAGTTTGAAATGAAATAGTTTGAGGGTTATCAGAACAACATTCTGAAAATGGTAGTGAATTTGTTGCTATCTTACCCACGAGAACCAGAGAGTTTCCATAATTGAAGAAAACTGGTTAATTGTCATGTATGTCGTAGTTATTTTGTAATTTGAGTTCAAGTATCTCAAATATTACTCGCTAGTGGATAGGGAATGCTCGAAGCCAAACATTAATATGAAAACTCCGTTTTACAGGCCTAATAAAGAGAAAATTAGACAGATTTAACAAATAGCTTATCTTGTTGACTGACTTTCTTTTATCCTACCGGTACACTAGGCGTGTGGCAAACGACTGATATCAACCAGTATTGTATATTTAATGGCTAGTCAGTCATGTGTTCTCAGTTTATACTTTCGCAAGCATTTCATTTGAATTTGCCATTATTAGGTAAACCAATTCTCGACGCCTTTGTTGTTCTGACCTAGGAACTCTCTCTAACGCTGCTGTTACCGTTTCTTCGTGAATCAGATTAATCTGTAGATTTCCTGTGACATCACCATCACTAAGTACTGATGTCCATGCTTGCATTACCCTGAACAACCCGTACTACGAGTGATTCGGAGCGAAAGATGACGAGTGATGGGATATTATTTTATAGCACGAATAGTAAAATATATGTGAAACCAATGAAATCACCTAAAACTTCTCAATCTACTCACCCTACAACTTTAAAAGCTTGGCCACTTCCATACGCGGAAATCTAATCTGAGAGGTTGCAAGGTGTTTTTACTTGTCGGATTTTCGGCTTCAGTCACAATTGGTGCTTGGACTTCAAGTAGCCTGTGCTGGGCATGTGAGCCCTCTGACATCAAAACAGCGACATGTTCAGCCATGTGCTTCTGGAGGAAGGTAAATCTGACTGCATGCCAAAGATACCATATGCACATAACGCCTTAATATGCCCCCTCCCTAGGGCACTTCATTACTCTGGAAACTTCGACGATAATTATTGGTATGACACTTATTGGAATGTTACTATTAGGCGATTATATGGTTCATGAAATAATTCATCATCACCATTGAAGCTCACATCCCCGTTAAAAACCATGAAAACACTGTACACCTGTTTCGAACTTGTTAGGAATCGTTAGCAGTTCATATCTAATGCACCCGAGTCGGGATAATTGCAACATCATGTGGTGAAATTCAGCAAACCGTTGAGAACCTGCTCGGTAGCGCAAAGGCTTGGGCTTTCGATTCAGAATCATTCGACCGGTGTTCGAGTCCCATTTCGGGTGCGGTGGATATGCACTGATGATGATTCCTAACAAGGATGAAGCAGCTGTACGCTGAGTGATTTCATAGTTTCTTAATGGTCAGTTGGACGAAAAAACACGAGGTGAATCATTCCATGAATCATGGAAATCCGTGTGAGAAAACCTGTCGAAGAATGTACCATTTCAAAGCCAATGATGCGTAAACCTAGGTGTCGTATTCCCGCAGTTGGCAACAGTAGCGCCCCTGGGTTTCTTTTGGACGTCACCTAAAAGTTGACTTGAGAGTATTAGTAATAATGATTCGTCTTAGAATTTCGTTTGCGAACTTCGATGATCCGGTACTTTCCAAATACCAAAATCTTTTTGAACGGTTTCACGTATTTTCATGTGGATCCAAGTTTGGGGATCTAGGCAGCCATGGAAGAATTCTGTCAACCTTTCTCGCTTAATCCGAATATGAATTATTTTCTTGGAGAACTACTGGGTTTGATTTAGTGATTATTGCAAGTTTCGCCGGGTGTCCCTTTTTTACGCACTCAATCCGAAGAACGCCAATACTCTTCATGGTGCTCGTACAGAAGGGCCATACTCCTGTCGTATGAATATATTATTTCAGCAACGGACAGCGTGGATATTCCTATTTTCGGTATTCCAGTCCATCTGAAGCGCTACAGTATTCGGTTTGCACTATATCGTAAATCACACGGGCCAACGTGTTACCAGACGCCGACAGTTCCGCTAACGCAGCCCACGTCTGACTGCGTAAACAAAAACGTGTAGGCGCTAGCTTTCCTGCTAGAGGGCGAAGTCGATTCATTTCGGCGGGGTGACTCATCTGCATATGACACTGAGACCAGCTTGCCCAGATCACGTGACAAGAAGCTTGGCAACTATATCCGAGCTTTCGAGGCGTGAGTCACGGAAATCCAGTACGGCAGTGGCGAGGGCAATTTTCCCAATGTACTTTTAGTGCACTTATGGGGCAATAAAGTGATGAAAATTTACCAGCCACTTGGCTACCAAGTTCAGTCAAAGGTACATCGCTCTCAGTGTTTTCTTCAGCCAACGATCGGTTATAACTTAACCCTCTGGGAATTCCTCCTGGATGTGATAACAAACTTTCTTTGTCTACCTGATCATACCAAAATTAAAGAGCTAAATTTATCTGTCTTTTCAAAATTTCTATGATAGTTTACTCCTATAATTAGCAATGCAGGCGGACTGACAACCGTCAGGCGATGGTTGCATGCAAACACAATTGCTAATGGAAACATTGGACATGCCTCATTCTCTCAATGAGTTCAAAGTAATATTTCCTAGCTATGCTGCGTCCCAAGGTCCTAACGTTGATGGCAGTAGAAATACCTGACACTGAACCTTAGAATGTTGTTTAAACATCTGCTGTAGAATGATTAATTCTGAGGAAAGGAACGGTTTGCAAGTGTGAGGGATTGGCAGTGTAATTGACATTACACTTGGGTCTTATTGGTTATTATCAGTTGCGCGACGCTGGACCGTTGAAAACAAACTGTGACCAATAAACAGGCGTGGACGTAACCCGATCTTGCCAAACATCTAGCAAGTACAGAGTCCAACATCAGACTGAGACCAAACGGATAAGGTCATGGCGTTTGGATCTGAAGGTAGCGGGCTCGAATCCTCCCACCGCCAGTCAACTTCCCCACTTCGCAGCCCTCTGCTGGCGGTGTTCCCCATCATGAAAAATGATGTATATTGTTTTTTTCATTAATAGAGGAATTAAAAGATAAAAGATAAATGATCTTATTGTCTATCAGCGGCAAGCCGACATAGTGGCCTTATTGGAAGAGAAGATTGTAGATATCCAAATTGAGGTCATATCTTGATTTGTGCTAACCAATCAGGATGAACGGTCCGGGTTCAACGAGTAAACGACATGAACCAAATCAGGTGATGGGCCAATCAAGGCGCGACCAGCACAGCCGATAAAATAACGGCCATTACACAGCCATATATATGCAACCGAAGTATGCTACGAATATGTGGTCTTCACTTAGTAAAGCCAGATTTTGTGTCGGCTGATTTTGATTATACTCGCTTGAGCGATTGGGGCGGATGATGGCGATCTAGGGTCGGATTTGGTTGATCGAAGAACGGAATCGCGAATAGCGATTAGACATGACCCAGCAACAAACTTTTTTGTTTTGTCCCTGAAAAACCGAAGAATGAAACTTTTGACGTATTCATGATGAATGGATGTGAATTAGCTCACAAATCCAGTGTACATTCAATTCGATTTTTTGACAAAACATAAAGGGTCCGGCTTAAGTTCGAATTTTTCAAATTGCACCTTGCCTGCAAACTAGCTCTGAAATCCGATTTCCTGTCTGACCGAAGCGTAGACTAATTATCACCTTTCCTGTCCACATTGTGTTCTTGAATTCAAACCTTGCGCACAACACATCTTGATGTGTTTGAATGGTAATTTTTTCCGAATATTCCTCAGTGGATTTCGGTTTACTCACACACTTTTTATCCAATTGAGAACAGTGCAAAGACCGAAACACCCGGCTAAATTTTGTGCGTAAAAATTGGCTAATTGCAAACAGATCTATGGACAGTGAATGGGCCAGTTCGTAGATAACCGAGCAAATTTATGAAATAGGACAGCTATAGACAGGTAGATTATTTGACCTAATGTGAACACGAAATGTCTTGTTGACTAGGCGTGACAGCTGTTCCAGTGGCATAGACAGTTAGTCGAACAAGCTGCTAGTCTCGTTAGCTTAGGCACCACACGGGTATAAACAACAAAAGAAATATAATTATGTAATCCCGTTTTTATTGGCATTGTAAAACGTGAACGGTGTTTTGTAAATAGCAAAGTGAAAAATCCAGGAAAACCAGGTACTGTGAGATCTCAAATTAGGGCGAAATTCAGCTAACTGATCGCGATAGCCTAGACGCAGTTAGTGTGATGGTCAGTCATTCAAACTGTGGTAAAATCCTCTGGACTACTGTCATTTTGAGAGAAACTCAAGTCAGAGCAGCAAAGCAAGAATCAGCCTACAAGAAGTACGATCAGTGAAAATGACTAATTAGTCGAAATCAATGCGAGACGACTGAAAAAGAGCAAAAGCGCCTGGAAAGACTTTGGATCAGCCAATGAGAGCGCAAGTCAGTCAGACCGACGTTCACTAAAACATTTTGAAGAGTATTATAGCGTTCATCTTTGGCACAACTGAAATTTATAGAATTTACTCTGGAGCAGTGAATTTTCCGAATGGTGTTCAATTCTTTATTGCTGACAGCCGAATACCCTGAAGGTTTTTCAGCGTTAGTGTTTTCTCTCTGTATACATGTAAGCCAATGGGAACATATCAAGATCGGCATTAGATCTGGGTGGGTGCTTGGATGCTTAAAACACAGCTCGAACTCACTCACCGGGAATCAGAGTGAATAAGCTAACAATAACGCTTATCATTTAACCGTTACTTACTCTATCCTGGTTTACCGATGGAAACAACCTTTGTTCTATTGAATTCGCTTTGTACATGTTAGTAGTAGGAGATTGAATGTTTACATGAAATAAATCACCATGTGATATCATCGCTCAACTCACCATTAAGAAACCATGGAAGCACTGTACAGCTGTTTAATCCTTATTAGGAATCATCAGCAGTGCATATCCACCGCGCCCGAACTGGTACGCGAATCCGGGACGAACGATTCTGAGTCGAACGCCTTAGCCATTACGCTACCGGGCAGGCTCAGAACGGTTTGTTGAACTTCACCACATGATGTCGCACCTATCCGTCACTTATTTGCACGGCTACTGTCCGCTAGCGCACAGCGATCGACTCCTACTGATAGATGACTTCTCTGCAGGTGGCCTGAGTACGACGAAGGCTTTGGATGTGACCTACAGAGCTTGATTACTTGGTACTTGGTACATGCACTGCCGATGATTCCTAACAAGGATGAAACAGCTGTACAGTGCTTCCATGGTTTCTTTATGGTGAGTTGAGCGATGATATCACATGGTGAACTATTTCATGAATTCACTTTATCGGTGCTTATTCCTACCCCCTTTGCAGAGCTCATGCCTCACAGTAATAGTTTTCAGTAAATAAAAATCGCAATAAAACAGGCTAGTTGAATTTTCCCATCTACGATCGGTTTTTATCCTACTCGAAAACAAGTGCTTGTCAACATCGGCTGACCGGTAAGTAGAATTTTTTTGTTGTAGTTCAGCGCTCCGTTTCAATACCGCCGAGCTTGATATTGTTGTGTTGATAAGAAGACCTCTGGATTGTCCCACACCAGTTTCTCGATGATAGTCTGATCTCCTACACTGAACATCCTTAATAGAACGAAAAATAAACATATGGTTGTATTTGCCGTTTTCATCGACCGATTAGCTTAATGAACGAATGTGATTGGCCGAGTGAAATAACAATGCACCGACAACTGATTGGTTGACGGTGTGGTATGAAAGTACGCAGTCGGTTAGCTGTGAATGTGAAACCGACTTTTAGTGACGTGAATGGCTCTCGGGAATTTACCACAACTACACTGTTGTGTGGAATATGCACTTGGGTTTACCAAATTTTGACCGGTACTTTATTGGGCACTCGTTTTCATGTAGAATATCGACCCCAATGCACATTAAATTCATGTAATTGAACAATTTCCCTAGCAAACATTATCTCCATGCCTATCCCAAATAAAAGAACCTCACAGATACCATATGTTCATGTAATTTATTGGGCCCATTAGCAAAGTGAAACGTTTTGATATGAAATCTTAGATATTCACTCGTCATTAGTCAAATTCATAGCAAGCGAGTTTTGGGGAAAACGTTGCACACAAGAAAGTAACTTTTCGCGCGAAATTCACGAGGGAAATGTGGATGTGACCAAGAGGCCCAGAGGTTAAGAACTTCAAACTCCTTGAGTAAGAATTGTTCCGTATATTGGACTTGCTTCATCCTTAGGCGCTTATGCAATCGGATAGTTGAACTGTATATCATGCTCTCTATGCATTTACCATCACTTCACAGTACTGTAAATTGTCGAATTTTCCACTTTATGTCACCCAGAGGACAAATAAATGAAACCTAGCGACGGACCTCATGGATATCGAGTGTTGCGACCCTCCTTCACACGTAGTTTGATAAACGAGAAATGAAGGAAGCACCCACGTGATTTTATCCAGTCCGAAAAGTTTTCTATCCGCCGTAGTAGTCAGCTTAAACCAATGAACATCATCACGACAGTTTGTAGTTTTCCTAAAACACTGTCTTCGAAGGTGAGTTTTAGTCAAGGCTTTCCCATTTGGTGACTTAATATTTCAGGATCAATGAAATCCTTTGATGAGTACTTCAGTATCGGTGCTAGATGCCAACGGCGAAGTGTGTGTAATTATTGAATGTTCCTTAGTTATTTTCTTTCCACAAAATTGCGATTTGATTCAATGCACAGAAAGGTCAGATTATCAAAACAATTCAGACCAAATGGTCTCAAATGAACTCAATTGAATTCGTTGGACCGGTTATACATTTCTATCTCGGATAGCTTTAAATAATCCGCTAACATTAGAGGCTGTTTAACACTACAAGAGGTTCCCTCCTAAGGCCAGTTTGTTTGTGTGAAATACGAATGCTGTGCTTTTCTTGATTATGCATTAAATTGTGATATGTGGATTCGCAATTAGTAGACGAAATTTGGTCAGCCCCGGTTACGAGTGGGCACGGGTTACCAGTCAGTGCTGGACTGAATTAAACCCAAGCTAAGCAAACGAATTCAACAGGAAGATCACAACAGAACGGAAACAAGTTTTTGTTGTATTTGAAGTTCATGGATCTATACACAAGTTTGGAAATATTCCAATTAGGGGAATCCGTTCTGTCCAATTACATTTTGCAGAAAAATCTGGATTTCACGACAGCTTGTCGTGACGGTTGTCACTGACTGCTTGTCTACGCTGGCCAACGGGAAGCTGTACTGGACTGCATTTTACACGTCTTTCACATAAACTCACCGGACAATCTCTAACTTTGTGTCTTAACCACTTCTACTCAGCAACGGATCCAGTTGGCCGGATAGGAAGGAGGGAGCCGATAAGTTTACTCAGAAGCATAATACAACTTGGGTATTTTTGGAACCATCGCATTTTAATCTATCTCGTCTTTGACTTAACCATACACCATTAAATTACTACACGTAGTAAGTCTTGTAGGCCTATCTTCATTTCTTAGAAAGGTCGGCGCTGTGGTTCTGACTGATGCTTTCACCTACCCAGTCAACGCATCGGTTAGGCTTATTTTTTATCCCCGAATGTTTGAACCCGTCACTATTATTACCGTCCAAAAGTCAAGTAATTCTACGACCTTAGACACGCACCTTTGCCTGGTTCTCTTTATGTCTTTCCATCTTAACCTGACAGAGCGTGCCATGCTTAAGCGTGTATATTTTTCTATGGATCCGCCTAATGCTCGCTTTCAATCTGCTTATAAACTAACATGCCCACTTTCGACACTGTCACCTCTCTTACTCATCACATTTGTCAGTCCTAAGATGGATCGATGAAATCCGTAAGTTGCATCTTCCTCGAATGTTCGGCTGCATTTAATTCTGTCCCAATTTTTGCTTAACAAACCGGAAATGTCTGGTAGTCGCAGGTCGTTATTAGACTGGCTGTCTGACTCCTTTATTAACGAGATGCGCGACTGAGCGATAAAGCATCAGAACCCTTGGTTAATGACTCAGGCGTCCCCCAGCGAGCTGTTCTTTTACCGTACCCGTTTTCTACGGACAGCACTGACCCGTCACCTGGTTTCTCCTGTCGCTTATTTAAGCATGCAGATAGTGTCGCATTTTTTCAAGTCGATTCTAGGAAAGATGACTTTTGACGTTTTTTCAACAACTTATCCTCCACCTAGGACATCTCTATACAAGCCAGTTTACATCCTAATAAATCGGAAAGTTACTAATATCTGCTCTTTCAATGTCGGTCAGCCTACCAATGTGAACCGCCTTCCACCTACCCGAGATCACTCACTAGCGCTAATTCTGTGAGATTCCCGGGTGTTATTATTTATTGCAATCTGAAGTGGACTTTTCACATTTGCATCTATTTAAATTACTCTTTGAGGATTGTAATTTCAAATCAGAAGGCTTTGACACTACAAAGTAGACCAAAGCATCATTTACTGTTTCCTATACCAACGAACACTTATTTACTGTCCTCATTTTACTTTTGGAGGCATCCTTGAAAAAGAATTTTACCTTGTTCGCCCGGTCCTATTAGTTATTAGCCGTGTGTCTTTTACGCCACTAGGTGAACTACCCAATAAACTGTGTTATCAGAACTTATGGAAATGAAAAATTTACTCACAAAACGCATGCAGTCCCTACACATCTTTGACACAACGATCTCTCGAAACGTCGGTCTCATACGATGCGATTCTCGTTCTATGCCACTAAAATCAATATCCATGGAAACTCTATTGTCCCATATTTGGCATCCACTTTAACAAAAGGAGATCATGTTCCAGACGAGTTACTGTGCAATCTATTTTTTAAAAGGTGATGAGTATAACTGCTTTCATATGCTTCATGTCTGTTTTTAACTGAAATCAGAAATTTATGCAGTCAAAAGTCTCGGCAGTACAATGCGATACAATAGGAAAAACTTCGCCTATGAATTTCACCCCTGATAGCTCTCTTCGTACAAAAATCAGACCACTGAAGTGCAATCAACAAAGAAAGTCAGCCCTGCAATGTACTGGGGCGTGACCGTTAACAGTGATCTCTCATGGTACTTAGGCACCTGTACTGTTGCCCTCAAGCTGCTAGATATTTCCATTCAGGTAAGAAAGTTGTATCGGCTTTGCCGAATTGGACCAACAGTGTGCTGCCATTTGTAGTGCACGATAGCAACAAAGTACCAACAGTATGAACAATAGATAAAATGGACCACCGTGGTAGAATACTTCTACCCAGAAGTCACTGCCAGTTTTAGGATGGACTGTGATATATGCATATATGAATATATATATACATATATATATATATATATATATAATTTTACAGCACGGTTATACTCCGTTAGCTTACTTTTTGCTCGACCATTAATGTGCCATTAGAGGACTTGCAAAAAATCTAAGAAAAACAATTTATATGAGCCTTTTTAAAAATACTTTTTACCCTCGGCCTTATGTAGTAGAAGTTTCCCTCTACTTCATCGGAACTGCTGATTTTTCACACGCTGTATCAATTAGGAGGAATGTACAGTCGAATGCAGCCTATGACTGTATGCGAATTTTTCCCCCGAGAATACCTGTTGCGACGTCCAACCCTTGTAATTATGACTAATAACAATTCACGGAAGTTGTTATGTCAGCTTTGTGCTTGTTTTGAGCCGTGCACCACATATGTTGTCTCCTTTGGCAATACATTTTAAGCGTGTTATTATTATTTGTGATTCTGCGCAACCGGTGGGAGTTTTTATTTGTAACCAATCGATCTTTCAGTAATCAGTTGACAACTGTATGGTAGATTTGCGTGCTGCTATTACTTTGATATAGCCAACAGTGGTTTGATGGGGAAGATTGCACACATCATTTCATTCCGTTTTGTTTGACTAGCAGAGCATGCAGAGGAACAATTCAGGTTTACATTTTCGAATATCGATTTCAACACATCATTGGCTGGAAGATATCGAATGAGCAATAGAAGGGTTTGCTACTATTTGTTGATCCCGAAATCTCTTCCATGTCGTATAAATATTTTCAGCGTGCCTGCCCTCGCTTGTTCTCCAGCACGTGCTGAACAACGCTTGAAGAGCTAATTTAACATTCAAGATATAGTTTGGTGACCGAATAGGAAGCATTTCATCTCGTCGGTAACGGCGTAGAAACTTAAGCGAGATGTTGAAAATTGTCCAGAGATATGAAACAGCTAATCAGAAATTGGAACAACTTGTTTACTACTGAGCTTTTAATTTTTCCTCATCTCACTGATTGCATGAACAGAACCAAAATACAGGATCTTCTCCTCGGTAATATGATTCGCATATGGCTGGATAAACGAAATTCCCGGAAGCACACAACTGGTCTCACGGTTATTGCCGCACTCTAGGTATGCGTACCTGGTATTATTCCGTCCGACTACTCCTATACCAGTGCGCCCCTTTCTTAGTGTCTTACTAGAATCCCAGATGAATCGTTAGGAGCGTGAATGGACGAGAAGTCCACTTGAAAATCACATGATGATTCTGAGGGTTAGCCTTGCCTGATCGACGAGAATCATCCGACGACTCACCATGTGATTCTCCTCTCCACTTATCATCCATTCACGCTCCTGACGATTCAAATGAGATTCTATTGAGTCCCGAAATTCCGTCGAAATTGGAGCTTTTCTTGATAGCACCCATTATTCAAGTGAAATATATATATATATATATATACATGACAGGAGGGTAGAGAATGATTTTTTTCTCGTAGTTCAGGTTCAACAGGATGGTATCGTTTGTTGGCTGAGCTAGGAAATTTGATAGCAAACGTTTCATCAGCACCGGAGGTGCCATGAAATTTCGCGCGTCTAACGCTCACAGCCGGTCGCATGCCGATAGGTTTCCAGCTATTTCATCTGCACGAATTCCTGTGAGCCAGCGTCCTACCTACTAGCGTTAACCACCACTGACGATGTCTCCTAGGCTGCTGTTGAAACGTTTGTAAGTTGAGTGCCCAGCTTAGGGTATAAACCAATATCACATATATATATATATATAATGTCATAGCAGGTTAGAGGATGATGCTCTTTCTCGCAGCTCAGGTTCAATAGGATGGCACTGGTTTGTTCGCTGAGCTGGGCAATTTGATTGCATGCAATCTAATTACCCAGTTCAGCGAACAAACTAATGCCATATATATATATATATATATATACAGAACGGGAGCGCCAAAACTTTCCCAACTCCGACTAATTAAGATCCCGTTGGTATGCATGACAGTCGTGGAGATCTCGGCGAAAACAGACAAACAGAATAACATTGTGAGAAAATCGAATGGTGCATCATCCAATATCTTTCGATTCTGCTTTCGGCACTAACAAGAATTCCGACGTTTTGTAGCATGTTGCTCATTAATCGGAATATTACGGTGATTCCGTCGGTACATTTTATGAACTAACATGGTGGTCAGTTGCCCATCAATATGATATCGCTTTGCAAATAGTCTCACATACTTCTGATTAGATTGAAATCCGCTGACTTAAGCGGCCATGAAAGACGCCTTGTCCTGCCATTGGTCCGGCAGTGTTTGTTGCCATATGCGGGCTGTCGTTGTTATCTTGGACGGTTAGTGGCTTGACTCAATGATTCTCATAAGTAATTTCCCCTCTATTCCATTGGTTTGCTTTGTAACCGGGCCAAACCTTAATGATCAGCATGTTCATCTTCTTAACTAAATATTCCCAAAATTCTGTCCTCTACATTATATATTTCGGGAACGGAGACCTTGGGTAATTCTTTTTCATAGTGTATGCCAACAGTCCCACTTAACCAGCACTATTTTTTGAAAGTCAACTCGAAACCGTAGTAGGTGTCGCCTAACCAAAAACGAAACAAAATCAATCCGGATCTGTACTATATACATTAAAGAATAAAAATATAACCTTTGCAGCAGGCGTCTCTGTTCTATGAGTTGGCAGTCATAATCCACATAGAGCTGTCAGTGGTTGGAGTTGCGGTCTCCCAATGGAAACTTGGACCATTCAAGCTGCTGTCACCCAAAGGTGATTCCGCTGGCAACGTGCTTTCGGAATCTTCAAGCAGGAAGACAAGTTGACAGGGAGTTACTCGGAAGGCATACCTGATAAGCGATACTGCGCCTTGTTGAAGTGTATAACACTTTATTATTGTGTTCACGATTTGTACCAACAGAATGGACTCTGACAAGAGCGTATCGTTCGTGTTCAACTCACCCACCCTACAGGGATAAGAATGTCACCGTAATTGAAATTTACAGAAGAACCTCACCTATTTGAAACAAACGGGCAACGAGCCACAATCAAGATCAACGTGACAAAAACCGAGGTCGATAATCGACCAACAAAACAAGTGTGTGTGTGTGTGTGTGCATGTGTGTGTTTGTTCATTATGGGCATGTTTTCGTATGTCTACCAGGCTTATCCTCACCCGGTAATCGGCAGAGAATTCAACACCACAAAGTCATTGAGATCCGTTTGGATGAGGTGTTCGCCTGATCGGAAGGAGACGCACGAAGCTAGTCAGATGGCTAGAATTCAGTCAGTTACTGTGCCTTACTGGCAAGGTGACTAAGCAAAACTAGATGGTTTTATAGCGTGATTCGACTATAGTACATATTCGCTGAAATGGCAAATTTGGTTACAGCAAATGTTCGTTTAACTGATGACGATCGGGTCGATTTCTGTTTGATCATCGATGTCAAGTTTTATGCATAGAAAAATATTACGAAATTTTTGCTTACTTGTCACCCTGGGATTCTTGCGTAGGCATATTTAAGTGCACTGATTTCTCCAGTTGAGTTTTATTCAAATATATGCTTGTATTCTACTTTGCTCATTTGATCGATCCATTTAGTACACAAGCACACACACACACGCACACACACACACGCACACACACACACTGACAGTGCCGATGCCGATGTGGTTGCCTTTTTCTTCGTTCAGTCCCACTTGCATATGCCTGTTTAGTAATCGGTTACTCGTTATTAAGCTTAGTGAATTTTCAAACGGGAAATGAATGAAGATATCAGTCGCTTCGGTGTCTGAGTGAGCTGAGTTATGGCACAGACCCTTGAAAAAAATTGATTACTACTACTTTTCCTTTATTAGGATAAAAACAGTCACCTTAGAATTGGAGGCCAACTAGCTGCATCCGGATAGTTACCGTGCCTGACCTATTGGGACATTATGTAATTCTGTACCACTCCATTTTTCATTATCATGGTTTCCAGTTCCTCTGCATGGTGGTCCTTTTGGTCCATGAGCCATGACCCTTGCACAGAACTCCTGCGTCAGACATTTAGTAAGAAACACTGCTTTGTGATCGGGGATATTTTGTGATGATCCGTCTCTGAATGAACCTATCCAGTGATGGATTTATTGTACCTTGTTCTAGCATTTTTAATGGTCCTTCTGCCACACCTTTAACTGAAAAGTGAAAACACTAGAAGACTAACTTATGTGTACATTATTTAAGCACCCCAAAGCAGCATGAATGCTACTGAAACAGATGCAATCCAGCTTCTTCAGTCAGACTTCTGTGAAGCTGGCTTGTAGGCGTTCGAATCGCTCGACTTACAGGACAAAAGTCTCGATGAAACTAAATCGGTTATCAGCAAATTCTTCAAGCTTCAACGCAGTGTACTCAAGGAATAGGTGTCCTGTACATGACCACTTCCGACTACCGGAGAGTACTTGAGTGAGCTTATCGCACACAGATTACTTTGACCTGAAAAGTGATTTTTCAGTTACAAATATGAAAGTCTTTTTTACCAGCGCGTAAAAGACCCGATATATGTGTGTCATGATTTCTCCAACTCTGATTCTCCTAGCAGGGAAACATGGCTTGAATGACTGCATAGTGCAACTCATCTCTACCCAACGGATCTTTGGAAATCCAATGCAAATTCAAGGTGCAATTCAGTCAGTCAGGCTGCATCCCAGTATCATGACCGGTCAGTAATTCAACCAACCAGTGAATATTCAACTGAAAAACAAAGTGGGAAATCATAGCATAAAGTTACAAAGGGCTTTGTTTTGCTTACATGGGGATGTCAGTGTTCGTATGTGGTTCATGGTAGAGCAGAATTTGAATTTATCACCTGCAAATTTAAACATTCTCCTTCTAAAGAGTCCTCTTGATCTGTCGAATCGCAGTGTAAGAGGGCCACCTTGTCTACCTCTGTTCTGGTAGCCCATAATTAAAAAGAATTGGATGAACATTGGAACGCGGTCGTTTGGACTGTTTTCTTGTCGTCTCACTCTTGCTACGGATGTAAATAAGGTAGTTGGCTTATTTGCTACTGAAAACGTCGTCGCTGTGATCTGTTGAATCACTGTCACTGCATCATCGTACATGCTCAGGTGTGGGATCAAACATCGCATCTTCGTTAAAACTGTACATACCACATAAGATACAGCTGATGTTCGTTATCATGAATACTGCAAACGCGATGGTCCCTCGTATGGCCTCTGAAATCGGGCATGTCGCATTCGGCACTCATTTCATCTCCTAACTGAACAGAACTAGTCGGCTATTTTATGCAAATCAAGTTCACTGATCATCAGTGTGTCTTGATTGAAACGCTTTGAAATGGGACAAAAATGTAATGGCCTCTAAAGGGAGCCAAAGGGATTCTGCACAATTTAACCGTGCTTGTGGTAAAGCGGACCAGAATTAGTCCTGCCATTTGCACATCCACGAGAGATCAAACCTCTGATCTCCGGGCAACGATACGTGACGAGCCACAGGAGTTCTGTCGATGTGCAGAAAATGGATTTCTGTACTGACCATTTACTATCTTATTATAAACAATATTCTTCTCGTTCGTTTTCCTACTCGTTGGTTTCTCTGTCTGATTTTTGCATGAATATGGACGCTTGGCTGTTTCTTCATTCTTGTGTACTTAAAGTGACCACACTTAGTCCATTTCTTACCGCTGACTTCCTGAGTGTCTTTTTACAAATTCTATTTTAGTCACTACATGTCACTAATCATTCTGCCTCCGGCACTAGCCCTCGTGCATTTATGACGTGCAACTTATTTTCAATTTGTCGAGTTCGGCTTTCAATAAGTGAAATATGCTTACGGAGTAACTACGTTGGGGATTACGTTACCGTGTCCAGCGTGATTTTCGTCTTTTCAGCTTCATGCAACCGTGAGTAAAACACGCATGAAACTACAAGGAAGTAAGCTAGGAGTTGCAGATCTTGCCCTGCAGTGGTTAACATTTACGATAAGTAAAAGTCCAAACTACCGACTAAATAATGGGCACCCGTTTGGAGTAACGTTTTTCGGAATCGGTAGACGAAGGTGTGTCCTTGAGACATGCTAAATCCGCTCGAAGGAATCGATATAATTCTTGAAGAGATACATACCAAAAGGTGAAATTCATTCACTTTGTTAGAGTGACGGTGACTCAGTATGGCATATTCTTGCGGTATTGCTTTTCTTTCTAGGTTCAGAACAGTTTTTAGAGTTATATTTTTGGACTGATGTATTTTTCAGCTAGAGATTTTTATCCTATTTCAAAAACATTTAGTTTCAGTTAGTCTGAGGACAAAACAAAGTCCTTGAACAGTTTTGACTCAAAACGATGCACACGAACCTTGGGCACTAACACTGACTGACTTGCTGGGACTTTCGTCTCTTTGGCCTTCACCGGGATTAACTGCAATGAGAACATTCGGATTCATCGTTTCACCAAGGCGGAAATAAAACTCATTACACGAGGCACAAAACTCTCATTATCATTCTCATTTTTCAAACAAGGGGGAGTGTTCCAGTAGCTATAAAACAAACTAATTTACATGTCCATCATGCTGGGCTGCTCTACCGAATGTCACTTCTATTCCACTTGATGAGAGCAGTTGCACGTGACCCGCATTCAAGCGAACTTAACTTGTGCGAACTTTTTCCGAGCATTCACGTGCCGTGCTCGTGTGATTACGGGAGGGGAGAAAACGTCATTATCTGCGGTTTATTTGTTCACAATGACGTAGGATAAACTCGGATGACTGAAGCACTTCGCCAGCATCATCATGGATTGACCCGAAACCTCTGCTAATCCTGAATCTGCTACCAAACAAGGTCAGATAAGCGCATCGTTTAGAGAAGAATGAAAGCAAAACCAAAACTGAAACGAAACCAATATGGCGTAATCATATCTAAACTTTTCAAGTGACTTGTGAATGCCCGTCAAAAAATGAACAAGAGGAAGAATAAATGTATTTAGATTCTGCAGAATAACCAACTCTATCATGCTTTTGTTCAATCTGATATCCAGGAGACTGCACTCCAGCAGTCCACATCTAGCATGTAAAAGCAAACTGAAAGTTGGCGGGAAACAAAGCTATCCGTGATGAATGTTATGTTGGTGGTAATGATAAGGATGATGACGATGATGATTCGAGTTCTGCAGATGATGATCATGGTGATGATGACTACATGCTAGGGCCTTCACAATTATCCTTCTGTAAACTCAGTGGATTTAGTGGATTCTATTTCAAATCGCGGTGAGGTGCAGTAAAGTTATCGCTATTAATTTAGTTATTTCTCCTACTTGATTGTGAAAACCACTGGGAAGAGTTCAGATACTTGACATCAAATTACGGAAGTCGGGATTTGTATCCGACATAGTCGCATGCAAACATGATGTTCCTGACTGAGCGGCAAGTTGTGTACACACAGGCGCCACTGTTGATTATCGATGGGTCATGATGGACAATCGTTGGCAGATGATGAATCCACGCGGACACACAAACAACGCGCGTTCCTGAATCGGTTCCTACTGAACTAGCACAGGATTTGGATTCAAAAAGATGACATGCCTAACACGTTCGGGAGCTTACGGATTCATTGTCAACCAGTTGGAGAAACGATAATTTCACTGTGACATTTACCGTCTTGCCCACGATTACTTGCTCGTCGCTCGTTGAACGTAGATTTAGGTAGAAATGTCAGAAGCTCAACGAACAAGCAAATTTAATTCCACACGTGTGCTTGCTTACATTACGCACGCGAAGTTACCACTGAACTACCAAATGAATGTCGGAAAAAACAAATGGATCATGCCTCATCCCAAATAATTCGTATTGCCAATGAATAAATATGAGCCTTAATATGCGGATCAGGGCTGGTTTGGTTTGCGGATACTCCAACAAATTTCTGCTGATTCCAACTAATGTTTTCCAAATTCATCCGAGACACATTACATTTCAGGACGAATAAACTACCAAGTTAAATCAAATCCTATTGTGAAATAATTACCAACGATATACACGGAACGACTATGAGGCGACAGATTCCGCTGTTCTGGGAGCCACGAAACAAAACAGAACGCCGTGTCATACGCTTGAGTTTGGGGTGCATAGTTGTGCGCAGATAACTATTTTGTGGAACGTGAATGTATAAAAGTAGTTGGACAAATCATCAGAAAAACAAAATGCTAGGGACTCAAGATGTTTCAAAGTGATCCAAAAGGATGATTTACACAGTGTGCAGCAGACAATCTCAATAAAGGATGGAGAAAAAATTACCTAAATATAGCATAGGTATTGACACAAAATACGCGCAACTAAAGACGAATGGCCCAGGACCTGCAACGGCTTGGTTAATAAATGGTTACATACATGCACATATGTATATGTATATATACACAAAAGATATATATATATATATATGCATATATGGATAAATGAAAAGCGACAATAACCACGAAACCGGTCGTGTGATTCCGGGCTAATTTCACGCAATCATTCAGAAGTTACCTAAAATTTCTCTATATATATGTATATATATGTATACTGTGCTGGCATTCTGTCCTAGTTTCCAAGGTTGGCCCGGCCCTAATGACATGGGGTTATCAACAAATCACAGTGGCGCTTCTCCTGTGGACTCTTCATCGAAGAGTTTTCGTGCACAATTCTGAGGCTACAAATTAGAAAGTGCTCAGACATGCCATTTCGAACCACACAAGTATAAGGATATTTGGATAAGGGATTACTGCATATACGTACCTAGTCAGCTGTGTCAATACTCTTCACTCTGCACAATTCTTCGTGGTTTTTTACCAAGCCTTCCGCATTCCCCGCTAGTTTCAATAAAATGTATGTTGTCTCAGGAAACGTCGTTTTGCGAGGATATTTTCCATACGGAATTCGTACATCTACCGGTCAGTTTCACCTGAAACCGATACTCAGGTAAGTCTCAGTGGACCTGGCCGATCGGCCTTGTTGCGTTGTGAATTTTTGCAGTGGAAATGTTTTGTAAGCAAATGAAGTCAATCGAACTGGCTGGTTAGCCCAGAAATAAACCTAATACATTAGTCATATGTTGCTTATGTTTGCACTCGTGAGGACACTACTCCATTCCATGCAAATCGACCGGCAGAGAATTTTTAAGACGAAACATGAACAGCAGAGATAACAGAAAGGAGGTCACTTACAAGGCTGCTAAACATCTGCTACCAGAATGGGGTCATTGGAAATAGGCATGTTTTATTTCACCACGAGGCCTATGAAGCAGCCGGTCCAGACTGGGGCAAATAAACGAAGATAGGAAATAAAAATGAGGAGCTGAAACTTTGACTAGGTTCAAAAGGATTATTTAAGCAATTTTGTTGGAATCCCACATATGCGGTTGCCATCACATGACTAAATTGGGACAAAGAATTAACTTATGCGCACAAGCGAATCATCAATGCGAAATGTGAACAAGTACGTTCCGGCAAAGTTGAGCGTTCTAATGATAATTTGAAAAACATATGAATCTCAAATAAATTGCCGGATTTCTCACAATCCCGTGAACAGATATATTTCCGCGAAAATTAATTTGCATACATTTTCTAGTTCATTGTTTTTCATTGGACAATTTATTGCTTATTTCAGTAAATAATAATCATAGACGAAACTTTGTCGGATAACTATAATCTTTGGACGTTTCACTTTGCGCGAAGTACCTTTCTATTCTCAGTAGGGGAACAAATATTTGCACTTCTCTTTGGAAGAAGAATCAAATGAAGAATAACAAGTCTAAATCGAAGTAAATCCCCCTTCTATCTTTTCATTTTACAACAAAAATAACTACTGGTGGTATTTCAATTGAGCGAAATGGGAGTTTGTACTCCCAATAGGAGTTAGCAGATTTACCAACGATTAAGTGATCAAATTTTTATTTAGCCTTTTCTAAGTTATTGATGAAATGTATAATACACTTTGAAGCCACAGATATTGGTATCAAAAGCTTTTAGGCCAATTGGAAGTTTGCTATGCCCACTGAATCAGCTGCTCAATGAGTGACCTTTAATTGCTGACCCCAAATTTTAGTGGTCATTTCAGGCAACTCTGGACAATTCAACACTTTTCGAACCTTTGAAGGGGATTCCCGAATCTTCCAACAAAAAGCTTTCACTCTTTTTTACTTCTGTCATCGTGAATGTGATGAAAGCTGGTGGAGAACATACTTGGGGGTTATTGTAAAGGTGTCCCAATTACTATCTTGTGAAGCATTGATTCCTCCCACGGAACGGTCGTTGGCTAACGGGTAAAAGGGAGTCCCTGGAAATATTTATTTCCTAGTTTCCCTTTTTTGGATATTGCAACTGTAATTTTCCAAATTTCGCTATTATTCTTGCTTTCTATAAGTTTAACATTGTACATCAGTGGGTATAGCTCAATTGCAATTTTTCACCCGTACACTAAAAGTGTTACGTTAGGAACAGATATTTTACCTCGCAGTATGAGTCTCAGGTAGTGAATTTATAGGGAGCGTTCATCACTCCCCCGAGGTGTCTGCACATCAAATCATAATTTGCTATGTACTTTGCGATGAATCTTGACAAGGCGCTTCGAGATTAGCCGCGGAAAAAGGCAGCCGCAATGACGTACCTGACATCGAGGAAGCGTTGCTGGACAGTAGCATAAATGGGCTATACAGCATGGGGGACGAAGTTAGGCTCGTAATATTGTTCCCGTTTACTGAAATACCGTTACTGGGAAATTGCTGGCTAACGCAAAGAACCATGTGGATTGTGGAGGCTTCGTTCTGTGATACGCGATTTTTATCGCCAACACATCTGACTCGTTTCTGCCTAAAGAGGATTGCAGCTTTTATGCGCGTGCAATTAAACAGATACGTGAGCTATTGTTGGCTCTATATTTAATAAAAAGACCATAGTGCTAGATGACAGCCCAGCGCATTTTAACACCATTACGTAATTTCACCCAGAGTTTCGCGTACATTTTTGACGATTTTCATATACTTCGGGATATGTAAAAGCAAGCCGTTCAAGAAGTTACCATTGCGTTTCAAGACAGAATACTTATTCATCAATGGAAGGTTTGTTTGACAGTCACGACAGCGATTTCAGCGGTGGACACATTAAGGTAGCTAGAGGTCTTGCAGCCACGCAGCATGAAGTTCTGATTGCTGGCGTTTTCCTTTGACTTTTGCTTTTTGTTGGAGAGATTAACTAGTTACTCCTTCGGGAATAGAAAAAAATTCACAAACTGAGCAGATGCCACTCGAGCATGTTATTTGTCAGAAGTTGCTAGCATCAACGAAACGCACGCCATGCACGAGTTACTAATGGTGATAAGAATGTGCAACGAAATTACTTTGCTAATGGTACGTGTTACATAGGGCTGGCAAATAAGCACTTTAACATTAAGTCCACAGTATGTTTGAGCTCGATCGATAAGGTCGTTTTCTGTATACAGGTTTCTTAATTTTGTAAGCCAACGTAAATATACAGACACAGCATTGAACGGAGCTCATTATAACGTGCAAGTTTTGGCCAAATGCGGGGTAATTTCATGTGGACAAGACTATTTACTTGGAGCGCTCGTCTGTGTCCATGACCTCAAGGGGAATGACACGCGAATGCATAGACATCATTTCATTGCTTTATTACCGTCTAGTCGACTTCGCAACCCTCCCTCTCCCCGGTTACCGTATTCATTTATGTCGGTCCCAATCATCATTTATTACATCTGACGTGAAAATCAGTCAGTAAAATGTTTTCACGACCTAAGTAGCCAACAAAACTTCAACCGTGTTAGATATTCGAACATGTGAATTGATAGTACGATTGTCGTCCTTGTTCATGAAGGAAAATGGACATACGTAGTTTAGCGGTGCTCTTTCTATGGCTAGGTACTGAGTGTACGTACTATAGGCGCTTCGGAAGTTCGTCACGTTGTTTACATCATCATGGGCAGAAAACGCTGTCGATTTTCCCTATGGGCCATTAATCGTTTGGGAAGTCACACATCTCTCCGTGCGGCAGCGAACAGTAGAAATGACTTTCACATTTGTCCCTTGGAATCAGTCATGTTGCACGTTTACCACCGTACTAGTATATGCAGTGATAAATGAAGCAGTAACCGATTACAAACGAGGGCAAAAATCTGAATGAAATGAGTAAGTCATGGTTCTTCGTACATCCGAAGACTACTTGAATTAATACTTAGGAAATGAACGACACAGCAGCCTTGGTGCGGCGAGGAACAAGGGACTGAGAATAGGTTATTACGTGCAATTAACGGCAAGATAAAATGTAGTAAACTGTTCCGTGAACAAAATATGACTGATAAAAGAGTTAAGAAAATAAAATTCGGAAAATAAACCCTTGCTACCGCCTGTTCTCCTATGGCAGACCGGTAGCACACTCAAATTTTTAAATTTTGCTTGTGTTCCGTGAAAATATAAGTCGATATCGCGCAGCTTCAAAAGATAGCTAAAACTTACTCTTTCGCGCTTTTGGGTGCTTTACATATGCCGCCAAGTGGAACAAGTATCCAAAATGATCACGGCACTTAGTTCACTTTTGTTACACGGTTCAGATAACCAAATTAGTGACGATATTGGAAGGTCTGATTAAGCATTAACAAAAAATGAATCTGGCGTGGCTAACGAGAAAGATTCTATGCAGCTAATTATCTGTCACAGATCAAGTTAGTGTTTGGGTGGCAACTTTGGACTCCTGACTTGCCATCCACTTTCTAATGGACTTGAAGATTACACCGACTGCTTTATTGTCTCCTATAGCTGTGGCCAAAAAGTGTCCAGTAGAGTTTGTATAGCTTGAGCATCATCAACAAGAAAGAGAAAACAACATATATACATTACCCCGGATCGATAGAAAGATTGCAGTGATAAGTCTAACTGTAGGAAGAAGGAATGCGAACATTAGCATTGGCGTGGCGATAGGGCAAAATGCTTGTAACATTGTCGGCCCTATTCAGAGTAGAAGAAAAAGTCCACATAAAGACGAAATTCGGCATTTGTACCACGCACTACAGATTAGTTTGAGTTGCGACAGAAACGAATCGAGTTTTATCTTGCTAATGGTTGCTGATCTGAATCAACGAATCCGATAGCAGCTCGATGATTTATGGTTGAAAGTTGTATTTCGGGAGTGTTGCAACCTGGTTACCCGTTTGCACTGATGATTGAATCATCTTTAATTCGGGAACCCGGATCCGATGTATTTCGACTGTTGGTTCCCGGGGAAGACAGAAGGCCATCAATTAAACCACTGTTGGTCTGTTGAGCAAGGTAGATAAGACCATAGGCAAAATGATCGTGAGTCATATGAAATATTCCTTAAATGAGAGTAAACAGTAGTGAGCTAAACTTTGCCATCTAGTTTTCTTAAGACAGATATAGTCGGAGTTGAATTTCCAGGACCAGAAAATCTAGCTCAGTCCACGTACTGATTACAAAATTGCTCCTTCACAGGATTGAGCGAAAGGACACCCACTATTTGCATGAAACTAGGCTGGTCGCATTACTAGTTTGAAATTGACCATTTCTATGTCGGAAGGAAATTTCTGAAAAAATTGTCAAATGTGATGGAGATAGACCAGATTTACCCAGCTGTCTGAAGTCAATAGGTGTTTTAATTTCTTTGTAATATTTAACCGTCTAGTTCCATTTTTACTTCTCGAGCCTATTTATTTAGGTAAAGTGGAAACCCATCACTGTAACTGCTTACATGTTTGGAGAGACGGGAACCAATGTAACAAAATTTTGATTCGTTAACAAAATGTAGCAAAATACTGGCGGTTGTAGAGATTGAGTTCATTTTAGTCGCTCATAATTCAAGGCTTTTGTGCGCATTCTTGTACGTTGTCTCTTGAAGATAGTAAAAGTTTTGCCTTTTTGTAAGCGATGGGTACGGCAGCAGATTATGAGATTGATTCAGTCACGTTTACGTATTGAAGCTCTTTGGGTGAGGTGAAACAAATCTGGTTATGTTTTGCAAAGCAAGCTTGCATTGCATCATTTTTACGAATGACAGCAAACGAACAGCAATAATGCATCTTGAGACAATTTGTACTTAAGTAATGTCCTGTTACACAAAATAAACGGAACATTAAACCGTTTTACTATGCTGTGATTTGCATTGTGATGAGATCTAAATCTTTCTGGTAGACGCGATTTCAATCCTCTCGATTCGGCAACAACGGCGCACTGTTCAGGAGATCGGCAAACGTTGTCCAACCAGAAGCTGTGTAAACTCATCCAATTTTACAGTCCAATATAAGGGTAGAAGAAGATTTCCTTGCTTTTCTGGACTTTGGGTTACGTCGACTGGGTAGCAATGCGACAGACAAGAGAGTATTCATGAAACGTGCCTGAATGGGGCAGTGTGCACGTCTCTCCTGCTACGATACAAAAGAAAACCAATGAGCCATCTGCTGTTCGAGGCAAGAAATATTTGTAGTCAAAGAACCATTGGGAAAGAGTTAGAGCCTACAAAAAGTGCTTTGTGGAAAAACGGCTATTCGTTGATACAAAAGTAAGGAAATAAACAGGTGAAGACTCCGATTACCTAAAAAGGAAATTTTCCTGACCGCCCCGCTTAAGGTCATAAGGCGTTGAAAATCGTGGGACAACGAACATCATAGGCTTTCGGGAGGTGCTTTCCTGCAGCCCATACCCCACTATTGGCTAGCAGCAATCAGTTTATTGTTCAATAATCCAAAGAAAGCCTGATTCGCCAGTTTCGCTTTTATTTTATATATCATTTTACTTGCTTTTGCGGCGCAAATTACCTTGGACATGTGACGAGATGTTTGCTAAAAGGCTATCAGAAACCATCACAACTGTGCGTCCCAAAAGTATAGCCTGGTATATCTACGGTCTAATCCCACAGCATTCGAGAGATGGCGGTCGCCGGACAGAATCAAAAACCAGTTTCAAACCCGTCCTGGAAACTCCCAGATTTTACACCATAGGTCTACGCAAGCGATCACTGATGACCTCTGGAACTAAAATGATTCGACGCACGAAGCCAGATCTTTGGAGGAAATGCAATCTCGTGGATCCACTGTTGTTAGTTTGACTGTAATAGATTATTCTCTTTACGGTTTTTACGCTCTTGGTTCTTTCACTCCCTCATCTATTCACACAGCTGACTTTTTTGCATCTGAATTCGTTTCCCCCCTCAGTCCCATAGTTCATGTTTAACGTAATTCACACATTAGTGTTTCCATGACCATCATCATCTTTTTACGTTAGTCAGCTTAGTGAACTTTGTTGCCGATTTACCAATTCACTGCTAACTACAATCACATCCGAACTATTTGTTACTCAAATCTGAGTATGGAAAGGTCTGAAGTGATATACCGAAACAAATAATTTTCCGTGTTAAAAGCTGTTTTCATGATTTGATGATTTGCCTAAGGTCGTTTCTTTGCTCGGCTGGGTGTCCTTTGGACTCCCCTTTCATCCGGCCATCCTGATAAACGAGAACACCAGGCTGCAATTTTGCTCATATTAGACCTCATCGGTGGTGTCTATCCTCCAGCGCAGCCAAGGTTTGAATCTCGGTCTTCCATCTGGAGGGCGTGCGTTGCCATTGTGCCACCTGCTCCCGGCCCGGTTAATTAAATAACCCGGAACAAGTTTGTTCAGATATCGTTCTCAGTGAAAACTAACAGTGCCTGACGGCCCCGACTGGGGACACTGTACCTGTCTCGTTAACTTCGTTCGAATCCTTCCCACAAAATCAAGCATTCACATTGTGGGTGCATGTTCTCACGAGCCTACTCTCGAAATGATATTTTTACATAGAGCTCACAATTACTTGTGAGTAGTGTGTGGGATTGGTTTTCTTTGCTTGGCTAACTGCCTTTTAAGGTCATTCTTTTGCGCACAAACCTCAGGTCATCCGGCCAACTTTACACTCGGTAGGCACCAGACTCGTGTAACTTTTTGGCCCTAAACGATTGTTCACTACGTCTTGTGCAAACGCATTGGGGTGTCCATTTTGTGTTGGATGCAATTCAAAATCGAATGCCTCTTCGATACTTGTAGAATGCCGAGCAGAAACAGCTTTATACATTTCTAATTTTGGGGTATCTACCCAACCCTATAAACAATTGCTGGGATTTGGCATAAAATTCTAAAATATATTGAAGCAAATATGTTCAACCTTCTTAAAATCTGCTCGTCTGACGGAGGTTCGGAATGCAACAGTTTTTTGTCACAGGTCTTCTAAGCGTTTCTGCTATTTCATGCTGGGTTCAGAATAATAACTTATAAGTGGTACTCCTATTCTCTGTCAGGATTGCCAATGGTTACCGGGATGCAGTACAAAACCCAGTTCAAGCACAACCGTCCCATAATTTGGGTGGTGCAAAAGATTGCTCCGAGGTCCAAGTCCTGTTTGCTTGGATGCACCAAGGTAAAACAGCTGTCGATATTTGATTAGTAATCAACAGGGAACAATTGCAATTTTTCATCACACTGTGACGTCCGCATTAGTGTTCTGATCCCATCAGAAACAAGTTAAGTTTATGAACGTGACTTCTTGAATCGCGTGAGAGACTTAGACCAACTAGTAAGAAGCACTTCCAACATCTACATTTTCACCTACACTTTAAAAAATTCTGGTATATCCGGTAAGAATTTACTCCTTGAGGGGTTGGAATGCGGCATACAGGTTGGTCCCTGAACAACAATGGTCTTATAAATGCTAATGGGTTCAACAACTCAAGAAGAAAAGAGATAATGCGGGATGTCAAAATTTCGTACTACTCTTGTCAATCGCATAAGTGTTTTCATGGAGGGTGGATAGCAAAACTACCGTACTTCCTTATGCATTTTGCAGGACCTGATGATCGTCCTTATTCTGTGAAATCTTATATGCCAAGCGGATTCTTATACAACTTCCATTCTCCATTCTCTGGAAAATTAAGAAATAATAATTAAGGGTGATCACAAGATATTCTGCAGAACTTAGGCTATCTGTTTTCAATAGACTTTTAGTCAAATTGTTACTCATCCTTGGTGTATAATGAAGTTAGGGAGCACGACACACACAAGAGGCCATTTTGAAAACAACGCTGTTCTTCGAACTAAAGAAGATGTTTTCGATTTTTCGCCACGATTTAAACACTAAATAGGTTGTTTATGTACATTGCTGCAATGCAAAAGCTCGCAGAGAAAAAGTTTCACTTACACCGAAATATAATCCTTCAGTTCATTTGGGGAACACAAGATAAGTACTGTGCTATTGTCGTCATTTGGGCCTCGCCGAAGTTAAAATTTCGTACTTAAAAGTGACGGTATTGATGCTAGTTCATTGTGGAGGTAGTGATGAAATTTTCTACGTTCAGGTGAAATCTACCACACCCAAGCGGATGCACATAGTAATCAATAAAGTTTTCCACTAAGTGCATCCACTGCGGTTAACCCACCTCAGAAAAAAGGTGAAATAAAGCAAACCAGAAATACTCACAACAGCCCCCAACTATGTTTACGTCACAATACTATGACTTAAAAGTAGCTCCAACGTGATTACCTACCGACTAACTCACAGTAGCCCATTCGATTTATGCAGGGACTTCTGTATGCCTTGATAGGGCAGACGTGCTACTGCCAACCAATACCCCAACGAATACACCCAGGTCATCATAGGTTCTCTCGCTTCACAGAGTCAGTTGTGATAGGAACAGTTATGCACACACACTGAACAGCACGAGCGATATTATCGTCTTTGCTTTCTCGGCTCTGTTCAGTATGGATTTCAATTGCTGATTGAGGAATGCTTGAGGTGGCGCGTGATGATGGGCTGTTTATTATTCTCTTGGGCTAAGTAATCTTGCTGGCGTGACATCACTTGTTCCTTGTACTGTTCGGAGGACCACCTCGTCTGAGCTGGACTGCGCATGTTAAATTCCTTGAAAATGTTATACAAATGCAGATGTCCAATGCTTGGGATCACAATCTCAGATACTTCTACAGGTGGTCGGAACACTGAAGTGAAATCACATTCCAGAGGTTTTCTTTTCGCATTCGTTTCCACACAGTTCTTGTGCTTCCATATACATGCATACAAAAAACAAGCATTCTTCGCTTTTCATCGATTTTACTATCAGTCATCTCAGACACATTTGTGAGGTACGTATATGCCAATGGCATCGAACGTGTACTGCTTCGTTTATGAGAGTATTAAAAGTCGAAAAAACAAACAATAAATTCAACTGGTTGTTGGCAGTCTCCTTGCCAAAATGGAGTGAAACGAAAAGAAATCGGAAGGGCTTGTTAGAGAAGACAGTTCGAAAATTTTGAGGAATGGTGAGAATTTATTCTAGTCATCTTGAGTTTTGGACGAACTTCCTGTTTAGATTATAATCTGATGGCTTGAAGGAAATGATTTCCTTCCGGAAACGTAACTAAGAACCGGAAACGACATTTCACTTGTGACGACAAAAGTTATGCTGACTATGAAATAATTCACCATGTGGTATCGGTGCTTAAATTTTCATTAGGAAACTATGGGAGCATTGCACAGTCGTTTCATCCATGATAGGAATCACCGCCCGAAATCTGACGCGAACCCAGGACGAACGATTTTGAGTCGAATGCCTTAGCCGCTGCGCTACCTGGATGTCTCAACGATGTGTTGAAATTCACCACAATGTTGCACCGTCGTCACTGATTTGCAAGGCCACGGGTCACTGGGGCGCAGCAATCGAACCTTAATGATAGATGGCTTCTCTGCAAGTAGCCTAAACACGACGAAAACTTTCGACGTGGCCTACTGAGCTTGAGTACTTGGTAGGTATTAGTAGAAGTTAGAAATTGTATGTTTCTATGAAATAAATCATCATGTAATAAACTATTCCCCAGGTAACCACTGGAACTGAATCTCCCGCTTGAATCTGGAAAATCTACGATTGGATCCTTTAAGCAACAAACGAACAGTGGAACAATCGTGATAAACTAGTTACGTCTAGATAGGGGAGATTCGAGTCTACTGTTTCGTTCAAATAGTCGAGGAGTGCATGGCAGGTGGTCTACACTTCAATTCGACGAGGCGGGAAATTTGGGAGAACGAGGTGAAAAGTCGCAAACCCATCCACGCACCGGATTCTCGTGCACCACTTGAAGTAGAGCTGACGATTTTATTTTGTTTTTGGGATGGAAAAAACAAACTCACAAGCCTTTGTTGCTTTCTAAAAAAATGGATTTAATGGACCATGATAAAGTACATTTGGCTTGGTGATTTGCTTCACATTCCTTTGAATGAAAATCGGCCGGTTTAACAACATTCGATCAGATGTTTTTTAACCTTATTGAACTGTGAATTGATTTCTCGAACACCATCCAAGAAAAAGATTCACTAGTACGCAGGTGTTACTGAACGAGAAAATCAAGTCGTGTGAGTTATGTTTTGACCATTCAATCAACGTTGCTTCAGCAAGTGTTCAGATGTTTCGGTAATTTGACGGGTTTGTTATTTGTAATCATGAGTTCCAATCTGATCCTATTTTATGAAATTGAAAAAGAGTAGTGAGCAGCAGATGAAATATTTGGGCTTTGCTGCTAATTGCCGATATTTTCAAATATACTTTAAGAATAACTATGGTAACCGGTTACGAAATCACTAGACGGTAATACTTATCATCGATGATTGATGGTTAATCCATAGTTAAGCACTTGGCGTGTTAAAGTCACTAGCGCTAATTACTACTCGTCGAACATCTTGGCAGGAATCAAATTGCAGCCGGTCCGCGTGTGATGAGCAAGACCTTAAGGAGGCCACATACTTGTGGTCCAGTCACCACAATTATTCACGATTAGCACTAAAGGGGGAACTATTGAAATCAAGCGCGTAAATCGGTCGACGTTTGACAACGATGAATAATGTGATTCAACTAATTTTGACCCTCATCACAATAAGCAAGATTTAGAATCACGCGATGCAGTTTGTTACAGCTATGCAGCTACAGACAACCACAGAAACCAGCCAATCAGCCTCCGTGTAACAGTGAAATGCAAAGACGTAAATGAACAATCACAAAGGTCAGTAGGTGATCTACCACTTAGTTGGGACTACATTGATTTTCATTATTATTGTTACTTTCAAAGATAAAGTTGTTTTCCCACTTGAATCTCACTTGAATTGTTAGAAGCGTGAATGGATGATAAGTCTATTTAAGAATCATATAGTGATGCATCGGAAGATTGTCGTCGGTCAGGCAAAGATAACCTGAAGAAAGGGGACGCAAGGCCTCATGCGCAACATACTACTGAGAAGAAAAGCCAATACTTTCGAGTCTTGTGTTCCATCTCTGAATGTCAGCCTTGCTTGACCCACGAAAATCCTCCGACGAATTACCATGTGATTCTTAAATAGACTTATCATCCATTCACGCTTCTAACAATTCAAGTGAGATTCAAGTGGGAAAACAACTTTATCTTTGAAAGTAACAATAATAATGAAAATCAATGTAGTCCCAANAGAAAGGGGACGCAAGGCCTCATGCGCAACATACTACTGAGAAGAAAAGCCAATACTTTTGAGTCTTGTGTTCCATCTCTGAATGTCAGCCTTGCTTGACCCACGAAAATCCTCCGACGAATTACCATGTGATTCTTAAATCCACTTACCTTCCATTCACGCTGGTAACGATTCAAATTGGATTTTAGTGAAAAACCAAGAAAGGAGCACACTAGCATAGGGATGGTTCGACAGAAAACCAGTGGGTACGCTTACCTGGAGAGCGGCCGAGACCGCCAAACCGGTTGTGTGCTTCCGGGAAATTTTGTTCACCTATCCATATTCGAAAAACACTGCCGAGGAAATAAACGTGTTTTGTTGTGTCTTATTGTTGTTGTACTAATTTCTTAAAATTGTCAGTGTATTCTAACTAATTTATCTCTTCGTGCACTTAAAACATCTCAAGAAATATAAAGTGAAGATTTGCTGGACTTGATAAAATCTCACTTTATATGAACGGGAGCAGGAACTTGTAAATCACGAGTCCAGGTTTAATGAAGCAGAGCTAGGAGCAGACGTCTGATATTTATCTCTCTGATTGTGGCAATATTCTTTTTTGATTGACCCGCTGAATCTTGCATAACACAGATTTGGCGGATTTTCAGTTTCATGGTTAATAGAGGCGAAAACTTCCTTTCAACTCGAAGGACGCCTGGAACGGAGCTGCTCAACACTGCAACCAACGTTTGAAATCGTTTTACACAATGGAGCCAATTCACTTCAACTTCAGTTGCTGTAGCTGATTTTTGATTCGTTTCCTTAAGTCATCGTTTCATCGGTGCGACGCAAAGCGGGATTATCCATATTTTTCGTTTTCCTACTTTGTTTTCGATTGATGAACCTTGGCGTTTTTACCTATCGTTAGCAATAATGATACCAAAAGCTCCATATCTATTGGTATTGACTTCGCTGAGTCACTACGTTATTTCTTGTGCAAGCTTGTGGGGATGCTAACTGATCGATGATGAAAGCGCATTGTTAGAACTTAGCGACAGCACCAAACCGAATGAATCTTTTGAGTTGCCATGTTACCTACAAGGCGCATGGACCACTAGCAAAGCCTGCTAAAAATTGCAGGCGATACATGCAAACAAATAGGAAGCCCAGTACATTCGTAAAGACCGAATAGAATTTTTATGACTGTTAAATTCAGGAAGAATTTGTGAATGGGCGCCTTTCAGGCGAATCTTTGGAAAGATTTTTCAATCAGACGATTGGTGAAGGTCTTTTGGTTCTTCACCGGTACATGTCCTCCATAGTAACTTCATTAAAGCCGATCAATGTTCATTACAAATCCTTGGAACCCTTCTATCCATCTTCGTCGGGGCTGCAACAACCGTGCCGCGATGTGAGCACTCAAATGATTTAATTGATACATTTTCGGGTATGGTTTGCATGGCTCGAAGGACTGGTTCACGTGAACGAGGAGTGGAGAGTCATTGGGAAATTTTATTTTGATGGGGTTATGCGCCATCCACGAGTACACTAAATAATGTGGCACATTTCAGAACAGTAGTGACGAAATGCAAACAGGGACGTATTTACAAGCAGTTTCCGCAGGAATGGTCAATCCAACCACAAATATGCCTGAATTTGCAGTCAGCATTTGCAGTCAGCTGCGGGAGAATCAGCTTTACGAACAGGAATCAGACAGGAACCAATATTAGGCAGAGAATGACTCGTAATTCCATGAGTGCGAACTGAACCAATATAAGCCTTAGGACTCCAAGTCAACCGTGATGAGTGATGCGGCATTTTCTGCATTAATAACAGCGGATGGAAAAGCACCATTAATAGTAGCAAATGTCATAGGAAGATGACGTGATTTATCTCACAAAATGGACAAGGCGTTTAAAGGTAGGTCATTTCTAATCGATTTCTGGTATGAGCATGAATCAATGACCAATCGGCAATTGCCAAGTAAGCAACATGCTTCATATGATCATTCTTTACACCAAAATATCTTGCACGTCGATCTGGAAAAGTAAGCTGACAGTGCAAAGGCCCTCAAGAAGCATATTTGCCGAACTCCTCCAGTGCGAGTTATGAAAAATAGTTAGAACTTTTGCTTTAACCGAATGCCTGTAACGTTTTACCATGGATTCGTATTTTTTTATCTGGAAGAAGAAAACTGGATCCGCTGCTGACGTTGTCACTGTCCGCTGTTGTTCGCAAATATTTTGCACGTCTGGAAAAGTATGACCTTGAAGGAGTATTCTTTGCAAAGACTCGGACATGTTTATTCACGTGATTAAACGATCTGGGGTTTACGGACACAATTTGAAACTTGCAAGTAAAGCGCAGGCGCGAAATCTTCAGCAGAGTGATTTTCTGTGCTAACTGGTTTCTTAGGTGCTAGAAGTGTCGGAATTTTATGAAACCATAAGTCATTTTCAAAAAAGAAAACAATCGTCTTTTCATTAATCAGATTATTTTTATTGGGATACCAGATTTCAGATAGTTCAAAGTTATCATCAAGTTCTCCAATGGTGAAGTTAGTACCCAATGATTCAAATTCGGTCTAATATATCATTTCTCAGTACGGATCATGTGCCGTCGGAAGCATGGCGAATGGTGAAACAAGTGAGCAAGAAAGAGGAATAAGAAGGGAGATATGGATAGTTCACCGTTTCTCCAAGTCACTGGCTATCCATTAGAATCAGCGATTCCTCTGTGGGTTTGATAATACCCGGTTTTCCATACCGAAGTAGAGAACTGATTTGGGAACCCTACCGCGAGCTTCTGACCTGATGGTCTAACCCACATTGCCATTTGGGGGCTACACAACCCACAGGAAACAAGTGTCTGACTGTTTGGTTCACAGGCCCCTCGAACGGTGCTAGACATGCTGGATACTCATTGCACCTCTTCGACACAGATACCAGTAATCAAGCAGCCATATCCTTCGTACGCTTGCCATAAATGATTTGGGATCATTACAGCAGATCACGCACCCCGGTGGAGAGCGCCAAGGATTCACCCTCGTCCCAGTACCTCAGCGGGAGCAAATCCTCCTCAAGAAGACTGTACAGGACTTCCTCAGCAGAGCCTTTTTAAGACGCACGAACATTTAGGAGCAGTCTGAGGTACATACTTAATTAGGTCGCTTGTAACGTCGGATGAAAAGCAACACTGGTTGAGTAAGACAACCGGAAATTCAGTCACTACTAATTGGAAATCTGAGTTATTCGTACGGATCCATTTGTGGATCCAAAATCCCAAGTGTACATGTACTGGGACACCCAAATAAAGAATCAAACTTCTTGAGACGAATGTCAGTCTTCAAAATTCAAAGCTCAAGTCAACGGGAAAACGAATGCATAGTTTCCAGTCCAAAGTCGTTAAAATAGTCCAACATCAAGGTTAATGACCAGCTTAAGAATACAGGCGAACACCATCAACCGCTCGGTTGCTCTGATGGTGTCACCACGACCGGTAGCAAAACGTTCACGATCTAAAAACCAAGCTCGAGATCCGACAAAAGTCTAGCAATTCGAGTTAAGACCAACCAAATTTAAGTCAGGTTTAAATTGCACCTTTCTGACTCCAAACAAGGGTAGTCACTTTTTGCCCGGTTGGGCCGATGGAGCATTCCATGCAATCTCCCTCCCCCTATTGCAAGGCGTTTTATTTAGTGTTTTCCAGTTGTCAGCTTGTTTCATGTAGGTCCTCTCACAGTTTCTGACTGCTTGTGGGATACTTTAGTGGGACCAGTTTGAAGTATCCCACGCGTTATAGAATGATGCTTTTGCTTGACTATGTTCTTCATTTAGCTCGTTTATTTATATCATACAATTTCTTCCCAAATATGTACTATTCGTTTTATGTGAGCTCCACTGCACATTATGCCTTTTACGCCGTTGGCCTCCAAAATGGGGTAAGTTTAACCTTTTCCGGCTATTTTTGCATGCGTCCACTAATCAACTGCCTACATCGTACCTGTTCCGGAGAAGAATGCAATGCTATTCACCTCTCCACGTATACGTAAACCGTTTTGCAAGACTTTGCAGGGGTAACAAAAAGTGTTTTCCATCGGTAGTGCCCATCTCGTAATAAATTCATTTTGAAATGTTTTTTTCTTTGGTGTGATTATATCTTTTATTCGCTTTACGCGCTAATCTTTAGATACAGTTAGACTGATTTTGACAATCATTCAGTCTGCCGTGTCGAAAAAATCTAGTTGACTTGATTGAAGTCTCGAACTCATTTGACTTTTACTAAACCAAGGTCCGGGTATTAGAACGTGATGGCCTGTTTTTGTGCATCCAGTATTCTGCTATCAGGTGTAGACGATGGGGTCAGATATTTCGTCAGTATATCGAATTCCCGATCGTACGTTTCATTCTTCGCCTGATAGCAAATGTGTGCTTCAGTTGCCAATTGACCGATCGGTCAAAGGAACACAAAAAAACACTTGGTTGATTAAGCAATTTGGCATTAAATCTGTCAGTGCACGACGTGTACAAATCTACGGTCACGTGAATCCAGCTGACTTGTTCGGTCTGTAAGTTGGCCAAAGTACATTGGCATAGGGCGGATGCACTTGGAAGATTATCCTAGAGTTGCCCCATTATTAGTGAAAGAAAGAACTAGCTCTGTTGCTCACCCTTTGGGAGTAAGGAGATTGCCCAGGACAGATGCTGAAAATGGGTAAAAATTCAAATGTACGGGATTCAGTATGAAAGAAAACAAGAAGGATGAAAGACAGTAGGTTTATGGTATATGTTGTTAAAAGAGAAGTTTGACCACTACTAAAAGGAAGTTCCATATATTAGGAGTGTTTTCAGTTGGTATGAGTGACCAGGCGGTACAACCAGTGGAAAGTCCGGTTATTATTTAGTAACCGCTTTTGGACACATTGAGTAGCAAATATACCGTCTACCTCTCGTTCGAGGGGGGAGGTCGTGGTTGCGATTTTGGAAAAGAAGTAGTACGCAACTGAGTCTCCAAGTGTTTGCATAAATGCTGCTCTCTTCGGCTGGAAAGTAACCATAAGGAAGAATCAATTGACTAAAACTACTTTAGTTGTTGTGTCATTCTAATGCTGCTTTGTCCTCCAAACTAACGTTTGTGAGCTATGACTGTGGCAGCTCGATCTTAGTTAGAGTCATCTGCTAGGTTAGCCGAAGATGACTTTCCATACTACTTAACATTCACATGCATAGTTTTGTTTATACTAATCTACGGTCATCGAACAAATAAGGGATTCATTCACAGTTATTGTGCACGATCGTGCAATGAAGCTCCTGTCTCAAAAACCCGTTCCCACAAACTCTCGGTCATCGATATCCAGAAAAAGTATCTAAATATGGTAGCAGCTTGACTGCAAGTTATCAGTCTGCAGTTCATTCGAGCACCTCAATTTTGATTAATTAGGGACAGCAACAGTTCAACTGGGTGTCACATCTGTCTCCACAATTGAGTAAAACAGGTGAATCTGCAGCAAAAAGGTATACAGTGCCACTGCCGATGTTCGATGATCAACTGACAGGTTCGATCAAAATGGGTGCTAGCCCCAGAAACTGATAACTGGAATGACTACATGTTTTCCTCAAAGGTGAAGCAGATTAATTGTGTTCTGATGTGAACCAAAGCGCTAATAATTTATGCCAATTTGTTCGGGAATTGTTCGTCGAAATTTCTGCCGATTCAAATAGAGTTCAAGATTTCATAATATTTGATCAGGAAAACATTCGCAAAACCTTCGGCTTTCCATTGATCGACCATCATATGCAGGTTATACCGTATTCGCCATTGCTGGGCTTAACTGACACACCCAAATGCGGACAAGAGTCCGCGGGGAACGATTGTGAGCGCCAGATATTGATCCCAGGGCTATCAGAGCCTAGCCAGATTCGGCGTATTGAGCCTCAACATCACGTGATGTAACGCGAGGCGTAGTCAGCGTTAATGACCTCCTAATGACAACGAAACAGTCATGGAATGCTTTCGTTGTGTTCAGCGTTGATTTGGGCGTTACTGTGGTCTGGTGTTTTTGTTTTTTTTTTTGAGGGGTGGCGGAAGAGGGTGAACATAAAAGAAAAATCCAATTCAGCAAAAATTAATTTTGATATTTGCCGACATTCCGCCTGAGAAATACGAGAAAATAACGGAAGTTGCCACGACTCTGGGTCAAGCCTGCATTTCTGTAACTGGTTATCACTGTCAAGGTTAATTTTGAATATGGCAAAGAATGTTTAGCTGCCAATGCAGTTTACCCTTCACGTACCGATCTAATTCGTCAAAATAGCTAATTGCATTAAATGCAGAAATCGGGAATTGAACAAATGCCCCAACTAGGACAACCGGCCTGTATTTTAACACATTTTGAAAAAGAATGTTTCATTACAATCATCGGTTTTGAACACAACAAGCACCAAACGAATTCTTGATTTACTTTGTGGAAATTACAGATTGGAAGAGCGTTCTCAAATGCATCCAGTCAGGCTAGGTTCCTCAACAGTGGACGTGATGTAATCAACTAAATAATCACGACGAACGAAGTTCGGGTTGATAAATGACAGTTTGTTTGTTTCAGGCGTCGGTAAAGTCTGCATTGAGCTTTCGTGCTGCCGGGGCCTTTTAATTACAGATTATTAGTAGTGTCTGCCGAAAATCAGCAACTGTGTATTCTTTTGTGCTCTGCACCGATAAGGGCGCGTACGTACTCGTCACTGTTTTTGGATTGATTATTGGATCACATAGATTTGCATCGACATTCAACACACAAAAGCACAAGTGGTTCCCATATAACCGGGATATTGATCGATTTAGTGGCCTGATTAGAAACCGACTAGTTTTTAGCTGACAGCCTGATTGTGGTTAGACTATCCATATTGTTTTTGGATTTAAGTTCCCCACGCACTACCAGCTAAAGGCTAAATGTCTAGTTAATGAAATTTACATTCTTCTTATTGATTACTTGCTGCCTTCTCATCGACCGTAGACTTGACTACGGCTGTTCTTCATAATGGTCAAATTGGCTCTCTATAAGGCAGATTATTCACTGTTGATCCTAATCTACATGGACAGACTTTGTATACGGATAGGCCAACGCATCATGGAAACACCGAACACAAAGTGTAAAATGCGCCTACAGATTTCATTTTACTCATGAGGGTCCTTGTTCAATCCTAACCATACATATAGACGCTTCTCAACCTCCGTTACGATATCTATGATCAGATTTAAAAATTTCATCTCGTTCCACGTGAAAGGTTGATTAAGAAACAACATCATCGATGAAGCGCTAGTTGTTGATTCATGGCTTACTAATGAACATAAAGTCGAGAACGTAAACGTTCGGAAGATAGGTGGTACAGATTCTCTTGTGAAATACATGCAGTCATTCATGCAGGATTAAATGAGGATAGTGATATTAAACAGAGTAACTTCCGTCAGTGGTAATAAGCAGGTTGTGATCATTAATCAAACGGCTGACGACAAAGATGTCTAATATAAAAAGGAAACCACTTTTTTGACATGTTTCAGCCACACAAAGGGCTTTTTAAGTTGAAAGTTAATACTTCTCCACAAGGGGCATATGTTTTTAAGGATTATTATTTTTGCTTGATTGATATGCCTTCGGATCTCACTGTCAATGACCAAACGTGATGTCTGTGATCACGCTGCAACTCGGTAAGCACCAAACTGGAGTTTCGATTTCAGCCCGTGTCATTCGTACGAGAGGCCCGTGTGTTGACATCGGGCCGACCCGCTTCTCCAGGCCGTTCTAAACTACGGGGTCAGGTTTGTCCATGTGTTGTACCCATTGGCAGTATTATGATGTTAGCGCCATCTGTTTACTGGTCACTTCAGTCTGGTTTTTCTACTCTGCCCGGAATGAAAGAGCCGCTGAACGGATGACCAACTGAGAGAAGAAGTCCCGGTATTCTAGAGGAAAGAATAGTAATTTTGATCAAGTGACCGCCAAAACCATACAAAGAGCACTCAGAACTGGTGGCGGGATCAAAAAGGGAAACGGTTTTGATGTGCATAAGGGTTACTAGTTATAGTGTTCCTATTCATTCGATTTCTTACACGAAGTGGCGCCCTTGCAAACAATCCAGTAATCAGACATTTAATGACGATGGGGATTTCCCGCAATGATCAAAGTTCTACCGAAGAAAAAATTTAATTCATACTTGTACAATCGCCAGTAAAGCAAGCATATGCTTATTTAGACTATTCACGGATCCGAATCACCTTTGATTCTTATCGCTTAGGCTACTTAACGCAGCAATTCCTGGAAGTGAAGTACATTCTAGGTGAGTAAACTGAAGACAGTAAAGATCAGGTGACTTGACCAAATCAGCGCAAGTAAATCCAGAAAGAGTCAGTGTCTGTAAAACAGAAACGGCCAGCGCACAGGTGTGGTCACTTTCAGGAGTCCGTATGTGACTAGGCATCAATCGCATGCAACTAACCACTTGTCCCACTACGACGGTAATTCATGTCTACTAAATCACGAGTACCTTTCCCGTGACTTGTAAACCAAGAAGATATTCGGAACTATGTCTGGATGAACTAATGAGATTGTTGTCAGAAATTTGGTAAATTCGATTACCTTAGTGCATGCCGTGTTGTGAGCGAATCAGAGAATATTCTTAATCGGAAAGAGAAAATCCGCTAGTCTTGTATCTTCCCGGTGGGGATATGATTTGATTTAAATCCCTCTGACACTCTGTTATCCTCAGTATCGTATTTCACCCGTTTGCAGCCTGCGTTCTGCCAACCCGGTGTCACGTTACCCGTTATCTCGTGTTCCGTGTTCTGTGGTCCATTGTTACGTTTTACCAGTTTCATGTCGATAAATGGTGTGACCAAATTTTAGGCCAGACAATTAGTGATCAGGATCATTTCCAAAGACAGGGAATCAATGTATTCCATTGGCTCCTATTTTTTTCAAATCTCGTTTTCATGGCCCCGGCTAGATCGTACTTTTGGTCCTACCCAGCCTCTTACCGGACCGCGAATCACTAGTGCCATACCAAATTATGTGGGTAAGTTGAATATTGCTGTGCTAGGACCAAAATTGGAAAAGTTTGCACTCATGCACCACTGCCCGCCGATCAGGGAACGCAGTCCAGCGGTCACATAAATTGGACAGTCGAACTGTCAAAATTAAAAAAACTAACCAGCAAAATGGAGTGTGCTGCCCAACATAATCAGGTGTGACTTTTGTTGCGCACGTCTAGATTTGTGGCCAGTGTCCACCACATCACTCATTTGTCTCCCGCGTCAGTGGTCCTTCTTTCTCCCGTATATACACAATCGTGCGCGCACACACATTCGAGATGGCACAGAAATAACACCATTTTCCAGCAATCACACTAGCTCTATCAGCTACAAGGCTGAGAATGGACAAACACACCTGAACCAGTATGGGTAGTGTCATGTGCTTTCGGTTGATCGAAATGATTGAAAGGTTGGAACAGGTGTGAACAACCAAGGGGGGCTTGTGCAATCCCAAAATGGCTCGCCCAACATGGACCCACGCAGTTCGTATTGAGACACTGAGGAGGGGGCTCATTGTCTTGGATTTGATTCCGACAGAGCAGCGCCTAATGCTTATGTTGTTCAAAAAGAATAGTTTTCTAAGGTTAATTGTTAATACATAATGTTCTACTACTGCATATTGCGACTGATTACGACCGTGCCTCTTCCATTGAACCAACTAAATTTTGCTGGCCATTGCAGTGATACATGCAGAATCGTGCTAACTTAGCATAAGATTGGAAGCCACGCAATCAAAGCTGAACTGTTCAACCCTGGCAACCTTGAGAACACGACTAATCCGTAGCTGATCCGTGAGTGGTACAGACTCGTTCAGACTTTTTAGTGTTGTTTTGCAAGTTACTGCTGTACGGATTAATCGGTTAAACTATCAGTTTTTGCTCAGTTAAAACTACCATTCTCTGACTGCATTCCACTGCCCCGATGTCACGTCCTAGAATTTTTCTACTTGTAATTTTCACGTATCTCCATCATTCTAACAGCATTTAAGGGATTTACAACCGCCGACAGATCGGAAGTGAACATGCAGTTATCGTCACGGCATTTCAATGGGAATTAAGGCGACTCGAGTCATCCCAATACCAGTCACACGCTAGTTTCACAGTTGGTTCGCGAAGGCAGACTTCTCTCTGGACATTGAGAACAGCGTTGCGTCATGAATAATTCATCACTGCTCCCAGTTATTTTGAACATTTTTCATTTCTTTTTCCTCTTTACTTTACCAAGCCTCGAATTCCTCTAAAGTATACTGGTGTTGTTTTTGGCTATCCTTTCATTGTTTACAGGAGTCCTGTTCATCTGCGACTTAAGTTGAATGGACTCAGTGACTGGTCTTGCTCTCATTCCCTGCCATTGATTGCTTCTAAATGGGGTACTCTTACCTTCAGCCTTCAGCGTGATTTCTGGTATCCACCTACCTTCAGTAGCATTCTATTTCTAGCAGGTAATAAAGGATACATTCTCAAGGACAAAGCATATCTGGTCTGTTCCTTAGAGTGTGCGCAATCTTCTTCTTGTCCTTCCGTCCAAGACAGCCTGGAGTAAACTGAACTCTTGTTCTTCAATTTCATGCATCATACATTCTCATCATGTGGCTTGGTTGTTCACCAGTATACTTTCCTGGGATGAAAGAGAATTTTATCCTAGTCTTCAAACCCCTGGAAGTAATTCAATGATGTGGTGGAATTGACAGATTTGTTTGATAATTTAATTCTTTAAATCAGATTTTCAACCCGTGCTAGATATTTAGACAGCTTGTTATTACACACTGATCACTGTCCTGACATGGGACTGTCCAACACTTTTCCCAATCTTAAAATTGTCCCCCATTGGGGCTCCTCCGTTCTCGTACCCTGACGTGAAAGGACAGTCTTAAACCTTGTTTAATCACGCGTAAATCGCGAACTGGTAACGGATGATCTTGTGGCTCAATTCCTTTCCTCAACCAAACTATCATATTATTGCATCTTATTTCCCTTCTTTGTTATTTCGTTAAACTTTTCGATATGCACCTGCATTCGTCCTAAATATTCATCGTACATTTCGTTTGTTTTAGTTGGAAATCAGCTCACGTCCGGGTGCACGAAAACACTGTTTTACAGCACTCCACTTGATTTAGGCTTTAATGTAGTATAGAAAGAACAAATGAGCGAAATGAACCGAAGTTTCGTTAAAACATTTTATGAGTTTCCACATGATCCATGATGCGCCATCAACACCCAACCTACCATTGAGAACCATGGGAACACAGGCTTGACTGTCAAATCTTTTTTAGGAGCGGACAACCGTCTATATTCACCAAATCTGAAATGGGACTCGAACACAGGTCAATCAATGTATGTCGAACTTTAGCAAATAGGCCAACCGAACAGGCTGTCAATGATATGTCTAGTGCAATCGTCTCGGATTCGAGCGCACATACGTGGCTATTGATCCTTAGTAAGAATGTAACAACTAAGTCTGAGCTCTCACGTTTCCCAAAAAACGAGATAGATTGTGTGCGTATATGAAGAATCCGTAGGGAATGATGTTTCTCCATTGAGAGTAATTGTTTAATTTATGGTCTATGTTTCAATGGTTGCCCTCATTTTACAATTACGCTTCATTCTAATCTAACAAATCATAAACCGACGATCTCGTTAGAGATGTTTTTGTTCCACTTCGAAGTTGTTGTACTACTCTTTTTTCGTTAGTATATATGTGGGAGCGGATCCCTTGTTGATGTGAATGATGAACGCATATTGCTGCTGCATAAACTTATGCCGAATGAACAGTATTTGACTGGAAACGTGCTTGCTTGTATTTTGCAATCAGTCCTTCTAGCAACAACCGGAATATCGAAGGTTCATTTGGCACTGTTATCCTGGCCACTATACACTGCACATTGTAAGGAAAAAGGTTCAAGTTTATTTCTGGACGTTTCTCCACAAAATCGGAAGAAATGACACTTTTATGTGAACTGCAAAAACCGTCATTTTGAGAAATAATTTCTCCTATCCGTGGATAGCAGGAACCTTTTATCTTTTGACTCTAGTACTTAGGTACTGCTTGATAATGTGGCCCTTCGACAGAACAAAATGTAACGTTCTACCGCAATATCAGATCCGGAGTTTTCATGTTTTGAGCTATGCTGGTAAGCTGCCACATTTACGTGAAATGCAATTTAATCTTGCGTTCATAGATTTGGGAAGCAAGGCGTCCCCCAAGAAAATAAGCACAGACTACGTCGTGCACTCAACCGCAACGCTCGACGGTTCTTTCATTGTGATGTTCTGACAGGCTATGTGTGAACTCCCAAACCGAGCGAAGTAAACGTTACATAAGAGATGAATAATGACAAACAGTTTGGTGGAAGGAATGTTTTGTAGGGATTGTTTCACCACGATGGCATATTTGCGTTTATTCAGTGTGTTCTCTGTAGATCGCTGGGGAAAGTTCCACGTCATTTGAACGCTACCCGTTGGTTCCAGTGGTCGACAGTTGCACGGGTAATCAATAGATAAGGAATGAAGTCTTTGGAACGAGAAAATGCTACTTATTTCGCCGTGACAGAAAGAAAAATGAGTCAAAGGTTGCTTTCCTTTCGGAGTTCAAAAGTAGTTCACGAATTGTGGCCATCGGAAACTTGCAATGACGTGCTGTAAGTTTTGAACGGTTTCGACTTGTTTACTAAATTCGGAATACTCCACCTGATAGTTGGTGGTTTTCAATGCGGTTTACTCACAAAGTAATGGAAAGTGGCACTTTTAGTGTGCAAACTTCAACGTCACTCAATTCATGATTCAGAGTTGTAAAAAATGGAACCAAATTAAGGAACATTTACGAAAAGCTCTGCGCACTACCTTCTAGTAGCGGAGGAGTCCTCATTAAAGTGTCAGTGTTTGGGGTCCTCAACTCGGTTGGCTGATTTCCGTAGGCAATCTTAGGGAGATTGCTACACCCTGGTTCTAAACCAACCGCGGGTGGCATGCAGAGCATACAGTTGTTTAATCACAGATATCTGTGGTGGTCAGGTGCAGGAGGCTCTCAAGATGCTTGCTCCTTCCGAAGGCCGTATGAACTGGGTTATCAGTCATAGGCTCCCATTGGTGTTTTTACGCTTCTCTTCCCTTTCTTGCGCTTTGCTTTTGTCTTTCGCCATTGTTCCGAAAGCACATCATCCGTACTTGGATGCATTATATATATATATATGTATGTATATATATATATAAGTACTACGACAAAGAACTGTATTAGTATTGCGTGGAATGATAAACACAAGATGGAATGCAGATAGACGGGTATCATCAGCAACAGCATACCGCAGGAAAGCGGCACGTAGTAGTGACATATTGACCAAGTCCACAGTTTAAATATCCCAACATTATAATAATGTCAAAACTAATATGCATTGACATGACGGCTTTCAGCCAACTAGTGAGTGGTAACAACGGCGAATCCACATGACAAGTCATTCAACTATTGTGTTTGAAAGCATACAGAATGACGCAACCTTCTGTGGAATCCTGCAGTGTCACTAGCGCTTCCAGTTGTTTTTCTAATGATATCTCAGTCAAATTTGTGCAGCAGAGTGTGGAAGAATCTACTCTTCTCCTGCAAAGAAGTGTTGACTGTTGACTGTTTTTCGTACAACTCAAGTAATCGCAGGGGCTATGTCGTAGCGGCTTATCGTCATCTGTTTTCGGCTCCAATTGATGACTTTTGTTATCCTAATGCCACATCATTAAGCACTTGCATTACTTACTATCGGGCCTAAGTGACTTTTGTTCCAGTTCCGAAGTCAGGAAAACCTACTACTCTAGCCATACTTTTTGGTCGCTTTATGCTGACAGAGAGTGATGTACTTAACCTTATGACTCCATCAATAAATCCTACTGATGATTCTTCATTTGATAGGTAATCTAATAGGCCCACTGTTGGTGTCATTCCCTTCGTTTTTTCTTGTGTATAAGTCTTTAGACGCGTCGACGGAACTTGTGTGCTGTGCTGTGTTAAACCATTCACCTGCATCCGATTTTTTCCCGCGGTTCATCCTATTCCATAAATTGGAAACGTTAGGTTGTCTTAGGCTGTTCTGAGCATGACTAAATGGTCACTGTAGCAACAGAATAATGAGTGACAAGAAACCAGTGCTGTTCTTTTCCCTGTATTGTTTTTCGGGGAGCACTAGCGTTTCATCAAGCAGTTGCGCTTCTTATTAGTTATTTATGTGCTATTGATGTTCACGTCTGTCAAACCGTGTCTGGATACGAAATCTTCTATAACTTTCCCGGTGAATTTTCTTCCATTTAACGGCTTTCTGCTCGATATGGCTTAGATTCTAACTTATACAAATGGTTTGAAGGTTTGTTCACTATTTCGCAATCTGTAGAACCATCTTATCCGTACTAGACAAACACAAAAATATTGGCTAGATTAGGCTTAACGATACATTTTAGGACCATTGGTGATGAAACTCTAAGGTGCTCATCTTGCTTTTGCACATGTACGAAGGGCCTTTGCGGGCTATCATTCCATTTAGGAATGATTTTGTACCTCACGACAAAACACAGTGGTATCGTATTTTGTCTGTCAATATAATTTTCCTACGTTTCTTTACGGTTATCTGCTACACTGATAGGTTTACTGAAGAATGGGTTCACAATTGTTCGCTGTGGATTCATAATTACTGGTCCTGTTTTTTTATGTCAATAAAAATCCTACTCACTACACTGTACGAACAATATTTGTCTGTAAGTGACAAGTTGGCCCAGGTAATTCATCCAGGTTTCGGTCATTCGCTGCATGATTATTCATCATTGTGTTCATTTCAAACGTCTGCAAATTCGAATTTTCATTCCATACTCGTCGGAATCAGAGGCTAGGGAAATTCGTTCTCTCATAATTAGCACATATTGCGGAACTCTCGTTTCAACCGTTTTTCTCAGAAACCTGTCATGACTTATCACGTTACGTATTTAACGGGTTTTATTTCCAGTTTTCGAAGAAGTGGTCAGTGTAATCGAGCTTTTTCTTGCTGAAATGTGGCAACCTATTTGCATACAGAGGGCTATACAATGCATTACAATACCGTGGATTAGTGAAACTCAAGATTTCACATGCAAACAGCATGGGAGCTTTGTACATTGACTTAGTGGCTATCTCGATTTAAGAATTCTTTTTAACTGAAGCCAACACTTTGGAACCTTATTGGTGTATACTTAGGATAACTTTGGTAACTTTCTGAATGTAGATATACAATAAGATCCATCGTTCTGTTTGTCATGACCGAATTGATATTGCACAAAATAGTTTGTGTGCTTGGACTTAAAATCATGAAATTCTTTACACATATGTGATCTGATGCCAGGTGGTTTGCTAGTGACGCCCACGACCACATGGTTGGCAAAACATAAAGAATAAGAACATCCGCAACAAAGGGAAGGCTCAGTGAATTCCGCCAGTTAACAATAGAGACGATATTACCTTTTGTGATAGCTGGGTAAGAATTAAGTGGAACTTTATCCTCACCCAGCCGAATCCTTTTTCCAATCCAACAAAGGTAGAATGCGGTTTTTTTGTCTACACGCGAAGCATGCAGTTCAATCAATTTCCCAATGCATACTATTCATCGGTCAAATCAGTTTTAGATCTGCTACGTTTACTGTAGATTGGTCAGAATGTAATATGTGTAAAATGTTGTCAACAACACTCGTAGATGCTATCGAAGAGCACTCAGTAGCTTTGCAGTGGTATTAGAAGTCGAAACAGTAGTTGTAGCAGTGATAGTAGCAGTAATATTGGTGCTAGTAGTAATAGTAACAGGATTACTAGCAGTAATGTACTAACAGCTCAGTGGACGTACACTAAGTAGCTAATTACACACGCAGGGGTGCACCTCTTGATTGAATTCACTAATGCATGCGGAAGACCGGTGTCGTTGATCCGCAAAATCGAATACACCAACCGGAATAATTGTTATCTATGCACGCCAAATCGACTTCTGTGATATAGCTGAAAACGGGATGCCCGGTGGATTATAGTCTTATGAGGTCAAAGTAGACTTCAATATCTGCTCCCCACAGTTCTATCTGGACGGTTTTGCTCGATCTCCTGTACACTTGTAAGCACCGGCTATTCATACGCATCAATTCCGTGCCTGAAACACAAAGTAAAATCACAAGTTGAAAGCACTCTGACGGTGCTTGAGCAATAGTACCAAACCATTGTGTTGCTTTCGGAAAGTGGCTGTTCACAAAGATAAGACATTTCATTCGAGAGGAGAACATCACAAAATATTTGTGGTTTTCTACAGTGCGCAACTCCATAGTCTTTAGCGATTTGTGAAAATATGCGTATCAGTCAAAACTACCTGATAGTGAAAGAAATCAAGTAAAGTTTGTTGTTGTATTTTTCACGTTTCTGACGTCTGGATTGGTTCGTCCACTCTTTTTCAGTTCCCATGAACCAATCCGAAAAATACACTTGTATGGTAAAGCAAAATCACCTATAACAAAATTCGTATTTTTGCGAGAAAGATGTTTGGGTCATATCTGTTTTTCTTACTCAATCCCTTGAGATCACACCTGATGAAAACATATGGTGGGCTAAGTTATGATCCGCAATGTGCAGTTATTTCTAGCTTCACGGTCAAACATAATAATCTACAGCCTTCTTGGCTGGACGAATATGATACGGGACTGCGATCGGTGATGATAGATAGATTGAATAGTGAGAACTCTAGTCGGTAAGCCAGACCTTCTACTGTGAGTCAAATAAGTTAAGATGCTTCGATAATAAACCAAACAATGAAACTGACTGGTTTTAAGCATAAACACGGTCGCTAGCCGCGGCAAATAGCCAATCATTACTCTCTATTTGATATTGTGAAGTTAGTTGTATATCATTGAGAAGACAAATATTGTTGAGCGTGCGCAAAAAATTCTCCTGTCCAGTCAAACCGAGTTAAACGAAAATTTTGTCGTTTGCCAGTACGATCTTCTTTCCACAGATCCTGTTAATAATTTGGCTTGGGTTGCGGTCCTCGGGGAATATTGGAAACTGAAAACAGGTTTCTTTTGGGTCATTTTGCTTGCATTACAAAAAGAAACTTTGTTCCACTTTCAGTCACTTGAAGAAGGTCGAATCAGCGGGATTCCCGAAATTTATAACTGGGTGATTTGTTGAAAAGAACATCCTTTTAGTGTGCAAAAACTAAAATAAAAATTACAAACTGCCCCGGAAGATCTTTTTCCGTGGACCCGAGAGATAATTCAAACGTATTTTGGTAGGTATACTATTTAGACTTGTAAACTTTATGTACCACGAAGCGCAGTCATCAGTTGGCAATACCATTTAACGGTCACATAGATGACGATTCCTGGAAGACAAAGTTACCTTTTACAGGTCATATTTGGGAACATCTTGATATGTGTTTTCTGGTATAAGACATTCGATGTAAGCCACATACGGCTAAAATGTGTCTGGACAATGCCGCGGACCGAATCCATGGAAGGGTTATGCAAAATCTTAACCCGACTACAAGGAACTGCTGCCTTCTTCAACAATTAAATAACAAAAGCGGACTACTTCCGCAATATAGGTCTGCAAGTGTAGATGGTTGACAAATGCAGTAATGATTAGCTTGAGAGACGGATTAGGACTCGCGAAACCCCCGCCCCCACAAAACGAATTTACCTAATTGACCATCCAAAGGAACCTTTCAACCAGTAAATGGAGGACCAGTTTGAAGAATGTGCTGTTTTTGTGATATTGAAAGCTAGCGTCCACTTCGACTAGTTTGTGTTTGGGAAAATGGTGGCCGGAAATGTGCTGATAATTTAGCATGGAGCGAGCAAAAATTTCCCAACCAGATTTTAGAAATAGCACTTCATGCATTTTCAAAAATATCGCGGGAATTGATAGGAAATCATCAATTTCATGCGGCCATTATACGGCACACATACGGACATTTTTAATGTGTTGGTGGCACCCACAGGATACGTTGATTTTTCGATGCTATGCTTGTATTATTCAGTCCGGATGCTTGCATACGTGTAGAGCACTATCAAAATCATCCTCGATGTATCAGAAATAACGTCGAGATAAGGAATTTTACCTTGCCACTGGTTGACAAGTTAAAATTTATATACCGAAAAGAACTCTGTGCTGAATATGTCTGCTCGTTTGACCAACTGCTTGAATACTCTGACAGCCGTCACCATCTTTTGCAGAAAGCGATAGAACAGAGGAACCAACCCGTACTTTAATGGAATATCTGGATCAACACCTTTCAACAAACGGAAATTATGAACTTCAACTCCAGGCAGTACAAACATTGGAGAGTAACTTCGCCACCTCTTTTCAATACTGCTTGCATTTATTTGAATTCAAAATGTATTGCCATACAGGATATTACAAGAACTCGTCACTAGGGACAGCGACTTCATTAATGTACAGCTGTTCCATCAGGGTCACTAAAATAGGTCAGCATTACGGTTCAATTCAGTTTGCCTCATTGGGGCCATAGCTCGGTCTTTAATGATTTTGATTTGGCCACCAGGTTCGGCTCTTTTCACCGTCTCGTTTCCACTGACAATTTGTGAAGCCAAATGTGCAGTTGATAACACTGTTTCTGGATGACAATGCACCGGTTACCCCGGGGTGCAACATACCGCTGGTTATATTGCTAGAGTACGGTAGCAAAGATTTGTATTTTGTTTGTGCTCACGAAATGAACTTGTTCGAAATTCATTGGCCATGTCCGCAAAGATCTATTGACACTTGTTTGTAGCCGGTTCGCTGTTGGTCTTCATCAGTGGTAAGCTTTGACTTAGCAAAATAATTTACCTTCAGTTATTCTGAACTTGGGTGAGGGCTATTTACCGTGTAGAGTAAAAATTTCACTTACAGACCATGCATCCAGAAGTGGACACCACGAGCTGGAATCAAATCGGTGAGGGCCGCGTCAAAGGTAGTTTTGAGACAAATCATCTGCTCGATAAGCGGCGGTCAGTTTCAGCTGCTAAGACCGAAAATGCGCGTTTCTTCATTGGATCATTACTTTCGTATTGTTTACCAGTTTACTCACAGTGGTTACTCATCTACTTTCGACTGCTTACCTTCGGTCAAGAAGTCACGTATTTAGCTGTGGTTAGTAACCTTGCAAATCATTATATCTTGTTATGCGCAACACCGATCAAACCGGCGATCGCAATGACGGGGCCAATTTTGCTGAGAACTGGACACCCCTGACCTCACTCATAAATCATCGCAAAGATCCATGTACTAGTTTGCACTAGTAAGATGTGTGATGTGATTTTCCTTATCACTCACCATGCAATGCACAGTTGCCTCATGTGACTTGATAGGACTCATTAGTTTTGCACATCCATTGTACCGAAACTGGAACGCAAACCGGAGACGAACGATTGCGAGTTAAGCACCTTAGCCATTTCATCAACTGGCTGCTTGTCAACAGTTCACCGGACATCAACATTACATGATATGTAGTCCATATCCACTACTGGATTTTGCAGGTCACAGAACTTTAAACGTACCATATGGATGACTCTTAAGTTTGTTTATTGATGTGTAGTCCCCCAAACTCAGTGACGGATATGGCCGCTGCATCATGTAGTATTGATGTTCGATCAACTGTTAAGAACCAGCCAAGCCATAGTCGTACCTAAGGCGTTCGATTTACAATCGCTGGTTGGGGGTTCCTGTCCCACTTAGGCAGGGTGGATATGCGCCAGATAAAACAGCTGCCTCCGCTTTTTTCATTGTCTAGTTGGATGTTGAGGTTCCTTGAAAAGCATTCGGTAAAGTTGCTCTACCAATTCATGTCGTCATCATCAACATGTAGTTTGAAAGACAGCTAAGCGTTCACGCATCGCACCAATCGACTGGCGCAAACGCACATGATCAAAAATTTGTCGAAATATGAATAGAACCTCAGAGTTGCACGATCGCAAACCTACCTTGAGAAGGATCGCCCAAGTTAGCTAAAATTTGGTTTATTAAGTCCATGAACAACGTTGTTCTCACAATAAATCGATTAAATTTCTGGGGTAGGATGCAATATGGCATCACTTTCCCCTTGTGCATGAATTCCAAATGCCGTTCTCTTCTTGGAAAGCCTCATCATAACTATTGTCACAAACGTTTCTTTTCGACGAATAAATTATTACTTAGTCACATAGCGACGGTCAGCTATTCAATTAAAACAAAATCACTACACTTTTCCTTCCGCACCTAGACGGATTTCGTAACGTCCATCCCGTTTGGCAATTAGTCTTATTCGTTGACAAATATGCCTTTAGTCAATCGTAATATTCGTTAGGATAGATAGGAAATTAAGTAGTTAGCCCCTCAGGGTGATATTGAAATAAGATTTCACTCCGGCATTACCTAAATACAATTGAAATAGGTCTCTTATGTGATATCTAATAGTGGGACAGGAGGACCGGTTACGTAGCAGTTTCATTCATTCTTTTTGCCTTACAAACCACGGCCTAGCAGAAATTTAGCTGGCTCCAGTAAGCTCCCGTTTTGATCCATCTAATAATCGGAGGAAAGCATAATTTGTAGCGGGTCTAGCACAGTTTGTTTTTGCTGTATCAGTATCACAATATCTGTTCAGATGGTAGTGATCGAATGAAAACAATAGTCCCCATTTTTCTTTGCTCGACATTTGTTTTTGCCTACTGTGCTTTTTGTATTTGCTTCGGCCCGCATAGGACAGGTTAGGAACCAAACAGATGGTCCACAAGGGTCGGTCTGATCAAAGAAACACCTGGAACAACAACAACAACAACAGCAACAGCATCGTCAAAAGAGAGAATGATCTCCTGTGTTTGTATCGATTGAATCGGTCTCTGGAACACTGGTAAATGATGTTCGAGTCAGCAAGCAAGATGGGGAATTTTCGGGCTCATTATTATGCCGAATACGTAGGTTCATACAAAATTTCGGTTGTTGTTTGCTGTGGTGAATAGCTGTCATATGCACACGAGGAATTCTTCTTTTATGTGTTGCTTTTTTATTCACTCGAACTAATGAGATTTTTCCTTGTCTGATCCACCTCAACGGATAATTTGTAGATGCAAAAAGTGAGTATTTCTCTGGCCACGTAAATTTTGTCGCCATTACGAATTTTAATTAAGCAATAGTGAATTTTTATTGTGAATGATATTGTGTAAATAACAGCGTTGTTGGTAGATGTAATAAACCAAAGTTTCGATTACCGTGGGTAGTCTTTCTCAAGGTAAATTTTACAATCATACTTTCGTTAATTGCTGTAAATAAAAGATGTGCACTCAGTCCTTCTATCTCACACATTTTGAACCTTCTATTGGGATAAAAACAAGGAAAATTTAGTAGATATTTTTTTATGTCAAATGTACGTAGCCTGACTTGACCAAATGAAGGAAAATGTTTTTGATGCAATTTGAAAGCGATTTAGTGTATTCGTATTTCCTTTGGTTCAGTATGCTTTCTTCACATACACTGGTCTCCAAATGCGCACTCGGCTGATAATCCAGTATTTAACTGATCAACGACGACAGAAGATAGTTTTGGAACAAAAGTTGACATTTTACGCAGATTTGAATTTGTATAATAGAAAAGGATCTCCTCATGGAAGGCTTCGGTAAATTATTTTTTGGGATCGAATTCACATTTACTTATTCGCACTATCCAGTAGTAACTTTGCGTCTCAAAGACATGTTTGCACTTGGGCGTCATTCACGATGTGCATCTAGGCTGAAAGACTGCAAATGATGAGGCAACAGACGACGTCCTATCGAATTAAAAGTCCGAGAATTCAAATTAACTTAGTGAGTTCGTCCAGTTTGTGAGAGCCTTCATCGATCAAAGCAGACATGACACTGGCTAAACCGCTCACTTTCACGTGGACGTCTACATTTTGGAAGCCTACCAGTTCAGACACAACACTCACTCGCGGTTCGTTTATTCACTACTGGCATCTCTGTCTATTTTACCCAAATTTCTGTTTTCAGCTGGTGCTGGATGCGACCGCGCAGATTAATCCGCCAACCGATACGAAGGTGAGTTGATGCAAAAAGGTAACGGTTCTGGCGAACTGGAAGAGTCTTTGAAGAGTAACTTCTTGGGTCAAGATTTTTCCCCCTTGGTTGATTTGGCAGTCGAGTACATTTGAAGCATAAGGAGAATCCGGTAATTGTTAGAATTTAGTCGAATATAAACAGTCTGTAACCTATCATCACACAGACTCGTCAATAACACTACACTCCAGTTACCCGAAAGTTCGTTTTTAATTGTTTTTCTAATTTGAAGTAAAACAAACGAGAATTATTTCCTAAATAATGATATCACTCAATGCATTACAAATCCGGTGTTAAACGAGATTAGGACGCTAGCTAGACCCGGGGTGAATAATTTTCAACTGCTGAATTGCTGTTATCCGGATAAGCATGATCGAAATTGGGCCGGTAATTAAGTTCACCATCTCTGTAATTGTTGGGCAATAAGGCATGGCTAATCTTTTCGGTGTTACGCTCAGAAAAAACGCTTGGGAAATAATTGCACCTCAGGTTTCCTGAAAATAGTGGTAAAGTATTGGAAAGGGCGAGAAAAGAATGGGCGGGAGGAAGTGAAAGAAAACCTAAATGATGCGCGGCTTTAATAAGGCTGACTAAGGATCGTGACTGAATGTTTCGTCGAACAGATCCCGCGAAAGAAAATCGGTTATAAATGCAATCTGACCTGTGATTCTTTCGTGGAATTTGGAACACCATTATCGACTCCAGGAACCAGGCATCCGGAGGATCGCAGACACTAGAGAAGGAGGTTCAAATTGATTTCGCTTGCATACAAACATAAGAAAAGAAACGTCTAAAAAAATCAATGTAAAACTGAATAAACTGAAATACCGCGAGCACACATAAGTTGCAAGTGGAAAACTAAAGTATACCTCCAAGTCAAACGATTAACTGTGATGCACTAAGTTGAATAGGTCTTGATCAATGTTACAGACCTGCATAAATATATATATGCATATATACATGCGTATAGGCATGCATGCAAGTATATTATTTATGATGGTACCTTTTGGAATCTTCTCTTCTGATCAACCATTTATGAGGAGCAAATGAATGCAGCCAATTCTGAGGGTGTTCGTGTTGACCACATTGTTACTTTATGCCATGCTACCCTATATTAAAAGGTATCTATGAAATCTGTCCCCTTTGATGAGTGTTTTCATGGTAAGCTTATGTTAACACGAATCGTCTGATTCAGCTGCTTGGAGCAACTAATGCATACATATGAAAATAAGTGGAAAAACGCTTAAAATATACAATGGTCTTTCTCACTTGTAACTAGGAGATTTTTCCGAAGAAACTAGTCGTTGCAGAGAATCTCAATTTCAGCTACACATCAGATAGAAAGCTCTGTGTGTGACTCGCTGGTTTATTACAACAATTCAGCTCCCCTGTTGATCAGTGTCCATTTTTACTTCTACATTTGAGCAATATCTTCTGAGCCAAAATACACATTGTTGGTTCCGTGACCAGTATTACGTGGAAGTTGCCATGGAAGATTGAGCACAGTTGGGAAGCAAACACACCGTCTCTCACTGAGCCAACGAAGAAAACAAAACCAGCTAACAAAACGTTCAGTTATCGTTCCGCTAGGGAAACTCGGCATATTATTTGAGGTGATCATGACGTCAACCGCGTGACTACTGCTGACTGCAAACATTCAATTTACCAGGAATTAATAAAAGTGACCCATAGATAGAGGACCGATTCACTATGAAGTCACGTAATTGAAGAACAACATCTTATGGAGAGCAAAATTATGCATTTTGACCGGGATAGCCTGGCAAAAGGTTGTTACGTAGCAGCATTGGTAAATAGTTGGACTTTTGGAACGCCTCTTCCATTAACGAACTGCAACTTTCCACTATCCTTTCCATGCTTGGCGTCCTTCAACGAAGCATAATTCTCTCCATTCTTACTCTTCCTTTTCCGGGCAGGCCAAACTGGTTGCGCTTGGTACAGAACTTTTGAATGGTTTCTGGACCAGAGGTATCGCTCAATTATGAAGGTCAACACCCTTCTGACATCTTGTAAAGATCGGCTATCGTTATTTCAGCTACGACGTCTATCGTCCTGGTTGAGCAGGATCAGATAACATTTTCCTCTACCCAAATGTTTCAGTATGGTCAATCACTCGTGGAAATTTACATTACGGTGAACAATGGGGTGACAAATTGCTCCGCTTATTACACTAAGACGGCTTGAAAAAAAACCCGACCCTATATCACAACACCGAGTTGTTTGAATGTACACCGACAATCGTTTATTGCGTTTTGGCAAGGGGGGATCAAACAGACAGATGGAAGAGACATGTGGCATTCCGGATGTAAATAGAAGATTCCTCATCGAGCAGAAGCAGATACTTGGAATCGGTTGGTTGCTAGTGACCACACGGATTGAGTTTTTCTCTTTCCTAGGGATTTTTCTGTCGCATAAAGACAACAAAACTAGAGCAATATTTTTTTTCATTCCATGAGGAAACTGAACGGATCGTGCTAACAAATTATCTTAAATTCCTTTTACTTTTCCTGTTTATTTCATTGCACAAGTGACGCTTACCTCATAGCAACAATGAACAGACCTGCTTCAAAATAACCGTGACAGAGGTATTATCTTTGGGCCATGATGGTATCGATGAGGGAGGCAGTCGTCATCTAAACACGTGGACAAGGACCGTTTTGGATTAGTTTATTCGTGGTGTCGAACAGTCATTCGTTCGTCAGTCTTTTATCTCATCTTAACTTGTCTCGAAAAACGTAAAATTGTTACGCAACACAAAAAAATAACATGCAGTTCCAGCAAAGAACTGCAGTCATCCTAATAATCCCAAGGAGCACAGTGAAAAACAAAACAGTACAATGAACAAGCTCGTTTTCAGTTATTCGTAATCATGCCAATGCATAATATTATAACTGATTTACTACGAATGAGAGGGAGGATGATAGGTTTGTAATGAATCACGTATAATGTTATATATTGTTTTGATTACGAATAACTGAAAACGAGCTTGTTCGTCACATTGTGTTGTTTCTCAGTTGCAGACATGTTTGTGGATTAACTTCCTTTTTTATTTATATTCCCTTTATACGTGTGATGTTATTGACACATGACGTCGTTGGTGGTGCGTACACCAAATCACTATGTGCTTCCAAATGTACGGAGTCAATTAACGACATTTGTATTTTTATGATCCTCTGTCCGTTTCTCAATGTGTCGAAAATCAACCGGCTTAAAATTGATCCAACTATCTTGGCAAACATAAACCATGTTACTGGTGCATCAATACGTACATGAGGAGACACTGTGAACAAACAAAAACTCCAATCGCATTGAGCCGATAATTTTCTGATCAAGATCGGTTGGGTAAATTTTTAACGCATTTTGAAACATGCATCAATCATATTCCTCCTCAACATCATCACCAGTACCATCGTCACCATTATCGTTCAGCGTGAAACAGGAAAGTCCCATTGATCGCTACCTTTTTCCTCACAATTACGTTTCTATAAATAGAGTGAATATTCAAGGGGAATAGGGTGTGGACCTAAACAGGGAGAATGCTGCAGTGGCCAACACACGGAATACAGTTTGATTGTACAACCGTACTCTTTCATAGTTCTGATTCGATAGAAAATGTCAACATGATCGTTACTGTTCGTGGTTCACCGTCATATCCTTCAGCGTCTCCAGCCAGCTAGTTGACAGGTCTTATAAACCCCAACCAATAAGACGTGAGACACTTAATTTACCTAAGTTCGCTGTGCGTTTTGTCATTCCACGTTACCACGTCAGGCGCTGATCTCCATACGGCTTCTTCCACTCCTTGAGAGAAATGAGAAATAGGGCCCGATATGGTAGACGAGTACTAGCCATACACGACACGTGACCCAATCAGTGTAGTCTGCTAATTTTCATACGCTGAAATAAGGTATTCTGAGAACCAGCACCCAGTGTTAGATTCCTTACCTCCACATTACTCACCCGGTCATTCCATCTAATCTTAGCCATACTACGTAGATATCGGTGGTCGAAAACCCTTCCCGACGAACATCTCCCACACGAATATTCCATTGCTTGCAACCGTATAACAGAACTGAACGCACTGCGGCACAGTACACATGCCATTTCAAATTCAGTGAAATATCAGGCCAACGCCACAAGTGCTTCAGTCCAGCGTAAGCTGCCCGAGCCTTGGATATACGCATACTTACCTCCACTCCCGAGCTACCATCGTTAGACACGCAGCTACCAAGGTAGGTGAAACGGTCCACAGTCGTTATTTCCTCTCCATCCAGTATCAAGTTCGGCATTGCTGTCGTCCAGTCCTGTAATAGCACTTTGCACTTTGAAGGTGCAAAACACATGCCAAATCGAGCAATCGATCTCGACAGTCTATCTAGTGCCCGTTGTGCATGGTCCGCAGACTCGAACAGGTACACGACGTCGTCTGCGTAATCTAGGTCGCATAGCTT
>LUCM01007590.1:181830-235125 GCA_008360955.1 Fasciolopsis buskii
ATAGACGTCAAACCAAGTACGTTAGCGTGTGGTCAGCTAAACTGAGCCTTGAAGTGGTTAGCCCAATGGTCCAGCCTTTGATGTCTACTACGGATGAACTCTTCACTCCTATCGCACAAGACTTCACTAACTGAGGTTCCCCGCCCCCGGGGTGTCACGCAAACAGTCTTCAACTGTTACCTGAAGCGGCCGCTTCCTCCATCTAATCGGCTACCTTTACCCAACAGTTTTCGCGGTCATTCTTAAGACTTATCAGCAACTGACGCTGCAACTGTGGACGCATCTTATTCTCTTCCCTGTACTTAGAGAGCTGTCGTTTTTGCTCCATTAGACAAAGCGGTTCTTGAGAGATCCAGCGTTTTTGATGAACGCTAGATCTAGGACCACAAACGAAATCTGGGGCCAAATGCATAGCCTGCTTAATTTGATCCCACTGATCGTCTACATTGCTGCTCGTCGAAGTTCTTAGTCCCTCGGATAGTTTCTGTTCGCAGCTGTTGCGAATAGCCGAATCATACAGACGTTCGACAGCCAATCGGGTTTGTGGCCTAAGTCAATGGCCGTTCAGCTGCAGCGAAATTCATATTAAAACTAACGCATGGTCCGATTCGACGTACGTGGTCCAGTACGATCTACAGTTCTGGACAGAATCGCGCCAACGGTAGCTTACTACAATATGATCAGTCTGACTCAGAGTGCTCGTCGAATTAGAGAGCCGCGTCGCTGTGCAGCGCAAACTATGTCGGAAATTCGTACTAGACTGGAAAAAACGATTGTCTGCACAAAACTGGAGAAGTTTTTCTCCATTATCCGTTCGCTGAACAGGGAAGGCGCATCGCCCACCTAAACAGGATTCCGTTGCACTCAGTTCTCCAACTTGTGCATTAAAATCACCTGCCATCACTACAATGTCAGAGCGCTTGCTCTTCCGAACAAGAGTGACGAGGTTATCGTAAAATTCGTCTTTCTCCATATCAGTGCTACAGTCTGTGGGAGCGTATGCCGAGATAACAAATAAACTACGCTTAACACTATTATCCTCTAGGACGCCGACTGATCCCTGCAGTCTCACGGCACACAAGCGACTGTTGACTGGGATCCATTCTAGAAGAGCTGTTTGAGCCCTCTCACTCAAGATTATTCGTACACCGCGTTGACTCACAGCTTGAACTGTGAGGTGCGCATGAAATATATTGACGAGACATTTGGCTCAGTTAGTTAAATTACTCCGCTCGCAACCTGAATTCGCATTTCACTGACGCAGCAGACATCAATCGAAAGTGAGTCCACTGTCAGAGCCAAACACACCTGTTGGCTAGCCTGAATGGGAGTGCATACATTGATGGAGCCGAGAGTCAGAGGCTGACGCGTTTCAGAAAATTCGGAATTCCGCATTGAAAACCAGTTCTACACATTTAAAAATGAACCCTTGAGAGTATCGAGTGTGTTTTCAAATCGGACGTTATGGGTAGGCAGAGGGAGCAAGGAGAATGGGTTGGACATAGCAGAATCAGGTTGAATAAAAGAGAAGGAACTCATGAATCTGCATGCGGTCCATGCAAAATACGGTATGGGGTGTTCGGAAAATGAAGTTTCATTTACCAAGTTTGTGAATTGGTCGGTGATTGTTGTAATACATCGTTCTTCACCTGAGTAAATATCCAATGTTGAAGAACAAATTATCAATATATATATGTGTGTACCATCATGCAATGTGTCGTGATGGAAATACAATAGCTATACAAGACCTCATTGCAACCGACTACTTAGGGACCTGTTCATTCGGGTTTCGAAACGATCACATAAATGATAAATTGGAAGTCAAAACTGGAACTACAATTTACTCAAGTGATTGCAAAAGTTTCGAATTTTTATTGCCTTACGTACACAGAAAAAACAGCGGGATTCTATATTCAGAATTGATCTGATTTTGCTATGCTAATCAACGGATGCTCAAGCTCCAGGAAACCAGAATTCAGACAAGTGAGGTCTGGCCGACATATATGGCGTTAAAATTGGTTCTGAATAACTTGGCACAAAAGGTTCCACGTTAGCCCATTCATCCCCACTCAGTCCAAGATTACACAAAGCATTTCAACCTTCAATAAATCAAGTGTGAAATCAAGCAAACCTTTTGTAACTCCAACAGTAGCCAACACTCACAAAAAAATGCAGATGAAAATTAGTAACTGACGGGCCATCGGTCAGACAATACCCAGTCTACTGTCTCTGTGTGCCACCCCGTTGTGACCTACATCGACACTCCTAAACGACCAGTTTACGCTAGGCTGATCGATAACGTTGCTCGAAATTCGAGATTGTGCACTAGATGCGGACCAGCCGATGACAGACTATGAATCGCGCCGAGCATTAATATTCGGCAAACCTCCGGGATGAAGATTTTTTGAGTTCTTGGACAAACGAATGCACTGGATTTGAAATCGTCCGTTCTTGGATAACGGTAGGTTTACAAACGGTCTTTATTACGTTCATTACAAAATACACGTAAATGGAACAAATTAACTAGATGTCTGGCTGTCCACCATAGTGTAAACGTTTGGTATGCTTCAGTTGGGTGATGCATTTCGAGCGTCTAACTGATGTTACCGGAATTCATGATCTTCCTTGATTAATCGCGTTGACCAAATCTTTAAAAGTCATTCAATCACGTTTAGATGGGTGAATATTTGATACAAAATTGGTAAGTAGAAAATATGCATCTTAACTGTGAAAATCTGGCAGTACTCTGCAGCTCTTCCGAGGTTAATAACAATTTCGCACACCTTACGTTGCCTGAAACAATTTTTCATTTTTGAATTTCTCTTTTTGAACTGATTCCAAGTGACATTTTTTATCTTTTCCTTTTCCGCACTATTGGTTGCCGTTGATCTGCCTCATACATGTCAACCACCCGGTCCGAAATCCGTGGATTTGCCACCGCCGAGTTAGAGTCGAACCTGCCGTCACGATCGACGATTTGTGCACCAAAAGCTCCACAGGAATGAGAATTACGCTGATCTGCGAGGCAGTCAGTCGCGCAGTGTGTGGATCCCAACGGGGTAAAGAGAATTAACATACAGGTGACTTTTGACAACTGCTAGGCCGATCATGTATCTTTTAGATTGTGTCATGACTGGTGGCTTCATTTGGACTTACGAGCGCATCACCAGAATTCCCAACCGGGTCGGTCGTCATCGAGAACAACACATGAAGAAACTTGATTCATTAATTCGATTGGGCGGTCTATTGGTAACACAGGCTCAGGTTCAAACGTTGGCTGTGATGATGGATATGCACCGCTGCTGGGCACTGTTGAGGGGGGGAAGCTCACGTCCCGTATTTCCTGACTGTATTTCTGACCGAATGCTTTGACAGAATAACGACAGTCATTTAAGCAAGAATTCTTCGGTGTCTGAAAAAATGGACTGAAATTAGGGAAATAATGTACTTTTCATTATTGTATAACAAATGTGCATCATTGCCGTCGGGATCGAGAAGGAACGTGGGTAGGGAAAACATGTCCAGTGGCGATGTTACCAACAATCTTTTATCCGTTATCTCTTACTTCCTTTATTAATAAGGCAACAATGTGTATTGATGCTCAGGGAGGGGGCCGCGGCCAGCAGAGGGCTGCCAAGTGGGGAAGTTGGCCAGTGGCGGGAGGGTTCGAACCCGCGACCATCACATCCAAACGCCACGACCTTATCCGTTTGGCCAACGCCGGCGTATCAGAATCGGCAAGTGTCAAGTCCAAACACCAGGACATTAATCTTATGACCATCATCGTTGAGTGAAAATAATCACGATAACTAAAACATAGCTTTTCTTGTATAGTAAAATACGTTAATGCAATTAATTGTAGAATGTTTATCGTATAATTTGCCATCGTGGAGACTATAAGACGGTTGTTGTTAGCTTTACTGAAGCTTAAGTAACGAAAACTTTTGTTGATCAAGTATGGTTCGGTTTAATTTTTTTGCTAGTTAAATGCTAATTAGCTGGAATGCTATTCGACTGCCACAAACAATGAATTAATTTGTACAAATTACAGTTACCGAAAGCTTGCTCCACCTGTTGGGGCATACACACAAAAATCGATATGATGCAGCTCTCCTTCTTATTGATGTGTCGCCTAATCAGAATTACTTTCCCCAAAATACTCATTATTCTACTTGCAGGACCGTGGAAATCCAGCTGTTCATTGCCTTCTCGGAGCTGTCATTTTATCTATCCTTGCTTGTCTGCTCAAAAGAATGAATTTATCATTCATCGAATGGAATAACCAACCGGGGGGATTTTCCGAGATGCAGAAGACTGGGTAACGAAGCCTGTATGGCCACGTCATTCGTGTTTATCAAACAGAACTGAAAAAGACAGACTACGCCCCAATGGGCACTCATTTCTTTCTTTTGTTTCATTTCAGATTCCAACAAGCGGCTGGCCATTAATCAGTACAGGAAAAACTGTGGAGATTCAGATATTATCGTGTTCTCAAACTTAGATGGACATCTACTAAGTTGCGCGTATTTTCAGCTTGTGGTGTATTTGTACAGATAATCTAACGAAACCAATCACAGCTTGTTCATTGTCGGACGCGATTAGCGATTTAGCGCAAATTTAAAACGCATATCCAGATCAGATCAGCTGATAATCGGCAATTTCTTGCGCACATTTCAATGCCTGCACAGGATGCCCGTTTTACTAAGGGTAGGAAATCGTTGTATAAATCCGTATGGGTAGTATTTATTCAGTCAGAATCGGCTCGGACCGAATTGTATGTGAACAGTATTAGTGATACAAGCAATTAAAAATATCAGTAGAAAACCGGCTTGTTGTTGGAACAAAATCTCTTACAGATTCACTCGTCTTTTATCAGTCGTTCGCCATCTTGAGCTAGTGGCCAATGGACATCGTTCAACAGTTGCTAGCTAAGTTCCAGTTGTTTATCGCCTACTAGCATCGAGTTGTTTCAGGCTACCTTAATCTTGAGTGGAATAAACACAGATTGTAAGGCAACGAACAAAACAAACGGGAGTATCACGTACAAATTCCTTGTTACTATACTGTGATTTAATTAACCGGTGTAAATTTCATAGCCATTTTCAAAATTCAGTAGCGAAATTCTTGTTCACTGCAATTCATTTTACGGCTTCTAACTTACAATGGTCTAAGGCTACCTAAGAACGGATAAAATTTGTAGCATCCAGTTCAGCATTCAGTAAAGAGTTTCCATTTTGCAGCAGTAGAAGAGGCCAAAACAGGCAGTATCTCTGGATGATTGTCAATCAAGTCGATCGCCATTCAAATCAGTAATTCATTTGGGCGTGTTTATTCATGACGATCGTATGTCTGTTTCATACGAGATCGATTGCCGACCAACCATACATGCGTGCGTTGACTACGGACCGATCGATCGATCGCGTGTATTTTCCAGGAGACCTCGACAATACCACAAATCTAACCACAGAAAAATGGAAAATCCTACAAACGGATCAAATTGTTCTTGCGTTTTCAGAAATAAGAACATGAGAACTTAAAGTGATGACCAAGCTCGTTTTCAGTTATTCATCTAGTAGATAACATTCGTCAAGATGACAAACAAGTGGCGCGACTTGTAGTTTTCGGTCAAACTAATTCATATCTAAGTGATTGTTTGTTTGTACGTGTGTGTGTGTGTGTGTGTGTGTGCATATGCACTCGATCAGTACGTCAAGCGATCAAATTACATCCTGCATGGTAGGGGATACAATGCCAAGCAAGAGAGTTTAAGTGTCTGGACAAATTTGTTCCGAAAGCACAGAGGGGGTGGGGTTGCATAAACGAAAACCTATGACTCCGTCTGTGTTTAGGACGCGGTATTTAACAGTTCTCGACCGTCAGCTCCTAATTTTGTGCATGGTATAAGACACATTTATCACGTCCATTGAGTGGTTCGACTCAACAAAGTGTGAACACACCGCGCCAGGAATTAGCTTAACTGTTCCTCTGCTCAACCAAACTGGCTGGGGTTCACGAAAGCGAGCGAACCTCAGGTTGGGCGGCTAATAAACCTAGTCCAGCGGCTGAACGAATAGGAAAACTGTTCCGGATTGCAAACATTTGGTCGGTCTTGATGTAAATGCGATGATCAGTTGTGCAACGAATAATGTCCCACTCATTAAATCTGACAGACTTTGTTAAATAATATCCTTCTCCTTGTCACTCTCAAAGACAGAAGAACCTATACAGGTGTCTTCTTTGATCACATTTCTTTTCTTTTTACAACAAGCCCTTCTATAATCGCTGAAAAATCGTTCGGACTAACTATTTTATGTGAATTTCACCCGCGGAAAACGTAATTCATTTCCATTTGTGCCGCCTGCACTTATGCCCCTAGCTCTAAATGCTAAGCAGCGTATTAGGTTACTTTTTATTTTCATTAGCATAAAACCATGAAAACGGAAGTAATATCCTCTCCGCATTGTTTTCATACAAACTGATAACTGAGCAGACGACTTGTGAACACATCTAAGTGTGCCAGGCTACGGTCGGTCGCTCTCTCTACCGTAAAGTTAACATTTGGATGGACATTATAAAGGCATGTAGCATCTGGTCTATATTTGATTATAGTATTTCATCTGCTTATGGTGTGAACAGGGTACGCTTTCTAACTGATGAATGTAGTCAGTTGTTCTCCATTTCAGCAAATGATATCCCCAAAAGCGGTTCCATTGCACTCCCTCCTTTCGCGATATAATTCGCCATGAAATTGAAAGTGAGAATTTTTTTAATACAACAAAGAATAAGTGTTTCAGTTCATCCAGTGGAACCCCAAATTGATAACGTTCTGCTAAATATAATCGCAAAGTTAATTATCGACCTAAACACTTGTGAAAGGGGAAATTCAATCAAGCGTCAACTGCTACCCTCTTTCGAAGTGCACAATTGTTAAAGTTCAGAAAAGCTGAAATGTGCATCGCCTATTTTGCCTGGGGTTGAATGCTCTTACTGGTTTCAGCTGACTGGCTAACTAATTGGTTAAAGCATGGTGCGGATAACTGTACGTATCAAAAAGGAGCTCACCGAAGCTTCATCTTTGCCCACTTAAGACAGGCGGCACAACCTGGGAGTTTTTGTGTCCTCCAGAGGTTATCGCATTGAGTATTCTGTTCCGCTTCAGAGCATACAGTCTCATAGAGACCGATGCTTTTTGCTTGAATTGTCCTACACTTTTCAGATGCAGTCTATGCAGATTTCGACGCTCCGCTCAATGTTCCCTCCTACATGGTCTCACTTGTTCATGAACAGACGCCGGTTCCTTTATCTCGTTTGAATAACTATTTTTCTATTTGCCTGAAATACTTTCAGAAGTTTCAACTGCTCTGGCGTCATTAGTCCTCGCATGGTGCACCGAATGACGTTATTTTAGCAGGAAGAGTTTATGAGAGAAGATTTAGGCTTCTCTAACCCCTACCTCGAGAACGGCAAAAAATCGAATAGCCTACTGAATAGAATCTTAAATACAATAGTCCTATCCAGCTACGTCCTAATATTAGTTGAGCAACAGAATTTTAATCCTCACAACAACTTTAATCAATGTACTGTCCGAGTTCATAGATAACAAATTATGATAGAACCTCTTTAAATCTAAGGGAAACTTGCCAGTTAAAGTGTTGGGACTGAGGACTTTACAATAATGCCCGCATCTGCTACATTTGCTTTTCGAATATCGAATGGACTTAGGCAACGGGACTTCTCTTATTTTCTACCACGGAAGACGAATTTAAAAATTGCATTCCAAATGTGAAACTGGACTGGGTGTAGTATCTTGTTCATGCAGGGCTTGACGATGTTCAATCACAATTTCTTCTCAAGACAACATCTGACTTGATTTGCAGAATTCTGACCTCCGAATATTCATCGACCGAGAAATGGAACAAATGCATTAGCTAAGGCCAGTTTTATACGAAACCTAACGTACCTTCTTGGTAAGGCAGAGTCTTTGGCTTGTTCAAAATTGAACGCAACTAGGAATGGTGAGCAAGTTCGTATCTAGTTCAGCTTACTCACCATGCCTTGCGGTCTTCGATCAATTGGGTGGGACTTTTCAAACGCATTAAACATTTTGACCGTCATTTTGATAGCCGCATCCTACACGAAGACGAACTGTATGAGTCCACTGGAAAGCGTTCATACGAAATTCTTGTCAAAGATCAGCGGTTCCACAATGGCGTGTCCGAAAAGAAATGACTTGTGTGCAGTCGATTCCTGTATGACATGATGATTATGCACAGAACCAGGCGGATATTGATCTATCCAATTAAAGAACCACATTCACTCGAATCCAAATCTTGTCTCGCCTACCAAGTTGAGCATGGTAGCTGTTTATTCAAACCAAGAGTAAGGCGTAATCAAGCCATCAGCTGACTGGTCACATTTCGATCAGGACTCAGGAAACAGTCAACCGTAATTTGACCAAGCTACTCTGTTCACGTAATCCATAAATCCAGACTTCTTGATTGTGAAACAAGTATGAAGGACGAGAATTGGCGTCATTTCCAGCACTGAATTCGGGTAAGCATGTGCAACTAGAAATACACATCTCCTAGAGTTTGCCGTTCTTTCACAGACATAATTCAAGCCAATTAAACCAAGACTCAGTCTCAGCGCTCAATCCAACATTGAGAAAATATGGTACGCTGGTAAAATGGTAACGACTGAGTTGCTAGGAGCCTTCAAAATTGTTCGGCTGCTATGAGCAATAGTCTGTAGCCGTGAAAGACCGGGGACGGATATTTGCTACATCATAAAATGCTGAAGTTCAGTAAATTGTTCAGACCCATCTCTAGTCGCTTAGCGACTGTTATGTTCGGATTCCTACCTCGATTTAAGCGAAATGGGTATGCAATTATTGTCAACAAGCCGGAAGAAAAAATTTGTAAGACGTGTCTGCTGTTTCTCTTCGGTTGGGTTCCATATTGGATAGTCTGATATTCCTGGCAGGTAGGCAACTGTTATGGTTGGATAAGACAGGCTGTGATATTCAAACGGGCAGCTTTGTCAATGGAAACGGGTTAACCAGCATTTGATGCTAGACATTGAAAATTCGTCTTCAGTTATTGGTCCAATTGATAAACGTCCTTGATAAATAACCATTATCTAAAACAAATTCTTTCTTGGCCAATACACGTTATCAGCTGTGTACCATAGTCAATTTCTTACTCACAAAACCCGTTAAGATGTTTCTCGCGAAATACTTATTTGACGCATACAGCGAAAAAACACCCAACGAATCAAGAATACAGATTATTGTTTTCTGTTCACAATTGGATGACTTAAGGCAGGTGGTTACTTATCGTTTAATTCTTCACTTTCAAAGTGAGATATGTTTCCAAAGTACTCCAGATTCAAAAGGACGCAGACATTGCAGACTAGGCCCTGCGACATCTAAGGACGCAACTAGTAAAACCTTTAAGAGTAGAATCCATGGACGAGTCGGGCGGTTCTACAAATTGATTCGGCATAGCTATTGCTCGACGCGATGCACTTGCCAGGATACCGAATTCACGTTTTTTTGTCAGTGATATAAGACAATCATGGTTTGTACTAATGGGGAAACGAAAATGCGCATTTCAATTTGTTCCGTGTCAAATTGTTTAGGAATGCGTGGTCATAATATTACACCCAAAACAAAGGATTTAAAATGGTCTCGAAGTTACAAGTGAACATTACATGCATATAAAAAATTATCTAAGTTCAATAAGTTGAAACCATTTGTTAAAAATGTTTTGATAAATTGCACGCGTAATCCGCTCTTATGTGATCGAAAGTCGTCCATAATTGTCAGTGCATCATATTTTGTATCGTTTACGTGGCTTGATTAAAGCCTCTGACATTCCCAAACACAGCATGCAGTGAGTGGAGTGGATGTTTATATGACACATGGTTCCCCCAAACGGAGTGTTAGCCTCGATTCGTGCAAGTAGATTTGCACCAAATCTAGGCTTCCGAGTCATCTTCGCTATATTTTAGTTACTTCTATCTAACGGTAGTTCGACATGCGCTTTCGTTTGTTATCGCTATTGGTAGCGTACCGCGAACCGCACAAGCCATAAAAGATGCAATAGCCTCTTTGTTGTTAACACGTACAGTTTTAATCGGCCGGCACACCTTGGAGTCAAGTTTTCATTTCTAACAGTTTGGCCCATCAGCGTAATTCTCCAACCGGAAGTAACCGGTGTATACTGAAGTGCGCCCACTACCGGTAGCCCGTAACTTTTAGGCAGCTGTTCAGAACTGAAGCCTGTAACACAAAGCCTTATCGGTGTACTAAGGCACCAGGAAAGTACCGGACTTGCAAACTTCATATACTTAGCCTAATGACCTAGAGAGACTGTGATGCAATGAACGGCTTCTTTTCCTCGGTATCTACTAATCAAAATCGACAGTGCCTAGTTAGATAAAACTAAGTAAGATTAAACATCAGACCATTTTTTTTAAAATGCGTTATCATTCAGGTGCAATGATCCTCTCTATAGGCTGATCATATTTTCATGTGATTCTCCTTTCACTTGACATCGACTGGAAATAATTCATTTTCCTGGTATGATGTGCCAGTGCATCATAGTTTTTCGGTCTTTACCATATCAAAAAGTATCAGTTTGAGACCTACTATTCCAGTTCCCATGGGATATATACGGTAAGTTTGTTACCCGGATGTAGACCTATTTTGTTGCCTCATATCAGCGTCTATGGAAATGCAAAACATTTCATTGAAAATGTGTTGTTCTAGCAAAATACATGCAGATCAATAAACAAAGTGAGTTTCTTTTACGGGTAATTGGGGCATTATGGATTCTGACAGGATATCCCTAAATACTGGAAGAGTGGTTCACCATAAACCAAACTGTAAACCAAATAGGGTTTCTAGCTCAGATAAGATTATCGATGCCTTTACATTAGTTAGCAACTCCAATCAACATGGCAGAAATCTTTAGTATATCGTTAGATCATTGTTTAGCATGCAATCGCAGTATTCCCTTCCCCATTTTTATTCAGGGTGGTGTACAATTAAGGTGTTTGTCACGAACGTTTGTGTTTATTCTCTTGAGGAAGTTGCCATCAAACAGTCAAAAGGGTTAGCTTAAATTCCCCAAATGTCAATAGTTTCATGCTACCAAAATCAGACATGATAGGTGTGAACTTTGCCTTTAGAGTTAGTAATACGCGGTTTTGTTGTCAGCCACGCTTGAAGCATCAGTTGTATAAAAAGAAATGCGCTTTGATTAGCAACTCGGTTTAAATTCATTTTTCTTATTGTCACTTTTTCTAGCCTTCCACATATGAAATACACCAAATTGACAGTGGGCTTTACTTGTTGGGTTTGTCACTACGCCTCAGAATTTCAAATCCAAAAAGAGATAAAGTGTAAGATTACTCATTGCTCTTCGGGAATTTAACAAAGGTGAATTACCTTTTACTTCCTTTATTAAGGAAACGACGGTGCACATCAATTCTCACGAAGAGGCCAGCAGAAGGCTACCAAGTGGGAGAGTTAACTGGCGGTGGGAGGATTCGAACCCGCGACCCTCACATCCAAACGCCACGACCTTATCTGTTTGGCCACTGCCGGTCAAGCGCAGTAGTCTCAAGGCCGCTAAGAAGACAGCATAATGTGTACATCGAAAATCATTGCTATCTTGAGTGTTTGCTGGCAGATAAATGGCGAACGATTGCTTTTTCAAAACAAAAATTAATAAACCTAGGATGAACCATGGTATATTACATTATTTGGTGTATTACCCTGTTTTTGCGAACGTTTACTAAAGCGGGCTGAAAGTTATTGATTTTCCGTATAATGATTACAAATTTTGTACCAGCTATTTTCCGTGCATATGAAATCACTGACACGGTTTCATGCCTTTGGACAAAACTCATGCGATAAAAACTGCAGTACTATTGCCAGTTTGACAGACTGAAACAAAAATGTAATCCCCATAATCCCGTTTTCATGAGTTTCGTCAAACTATGCGCCCGTGAGTAAAACTAATCAAACAACGAAATTAAATCCACGCAATCTTGATTGTGCACATAATGTCACCAAGCTCTTGCACATTCATCTTCGACAGATACCTGGAGTCAGGTAATGCAGAAACGATTAGATGGTTATTCGTACCTCTGTTCAAGAAGACAAGAAGTTTACCATTAGGCACGTGTTGGTGCCCCAGCGATGGTACGAAGGCAGGAATGAGAGGCGAATCTTAATAGTGTTTCAATCTAGTGAATTCTCCTCCTTGAAGATATGCTCTTGCTGACTATTTTCTAGTAAAATATCATAAAAGTAGTGAATGTGTTGGGACATTTCAAACTTCATAGATGATTCCAAGCGGACAATTATTCCATAAACTAGACTAACAAGACAAATCACCACTGTCATTTACTTGTCCCGTTACCACGGAGACTGTAATGATTTACCCAAGTGCACTAAAATGACCCTAATTCATCTTCCAATCTGCTGCTCAGTAAATTTTTTTCTTCCTTTTGATTCCCTACTCATCACTAGTACTTGACAATAAACGCCAGTTAGCGTTGAATTTCCCAATTATTGAAAGAGTGCGTTTGGTCTATTTATTAGGGCATAATTCTGATTGTAGTTTTGGGTAGGGAATGACTCAAGTTGAAAAAATGGTTCGGTTAGTCTCTGTGATATTAAATTTGACACGTAGACCAACTACTGATTAAAAACCGTGTTCAGTTATATCGATACATGTTCCTCCAAAGAAGGCCAAAGTCACACACTGGCTGGGTTGACGATCGTAAGCTCCGTTAATTAGTCATAGGGTACAGGTGAATGATCCTGGTGTTCAGATCGTAAAGACGTCATCAGTGGTTGTGGCAACATCTTCAGTATATATGCGTAGATAACCATTGTCTCTTGTACTGAGAAGTTTCTAGGGCTTATTTCCAATCTCTGCTCGTTGCGTGACCTTGAGCCGGCTTTGTGATTATTTAAACTTCTCCCCGAAATAATTCGCTGTTTTCAGCTTTGAGCCATTGTTTTCATCGTAATTCTTTGGATACTTCATGATTTAATTTGCTATCCAAGGGGATTTTTGGAGACCTGAGAGTTTTTAAATGCTTCGATTAAGAAACAATTTGATCCGTTCGCATGCGTAACCTGAAGATGAACGCGTGTCTCCAGTGTGTAAACGAAATGAAGTACACAGCTATGGATTAAATCTGACAACTCAATCTAGGGGATTTCAAAATCAGGCGGGCATATTCACGAAATAAAGTCATCCATAATTCGGAAAACTTCGGTTTATATAAAGGAGGAGTGTTTGGAGCTGGTTAACACTATCTAAGTCATTTTTGCCATCCGCAGTGCATATTATTGTCTCTTTACGGATCCATGATTGTCGGGTCCGTGCCAGATTAGTCAGTTGGCTTGAACTAACAGCATAGCACTCAGATCCCCTGAATTATTTAGCCAGTAGTGATTGGTTCCTTGTTGGATGAAAATATAAGTAGGCCTAAATTAGATTCACCGTTGGGGATTACACTTTTCAATGGATTCCGTTAACTACAATAATCGGCCGAGTTTGCAATCGCACCAACTTCCCCTCGATTTAACAGTTGCGGTGAATGTTTATCACAGAGTGTCCACCCTCACAGCCAGAATGGCATTTGCTTCAGTCAAAAAGCAACCCGTTTAACCACTAAGCCCCACGCTGGAACCTTGGAAATTCATTTATGAAAAACCGAAACTCTTTTTTACTTTTCCCATTACGGCTGCGTCACAGTTAAATCAACCAAACTTTCCAAATGGGTAGCCCACTTTTGGCAGCTGGCCCCTTCCTAAAAAATAATTTGCAATTTCGTCTCATTAATAAAGAAGGGAAAAATACAAAAGGTACTATCCGTAGTACCAGGCGCTAAGAGTGACCTGTTCACTCAATGTCATTTCGTATTAATTCAGCAAAATCGAGGATTGTCAACCAAGTTTTGTTAGCTGTAGACTCCGGTTCAGCGGGTGTAGGGACAAAGCGAGCATTAATTCCGCAAGGTGGACACAGTTTAGCGTCCAGTCAAGTGTGCAGCTTTTCTCAAAGACCCACCGATTTTTCCATCCATACAGGGCTAATGTGTGAACCAAAAAACTGGACCGATGAAACAGTATGTACGCGACGACAACTGGTAACTGTTGAACAGATGCTCGTTTTGCATAGTTTGGCAATTTTGTCGTGATAAAAAATCGAGGCCTGCGTAGAAAAACGAAATTTTGGGACGATTATATGGTCAGACAAGTGTTTCACAAGCCGAAGAGGAGAGCTGTGATATTGGATCACGTAAAAGATAGGTTGTTCATGGGGAGTTTTTCAACTGTAGTCAGAATAAATTTCGCAATGCGTAACTTTCTCCTACCTTGCCATTCCGAAGGTGCACAGTTCATGTGTTACAAAGCTATCTTATCGATCCACAAAACGCAGTTTGTTTGCGGCTAGAGGAACCGTATCGAACAGAAATGTTATCCCCAACGAAGTGTCACACGAATCACTGAACGTTAACGCAAGTGATCATACCAGATGCTCATCGGATATAGTCCGGGATAATTTTGCGAAAAATTACCGAGAACGCGTTCTATACCATCGAAAGGCCTAAATTTTTATACCGACATTTACACTATTCAGTTAGGGCAGAGATCTTGTAATTAGAAACAACTAGAATCAATCTCATTTGAAACCAAATCCATTTGATTTATATTGAAGTTGGAGTTGGGGAAACGAGTTACGCATCAGGCGAGGACATCGTAGGGGATGAATGTGTAGCAGAACTCCGTTCATAACGGCACTGTGAAATACACTCGGAGTAGATTGCCCACCTAGGTCAAGAAAGGAAATTTACGCGAGGATTATTTTTCCTAAATTCTGTTCTATTTCAAAGAAGGTTTAAAAAGGACTGTTTTGAAATCTTAGCTAGTCTAAGGGGTTAGAAAAGTTGCAATGTCTATAGCGATAATTTTGCTTATTTTTTCGTTGCCTTAAATAACATTGGCGGTGGCCAAGCGGATAAGGTCGCGGTGTTTGGACGTGAAGAGCCCGGGTTGGAATCCTCCCACCGTCGGTCAACTTCCCCACTTGGCAGCCCTCTGTTGGCCGCGTCCTTCTTCCAGAAAAATGATGTACAGTGTTATTTCAGTAATAAAGGAAGTATAACACAAAAGATAAAAGATTTTTCAGATTCTTTTAGGGCTATATACGCAAGACAGCTTTAATTGTATATGGCGTCTAACTAGAGTAAAATAAGTTCATATGTAGTGTAAATAGTCTAATTTGTTTGTATTTTTGGGAATAAAAACTCAAGCTTGAGGTATCCAAGGCCAAAAATTCCCATGAATAGACTGACCACTACTGCTTTTACCCCACCATTTTAATGTGCACTAGAGATTATTGCCTTCGAAGCTCCGTTGTCATTCTCCAGTCTGATGACATTAGTTCAACTGCATAAACCAAGCAGCTAGGAATTGAACATGGTCGGTTCCGTCGAATAAATGACCCGATACTAAAACGAGTGACTCAACCGCCCACCTTGATAGTCGGGCCTGACTTAGCTGTAAACACAAACGGATATGCCAATCTCTCGTTCCCGGAGAGATCAACCGCAGCCGAAAGGTAAAAGTACTGAATCACTGCTGATCGAATCCCTTTGGCTCATCATGTCGATTGAAAGCAACTTTGGGAAAATCTCATAGCTTCTATCCGATCTCAAAGATTTATTAGATATCGGGCTATTTCTTCCCACAGAGCGTAGCCATGAGTTATCCCAGATAAATACTGTATCATGGGAGACAAACAGCTTACAGTGAAAAATGGTTATTGGGAAAATCAAAAATTGGATGGATCTTATATGCTATATCAATTCCCTCATTATTTAGGAACTGCTTCAGAATTATTCGAGCCAATGTCAAAAACATTCGGGATTGAGTGATAACATTCCCGCGGTTCATAAAGCTTCCTTAGAGTGTAGCTGCTCGTTAGACGCAGAGCAGCGCATACATAATCAGTGAACCTTGCATTTCGCACACACAAATGTAAGGCTTACGCAAGTGAGATCTTAATGTCCATTGAATGAGATTCCTGAATAGATATGACATAATTCTGAGTATGCTTCATGCAGTTACGAAGTAATGTTGAAAAATGACAGAATCTCAGTTGGACAGTCAGGAGTCACACGGTGATTTATCGAATAGGCTTTAGTCGGTCAGGCAAAGATAAATTCGATGAAAAGGTCACAAGGTCAAAGAGTATCAACTTTTAATATCATTGCTAAGCTTTGCATAACGTTAGATGAATAAAAGTAGTGCACGAGTATGATGGTGGTTGGACAAGAGGGTTGCATTGTGTGCATATGTGACGAGCGGCAATAACGACGAAACCGGTCGTGAGCTTTGCGGAAAGTTTGTTCATCCATCGTGGCTTCAAGAGTTCTGCCGATAAAAAGTTTAGGCCCTTTTTTGCATATGCATACATTGTTTTTCAAAGGGTATTAGACCTAATATGATGAAGTGCTGCTATGTTTATAGTAACATTACATGGAGAAAAGTTCCCAAATGCCGGTAAACTAACGAATAATGAAATGAAATAATCCACCAAATGATTTCAAAACTCGCTGTACAACAGGTTTTATCCTCGTTATGAATCATCAGCAGTGCATATTCATCGCACCACAAACGAGGCAAGGACCCAAGGAGGAAGGAAGCCTCACAAAATCTGACCCCTGTTTCCATATCCGAATAACTCAGGAAACAAAGTCAAAACTGGAAAACAATGCTTCTCATCACAACTATGAAGACAGAATTTAGAAACAGTTCAAAGGTGCAACGAAATTATCCAGGATTTTTCGTGTCAAGCATGCGTTCGAATTCCTTTTTCCAAATGAGAAGCGGATCGGCATCAGTGAATCTCCCCCTGAACTGTGCTTGTCAAGGAGCAGTGAATCCTTAGATGAAATCTTATTACTTTGTGAAATGTTATATGATTAGTACTAAACTGAACGAAAAAGTGGTCCACTTTGTATACAAGTTTTCGGTGCAAAACAATCCATTGTTAAATGCAGCTAATATCTAGATGAATGCATTGTCCCTGTCGACAGTTTGACTGACTTCTGGTTCTTTTTTTTTTTTCTACTGAACTGTCTCCATTTCTGTTAAATATTTACGCTTGGCATCTGAAAACGCTCCGGCATCATTCCTAAAAGAAGCTACCCTTAGGCTGCCTACCGGTGTATTAGCTGGGAAATAATCCAGCAAACATTTTTGTTTACCTAATGGATGCTATCTTCATTTTTGTTTGTGCCAGAAGATGCGAAATTTTTACAGACCACCAAAACCGTTTCACGGTAAATTGTCACATGAACTGTGTGGAATAACCTTGCGCCCAAAAAATACCGCTATGATACTCCGATTGCCAAATTTATCCATAATCTTCTTGATCCTTAAGCAACGAGGAAATTAATTGTCTCTCAAAAAGGAGAAAATCAGCTACCGTATGAATACTGTTATTTCCTTATTTTCGGTTGACACAGAGAACGGAACCGAAAGCATACCGGATGAGTAATTCATTTTGGTCGACCAATTTTTGATGAATGAAGCTGCACATTTAAGCAAGTAATCGGTCTAAATTTCCTCTCCCAAGCAGAATCGCAATCTAATGAAATAGTTAGCCCTGTGTTCCTAACTCCTTTTGGTGACCCAAGAAGTGAAGGAAAAACTAGTGCATCCATGGGATGTAACTTACATCCTTGACGGAATTGCCGTGCAATTGTTGTGTCTGTCAGCACAATAAACCTTCCGAATTCCGTCAGTTTGAACGATGAAAAACGACGATATTCCAAAAATAAATCTCCAAATAAACTGATTGTAGAAACACTGAAGCATAGAACAGGTGAACATATATTCTGAACCAACGAGGATCGCGCGAGAAGAAAAGAAACACCACTAATCGCACTTTGTGGTTCATTTACTTCGGTCGCAAATTGACGATTGTTCACCGTTAACTGATGGCTAAGTTAGGCCGACGGGGAATGGTTTCTCATCAATATGGTACGTGTATATTGTTCGGTCTTGTTTGGCAGTGACTGGTTATGCGTATAGGTATTTACAAACCCATATGGGGGAAAGTGAGGTGGATAGAAAAAAGTTTTAAGCACTGTGGAGAAATATACAGTGATTGCGAATCATATCGAGCGCAAATACTACAATGGTCGTTGAGTTGGTGTGAAAAAGTTGTAAGGCCAGTTGTTTCGTAAAGTTCCTTCATCTAAGCAATCAAATCTAATCAGGAATCGCAATGGTTTTCGCAAAGTTTCTAGAGAAAATAGTAAGTAATCCGGAATGGAATCCAGGGTCGAATGTATGAAGTAATGACAATGCTGAACTTTCCCATTGGGTGAGATACTCATGGACAACAGAAAAATACAGTGAAAGCAAGCGACGCATGTAAGTATCACAGAACAAGCACAACTGTATTCCATTTGAACCACAATATTTACGCACATACTGGGGCTTGCACAATTTGCGCTATGCTGTGCCGCGTCTCTTGTCGGTCTCTTCCAATTTGCTGCTCGTTTTCGTATATATATATATATATATATATATAATATATATCAGGGAATGCATTATATGTGACCGAAATCTGAACCCGAAGGTCCACCGTTTGCCCCACCGATGCCCAAACCCATGTGCTCGTCCATCCCGTCCTGAGCAAACATGTTCTCTTGTGGATCCCTAAAAGCCTCCGCTCGGGAGAATAAGGCGCGCACAATAAAAGCGATGGTCAGTATGCATGTGCCACTCATTACACCTATTACCCACACACCAGCATGGTCTTCGACAAACGAATCACCTCTGAGTGGCTGGTCCTCTTCTGTGTCATTCGAAAACTGGCTCGCTTTCGATAACGTGTGGGTCAAGGCGGTAGTCGTATCGGTAGTTTCGTTGAGCAGAGTCATACGCCCATTGTCTGAACTGTTGATTGAAAATGGCCATAATATTGTTGGGACAGGGCTGTTTATCGTACCTGGATTGTTCTTGTTTGTAGCCATCTCAGGCGGAGACAAAATTGACTGCTGATGTGTGGGAAAGTGTAGAGGCCAACCCTGGGTTTGTCGGACAACCTCATCCAAAAGTAGTAGAAGGATCACCCAAGGAATTAGACAAATCCAACGTGATACTGCATAGTACAATAGAATCATCGATACTCGCACGGTGTTTGTGTATGTGTGCACTCGGTTTGCGCCTTGAATTATAGACGAAAGTTAAACAGCCGTAAGCTGGGACCGGCTCAGATGGAATTTCAAATGGTTGATCATGTTGGATTGATGCTTGTTCTTCCGCTTATCATATCCTCATGCATAAAATTCATCTAGTAATGGGAACAAAAGTGCAAACTCTTTTCGTCTGAAATCCCGGGAATTTGGCGAAACGAGTATTTCATATTTATCGGTGTTAGTAGCACCAATGGTACTAATGGAAGTTTGGATAAACAACGTTTGCACATAGGTGCCATTGCGGTGGTGCATTGGTGTGTGTGGGCTTACACTCGGTCGTTCATGATTGGTTGCCTTTTGGCTGCTCCACCGCTCCGGGGTCACGCCCACCTTCTGGTCGACCTAAATACAATCGGATTGGTCTGGTGGGAATAAGCTAAGCACGTGCCAAAGCTTTCAGGCTATGCATACATGCCCGGAGCCTTGTTGAAATCCCATTCGTCTCGCGGACAGTGCAACAATACACGGTCATTCTCGGGGGTGATATACGTTTTGTGGACATACTTTGTCTTTGTGTACGCCACGCGACATCGTCATCATCAACTGGATTCGTTGTTCGGACCGATTCGCTTAATCCGAGTGATCATCGCCTGTCCTCGAAAGGTGTGGCCGATAAGAAAATGATAGGACAATTAAGACCATCGAAGAATGTTAAGAACTGTTGTGATGAGCATTGACGCTTGTTTCCCTCCTAAATCTACATTTTTTCAACAGACTAACTTATCCTCAGTGTCCGCGTGACAAACTAATCAATATGTAATTGGAACAAATACTGATTTTCCTGGATCGTTTGTCTATGCTAACCGTTGATCTGCAGTGAGATAAGGTTCCGAGTTTAGTGTTTCCAGAAGCAAACTGTGACATTCAAAAATAGCACCGCAAAATGTATCGTTTTTGTTAGCAATAGTGATTTGTATTATTGCAACTATTATTAGTGAGATAATTTTCAAACTCATCCTCAAAACTGACGATGCACATTAATGTGAGTTGTTTCAAGGTATTTACAGAATAGAACGACGACTTAACCTTTGAGGAAAAGATGTTTTCCGATCTTTCATAATTGTATTATTCTTATGGCTAGAGAAGCCGTAAACAGCTGACCATTGGTGAAGTGGGGTCACCAAAGATGACGCACAACGAATTAATCTGTTTGATGAAATTCCCTGAATGACCGGAGCTTTTGAATTTGCTCACTCTTTTTCAGTGGCAGCTAGCGAATGGAAGCATAACATTTCATTCCAATACTTTTGAGCATTGAACAATTTTTTGCAGTTCAGAGGAGAAATACCACACCTATAACGGTTGGGTATTCTCATGTGAAAAGAAAGATTGAAAGTTTGTGAACATTTACGGTAAATGATAAATACTATTTGGACGATCGATCTGCTAGGATTGTCTCCTAATCACGGATGGCTCACTCGGCCAATAAAGAAAATCTTTCCGTCCTGTCAGCGCTCTCCAAACTAGTTGTTATGTTCCCAGTAGCCCCGTAATAACATGAGTCCTGCAGTAGACCCTTGGGTATCATTAATAATTGCAAACACTGAAATGCTTTCAAACTGAAAGGTAATGTCCATCGATTTGCGAGGTCTAGCTGAAAGTTGTCTACAATGAAGTCAGAAGCACTGTTCGTTTCTTAGTCGTCTAGCTAGCTGACAAAAAGCTATTTGCTCTCAGCTAAAGAAAATTTCTTCAGTTCACGTAAAAAACAAACCGTTCAAAGTTTTGTTTACCTTTGCTCATTTTCATAAGTAACTATTGCGTACTTCAATTAGGCCGAATTCTCATATTCGTCAAAATAATAACGTACCCAATGAGTATGATGATTCTGGTCCTTCTCCTTGAATGTTTGTATACGGAAAGCGTGACTATAATGACCAAAATGAAACGGTAGTTTAGAGTGGATGTAAATGGTCGGGAAATAAATTCCCAGTGGTCTCCGGTTTAGGATCAGAGATGTTGAAGTTCTTGGATTTAGCTGGCCCATCTACTCCTGGCAAGGTAACACCAACAAAATTCCAAAAGAACAAGTAAATTACTTAACACTTGTTGACGGGATGCGGGATGGCCCTCTACCTTCAAGTTCTTTGAACAAGTAGTTTTTTGTCGTGCATCGTTGAACGTGCTTACCGCCACCATCTAAAACGGCAATCGGGAAACAGTTCATTAATGATCTCTTTTCGAAAGAGAAACTGAACATCCTTCTGCATATTGCCGAATACATAACTGACAGATGGTAAATCTTTCGTGAACGCAGGATCGCTTGATCAGGGTGTATCGGCTTGACCGACTTTTTGAAAATGCGTTCAGGGAAAGACGAGCGGCACACATAGAAAGGAAGCAGTGCACAGTAAGATAGTAGTTTTTCTTGCTGTGATAAATTTTAAATAGAAATTCGTCTCGATAATTTCCTTTCATGCACAATGGGATGAGTAGAAAATAAGTGCAATGCACGATGGGTGACTTCCAAAGAGGATTGCACTCCTTCTTTCTTGATCACTTTTCTTACCCGATGGGATGTATTCTCTCCAGACTGCTACTAGTAGCCGATGTGTGGGATATTTCACCCCGAAAATTAAAACAATTACGTTTTTCTGGTGAACATTTGGCTTCGAGTCTGGAGTAAAATTTTGTAGCTTAACGCGCTTTATGGGCGGTGATGAACCGCCCCGGGGTATAGATCTCAGGGATTTAAGTTCATCTAATTTACTAGACCGAAGGGGTGCTTCCATTGTGGGCTGATGAAGTGAAACAAATTGCTGCGAACCTTCGGTTTAATCGAGGTCAAAGTGCAAAGCACACTGTTCTGCAGTGCCGGTTCTCGGTTAAACGGGTTTAAAGGCCTTTAGGGTTGACAAATCTGAGGTTCGAATTCTCCTAACCCTCTCATCACTGTCTCAATTTGCCGGTTGTATTTAGCTGGGAGCTCCTGGACTGTTGTAGTGTAGACAGGATCGGAAATAAAATGAGTCATGCACTATAAGGATTATTGTACTTGTGGACAGTGAAGTGATGTTAATAGATCGATCCACCAAAACTTAATAACAAATTAAAACCCTAACCACGTTTCCGGTATTTAAAGATCCTAAAAATATTTCATAAATGACTAATTATGTTTCAGAATTCAAACTTTGAATACTCCACTTGTCAATTCTAAATAATAGTTCAACATCTCAGGAATGATCAGAATAGTAACTGGCAGGAGAGAATTTTGACCGTGTTCTTATTCACTACTACAACGATACTTTGGAATTTGTTATGTACGATTTTTTCCTCTCTAGGGCGGCCATGCTGTTGTCTGAAAAAGGAGATGTTCGAAATCTTGTACGATGTCATTTCTGGTTAACCTGAAGTTCATAACAGTAGTTCAATTGATTATAGCTTATCAGTTCATTCTATTCACTATGCATCGTGGTGCACCACTTCAGGAAGAAGACTGCGAACTTATGTTAAAGACCATCATTTAACAACAATGAGATCTAAAGAGTTTGTGCAAATAGGGTGACAAGGTTTGAATGCGTTATAGAATATGGTATATTCATGTCCTCCAGGTCACGTGATCCTATTGCTGACGGGAAACCAACAAAGTATGTGTGATTTAACCGAGATGCTAGTGTCACGGACGGTCACGTGTGTCTGGTCTGGTCGATCATACCGGTATTGAAATTGAAGTAAAAATTGGAAAATACCATTTTCAGGAAATTTTGCTTCTGCTCAACGTACCGATCGATTATTTCACTCTGGTAGGGAAATTTTCGCCTCATTATATACATAAATCAGAGGTGATCAAGCAGTCAACACTGATGTCATGGACGTTAAAAAGGCGGGTTTGTCGTTCGTTGTTCGCAACCACCTTCCTCAGATATTTCTCTTGAAATGATTGAAGCAAAATTCCAATAGTGATAAAAGCATTAGTTAGTATTAATTTTTACTCATCCTTCAAAATGTCATCTTTCAGTCATACCATGTAAATGATAAGTTTTGAAAATTTCTGATTTCGTCCTCACATACGAACAGGTCCTTCCCGTATGCATTGCCTTTACTGTAGTGAAGGCCAAGAGCTGAAACAGTCCAGTGAATAGAAATCAACAATTACATATTCAGAGAACCGCATTTTTTCTGTTAAATAAGAGAAGTAGAACGATGCACAATTTCAAGAAACAACTGTTCCACTTTTCATACTATTCACCGTGTGGCACCAACATTTAACTTACTCTCGAGAAAACAGAAGGACTGTGCAGCGATATCAACCCTTTTAGGAGTCATCAGCAATGCTCATTCACGCCACACAAACATGGACGTAGATCCGGGACAAACGATTGTGAGTTGAACGTTTTAACCATCAGACTATCGGACAACCGCTTGTTAAACTTCACCGCATGATGAATTTGCACCGATCCGTTATCGATTTACAGGGCCACGGGCCATTAGCACAGAGCGACCGCCTCCCACTGGGAGACAATTTCCCTTCAGGTTGCCTTTGTATGACAAATGCTTGGAACAAGGCTAACACAGCTTGGCTACTTGATCCGTGTTTGTTGTAGATTATCCTCTTACTGATAGAATGAAAATCACTCTATGGTACGTGGACAGAATAGTTTGTTTGAACTTAATTATTTCTTGTTTCCACGGCTGATCATATCCCTGAATACGTTTCATTGTCAGACTGGATGCCCTGTGGATTCGCTACTTATATGTCTTAGCTGATTAATCAAACTCTTTGAATGAAAACGTCTGGCTGGTTAGAGTTCTTCTCGATGCGGTCGAACGAACCAATGTGAATGCAAACACAGATGCAATATACGATTTTGGTTTAGCTAGATTTCTTCTATGGAATCGATTATCTACCCTGTTATTTTCCTGAATTACTACAAGCCGGAAACTACTGGTTTTCGTCCTGTTCTTACTAAACCTCTATTTCATATGCGTACTCACGTTTCACACAACATTGATACCAGTTGTCGATAGCTTCACTCTGTATAAAAACAGAACAGCCGGGTTATCAATTGTAAAAACAAGCAATTTTCGGAGAGTTGTAAGTTGGTTATTTATGCGAGGCCATCCCATGGGAATCTTCTCCACTTGGACACAAACTGGTGGTTAAGAAAAAACATTTACATGCACGTGACAATAACGCAAATAGTATTTGGGACAGAAGGGGCAATTGCGGTCAACATAAACGGTAGCTGTGCGAACGATGAAAGTCTATTCAACAGTTCGTATGACACTTCAAGTCAAATAGCAGTTTTTGCTTCTAATCTCCGAATGAAACCGAAAATGCAGTTCGATGGTCGGAGGCTAATCGGAATGACGTATCACCGCATGATACCGCTGGATGAGTCTAACAAGCGTTGTTGCCCCTTTTTGGTTGCTTTTCTGTCATCCAACAAAAGACTGATACAATTATCAACCGGGTTTAATTTCGCACCCTACTTAACGTTACAGACTGTTCAACCAGGCGATAAACGATATGCCAGACAGCCTGATAAGACAGTTCTTAAATTCTCCCAGATCTTGGGGAAGGTAAAAATGGAGAAACTTGTCCCGCATACGGCCCGTTGCATTGGTTTTTAAACAACCTCTTGCTATTGCAAATCAAATAGTGATCACTAAGTGACACCTGAAGGATCTCATGAAGTTTTCCGCATAACGGGAAGTAGTGGAGGAATTATACTCTTCATTTACCATATTTCCAGTTGGATGGTACCTGAGAATTCGGTCACTGACTAATCATACCAATAAGATTTCGCTTTCGGAAGACCTGCTGATGACTATTGTGCAGCGAGAATGGAACAGTTCACGCGGTTCAATAAAAATATTATATATTTGTAATCTCACGAGTTCTTATGTTTAAGCCGCTGTTTAACTCCGTGTCAAAATTTCCGCGGTATCCATCTGGTATTTTTTATGGTAATAACTTGGATCGAACTGGTAGAGCTGGAGTATTCTGATGGTATGCTTCAGTTACACTTGCGGATTTAGGTCATTGTATTGGATCAAATTTAGTCGGGGGGTTTCTATAAAGATGGTAAAATTGCATAAAATCTGCCATTTTGGTGTTGCACGTGCTTCGACAAAAATCAAGCGGAAGTTTACGACTTTTTTTAGGTGGGTTAGCATTGCATCCATGTTTAACATATCAAGTGACCAACTACTTTCCTTGATGCAGTCGAATTCACTCTAAACGCCTATTATGATCAGCTTCATAAGGTTTTATGTGTTCTTCATTAATCTGATGCAACACTTATCAGGGTCGCTGACTGTTCTTCCAGTCAGTACATCATAAGAGTACACTTTTCAGTAAGGAATCTCTTCCGACTATGAAAGCGTGCAGATCACTTCGCTTTTCGCATCACATGCACTTGTCTGTACCTCCTTCGAATGTCCTCAACCTCGTTTCACCCGGACTACTGACACTTAGCGTTGGCATTAGAATACGAGAGCACTGACCGAAACAATTAGCCAAGTTCCGTTTTCCCTTATGTGTGTTGTTTTCACGTGTGCGCAACTGAAGTCTGTCGGATTTCTTCACTTGAATTTTAGAAAATAAGCAGCTACGTAGCTTCTGGGAACGAATCAAATAACATTTGTCAAGTAGAACCGCTTGATACCCTATTTATCAATCATTTTAAAATTTCCATCTTAAATGCTTTCGATCATTTGGATCACTTTTCGGTTCCCCATGAATATGGTTAAAGTTGTTTCTGACATGCAGACGTCTATCGTTGATTCTCCAAAAGGTTTCTATCGGGTTGGAATACGTGCTACCTACTGAAAAATCAAAGTTCCACTACAAGAGTTTTGAAGTATGTCATAATTTGAAATTTTCTGCTAGATAGCATAACAATGCTAGTGGCTTACATGTGATTACAGAATGTAAATCCCTGCGATGTGTTTGCCCATTCTATTTCAGTGCCTCCTACTTTTTCATCCTTGCCCTGTATTTCGTACTAGTTACCGAATAATTCAATTAGGCTGTCAGAACGAACGGCGTTTTCGAAGATAAAACTAAAACTGTCATCAAGGTACAGCCAAAATCTTCCGTGAAATCTGCATCCAAGTCGGATAATTCTCAAGTTTTCACGAACTAATTCATCATGTGATGTTATCACTGGACTCCCCATTACGAAACCATGGAAGCAGCTTAAAGCTTGATAAAAATCATTGCAAGTGCTCAAGGTTAGAATGCTATGTCCAAAACCTTCGTCACGCTTAGGCTACTTGCATACAAGTCATCTATCACTAGGGGTCAATTGCTGTGTACTAGCGGCCCGTGGCCCTGGAAATCGGTAAAGGCGGTGCAACTTTGTGGAGAATTTTAACACATCGTTGAGAGCCGGCCCGGCAGAGCAATGGAGAAGGCATTCGACTCAAAATCTTTCTTTCTGGGTTCGCTTCAGAGTTCGGGTGAGGTGAATATGCACTGCTGATGATTCCTAATGAGGATGTAGCGGTTCCGTAGCTCCTTAATGGCGAGTTTTGCCTTGATACTACATGGTTAATAATATCGTATAAACAAAATACCTAATCTCCTAGTAAGTGATCATTACTAGAATCAGAACCGATGACTGTGGGGATAGAATAGAACAGGTACTTCAGGACGTCCTTTTGTTTTTATCTTTACAGATATGCCAGATGGCCTGCTTACATGTTCGCGCATTACATGCATTGGTTTAGAAATGAAATGTTTTCATGCAAAGCTTCTGGGATGCCCATTCCATAACGAATCCTTGACTTGGCTTACTATCGAAGTCAAGTCTTCAGGTGGTTTATTTTGTGCAGTCTACGGACATTTCCCCACTGCTTCCAGAAAGGAACGCTAAAATTGCTTTGTTCTTGCTAGAAATCGTACCAACTGCACATGTAAGTGTGCTTCACTTTGGAATGCGGACCTGATGGAAAACTTGGAAACCACATCAGACATCAGACGGAGAAGAACTTGCAAAGCGTAGTTTTGTATTTACTTCCTAACGTTGCTTGGTTCAGTATAATTCCTATTTCTTGCTATAATGCAATCCTCTAATGATTAGTAGTATAGATTTTGCGAAATGCAGTTTGCAGCGACGCTTCATAATTCATAAATCCAATATTCAACATATCTGCAGAAGTCAACCTGGAGAGCACGAGTACCATGATTTGCAATTTCCAACTGCACATGTGAGCTCTGCAACGATCTGTTCGCACAGCTGATTGTTCTAATTGGGAGAAATGAAATAACTTAACAACGCTTCCATTACTTTTCTTTGGTGAGTTGAAAACCAAGTCATAATTCTTCTTCCACTACTAAAAATCATTGCAACAGACTTGCACCAGCACGGATGGATGAATCCCTCACCGAGGTCATATTAAATTTTGTTTTGTTTGCATGACTTCAAAGGTAGGAATGAGGCCTTGTTTAAAAATCCTCCAATTATTTGACTAATATTCTGTCACTTGCTAAATTCCATTTAACTGTTACTAATGTCCTGATTACATTACCATGGGCAGTTGAAATGTGAATTGCATTTTACAACGAACAAGATAAATAAAGCCTAGCGTTTATCATTTGATATTAAATTTACAGCTTAATTAGATTTTTTCACCCTTATTCCAGAATTTGCTTGCTGTCCTAGGCTTATGGGACGAATCAGTCGGCCGGCGATAGCCAAACGGATAAGGTCGTGGCGGTTGGATGTGAAAGTCGCGCATTCGAATCCTACATCGCCGGTCAACTTCCCACTTGGCAGCCCTCTGCTGGCCGCGACCCCCTTCCTGAAAATTGGTGTACATTATTGTTTCATTAATAAGGGAAGTAAAAGGCAGAAGAAAAAAGATAAAAAAGATTGGAATACTCACCCGGGGGGAGCGGCGGTTCTAAATTGATTGCCAGTTATTCACGGTAGCACAAAATAAACTGTCTTGCAAATATTTGTACCGTAGGGCTTAACTAAAGTCCATCTGGAATCGGTGGATTACAAAAGATAAAGTAAATAAAGCGTTGAGCATTGTCCAACTCTCTTTTCCCGATCAGACCAAGAGAGGGGAACGTGTGCATTTTTTTCTCTAGACACCCAAGTGGCACACTAGCGGATGTTCCGTCAAACTTTGGTGGAAATTCAGATCATGTTCATCTGATTTACTTGGGGACATCTGCATCCATCTTTGTCACCGGACTCGTAATCATCTGAGTAACTGAAACCGAATTCATCTGTACGCGAACTTGACTTCAGTACAGAGGGAATTATTGAGCACACGAAAAAAATATGTATCTCCGAAACAGTATATTGACTATTTGCTTTTGATGTAAAGATTTTGGTTTAACGTGGAAACACTGGGCTAGGTTAATTTTTTCGAGTAAAATTTCGGTGGAAGTTTGATAGCATTTTACTAAATCTTACTTATAGTATATTTCAACCCATACAAACTGTGCAGTTTGCCTTAACAACAGCAACACTGATTTACCGGAAAGTTTGACCGGAGTAACAGTTATTTTGGCTTGGGTTAGACATAAACAGCTACGTCTGGCTCTGGTAAAACAAACCGGTTTCCAAACAGTTTACGTTTGACGTTCCATTAAACAAGGTACTAGGCGGAAGCAAGAACAGGAAATCGAAATTATCGTGAAACTTAACGTGGATAAACAGCAGAAGGGAGAATAAAGAACTACCGAATTGGAAAATAATAACCAGTGATCGGGCACGTATTCTAAGCGATAGTTCTGGGCAAACGTCCCAAAGAAAAAAGGATGAAACCAACAGCCAGTAAAAATTAATTTACCTTTGTATTCCGTTACAAAATAGCGTTACTTTGATTGGTGTTTCATTAGGTGATTTACTGAAGGATTTTCTCGTCGAATTGAAAGAAAGTTATTTATTCCATTCGCATTGCTGATGTAGAGTTATAACATCTATCTATCTTTGTGCAAAAACAATCCCAAGTAGGATCTCACAGCAAATTTCACCTACTGGAAAGCTGTAGCATGATAGACAGAGGATAGAAATTGTCTGACAAATCAGTCATCCTAAAAAACTTCTGAGTTCGTATTCGTGGTTTAGCCTTTATAACCTCTTCTGAACCGTTGTTGCCTGCAACCACAATTGAACAACTACACACAAAATAATCTCGCGAATATTCCAATGACCATTTGTGCACTGATAAAATAAACATCAGTGGCAGCGATTTGAATGTCTTTGTTTGGCCACTTGACCAGCACTTCAACTTTTGAATGAAACCGCCCATCTAACTGTACTGAACATGAACAAGGAACACTGATAAGGGCAGAAAATTGTGTCGATAATCTGGTTGCGAAAGAAACCACAACGGTGTGCGAAATTTCGACCTTAGCCGCTAAAATTCTGTTGTGGCAGACAAGGTAATTTGCTAGCACTTTAATCATTCACCCGATAAAAATAGTTGGTTTTAGAATTTTGCGATGTTTCTGTGAAGAGTTGATAGCCGATAAAGGAATAACAACCTTGACAATTCACTGTGGAAATTCGTTTATACTAAACAACACTTGGATGTGTCTGTGAGCTTGTCTTTTTCTTTGGCATCGGTTTTTTGATTAAATTGCCTGTGATCACTTCACACTGGTTTGCTCGGTTATCCTGCTAAATTTATCCCCTGAACTTTTGTGTTCAGTCATATTGTCAGTATCCACTTCAACTATTCGAGTTCTTTGTGTTGTTACACTGTCGATTCGGTCCTATTTCGTGACCAGTCAGATTCTGACTTAAGTATTTTGAGATTTTCACAGTTGCTTTGTTGGGGTCAACTGATAAACAACTCCGATCGCGGTGTCCAGCTGCAAAGGCGATAATATTGCCCAACTAATGTGCCTTAAATTGAATTTACCTTCTGTTGAGGACATTCAATGACCGCTGGAAGATAGTGAGGACAGAAAGAACTGCACAGATGTTTCTTCCAGTTCCCCAGAATCGTTTCTCAGCCGAAATTTCCGAACATACGGCCGTTTGTTGAGAACTTCTTCAAATTTAAATGAAAACTGATTGCTAGCTGTCGATCCATATGCAGCATGCAACATGCTCTAGTAATGAAATTTCGGTCATGGATAGATGAAAACTAGATGTTTGGATGACTAAATGGATGAATGGAGGGGAGGGTGACTGAATGACTAAATAGACAGATAGACTGAAAAGAGTGGATAGATAGAAAAGAGTGGATAGTTACGCAGATTGATAGACAGGCAGATAAAAAGGGCGGGTAGATAGATAGGTGCAGAGACAGATAGAAGACAGTGGACGGGTGGACAGACAGATAGATGAATAGGTAGGTATGTAGACAAACTTACAGGTAATCAGACACCGGACAGACAGTTAGTCGCAACGCCAGGCTGATTGATCTAGCAATCCAGTAACTATTTTATTGCAGCTAGAATGATAGAAACATGGTAAGAATAGTTACCTAACGATAACTTTACAGATTGTTGATTTGTACATCGAATATTAGCGCCGGAAAAGTTTTGAGGTTTGTGATTTCTGCGTAGCGTCATCAATTACGCGGAGCGTGATAAAAGACTATTTAACTTCGTTTTTTAATTTTCTCCTGATGTGCAAACAAACTTGTTGAGGTAAAAATATTGAAGCCTAACAAATGGGTTATTATTGGGTCAAGCAGATTATCTTATGCTATATTTCGTTTGGACACGTTCCATGGAAGTCAGATATGCATTCAAGAATTCCCAGCACAAGTCATTGTCAAAATAATTCTGCTCGGACTATTTTTTCTGTACTAACTTACCAGAACAAGAATATGAACGACTGATTTGTTTCTATTTCAAACTTGAATCTGTCATCCTAATATTGTCCGCTGATTTCCACCTTCTCGGATTGCAGCAAGTGGGCGAGATTACAAACGAACGAAGTCCAATGTGAGGGTAAACAGCACACTTGAGGTGAAAAAATTGCCAAACATGGAAATGCGGTAATGAGAGGGATTTCATTTTTTTCTAATACACACAGGTGACGTTTCTCAAATCATGGGCTGTAGTTGTTTTTAACTGAAATTGATTTGGTGATTCCGTGTACTGGGTGACCCCTAAGCAAAATGCCCGTGACTCATAAAAGCCAGCGCCTATCCACACACTGGCTATTGGCTAAATTCCGATGTAGTAATTGTTTTTTTACAGTGAGGGTAGTGAGAAGCTCAAACGATTTGCAGACTTGCTGAAAAAGGTTAGCTGTTGAGCTTGCCTCCAAACCAAACATACTTTGTTCCTGTCTGCTTAGACGGACTTGTGAAGACTGTAACGAAGGACAAATACTAGGTAAAAAAAATCACCGGTTCTCAAAATCGCACAAATGCTTTGCTGACTGACTGGACATGTTAATTCACATCGAGTATCGCATTCTCATTTCATTCCGTAAAATCAAAGTACGAATAGGTTACATGTTTCCGTGGTGTGCTTCGGAACCTAGTCTGACTACCTGAAATTCGGTCGGAAAGCAAATTTTGCACGATTGGATTGTTTTTTCGAGTCTAAATTAAGTGGAACTTCAACACTGAACACCTGGTTTACTAAAAATACCAATCCCGTTTCCAGTGAGCAGCCGGGCCAAACACAGTCACTAAACAAATTTTTAATCGAGACACGAAGCTGGACTATAATTGGGACAATCCGATATGTCCTTTTTTGCTGATTGTTTTGTTCAACGTTATTTTGTCTCTTTATTCCCGATACTTCAGAGGTAAATTTCGCAAGAAGTGTCCTCCTTTCAACAAACTCACTTTGTCTACTCTCACTGTACTAGTGATTGCAGAGAGAGAGGATAACGTGGCACATATCGGTGAGCGCAATGTTCCCGTCAGTTGCCATTCGAAGGCTGAAATGCGGCGTATTGTTTATTTTGTTCTCAGTCGGCTTTTACTTGCAAATAAAAACAATGTGGTCTGCTTGAAATTACCCGGGAATCCATCATGATAAATCCAACGGGAGTTCGGGAAACAACCTTGGTTTTAGACACTTCGACTGACGCAGCAACTAAGGTGAGAGTATTTTTGTGGTCGCATTATTTGGGTCATGAAACCAGTTTAAAATCGCCCACGGTCTTATCGGACGGTTGTTTTTACACATGAATATCAAACCGTACCATGTACTGTTATCCGAATTTTTCACGCCCGTGCCCAACAACATTTGGACATTTAACCGATTTCGTTCGAATCGAAAATACCCGTCTCAGGGGAATTGTCGAAACAAACTTATTTTTTGCTTGTCAGAGTAAACTTTGCGAAAGAAATTGCGAAATGAAGACCAACCCATGAAGATAGGCATGCTCAATTAAAATAAATCAAGTTTACAAAAACTAACCAGTGAGAATTTATTCATTGGTAGTGGATTTGAACTGAGGTGTCAAATCCGCAGTATATATTTTTTGTTACAGTATCACAAAATATGCACTGTAGTAACGGCTAATCTCTGAACAGTCTTGAAAAAAATGAATAGAAAACGATTAAATTAAGGACATGTAACTGGGCTATTCTCTTTCCTGTAGTGAGGGCAGGCAAATTCCGAGAGTTAAACGTGTAAAATTCACGGTTTTCATTAAAAGTGGTCAGTGATACGACTCAAAGGAGGAACTAAATATCCCCAGAGGACCCGATGGATTCAGAGATGATGTAAGGGTAGGCAAAATCGTCATTTTTATATGTGCGTGATCGGCAATCCCATCATTGTCTTATCTTAGAAGATCGTAATGAAAAATTGCTGCTTTTCTTGGTATTCTGTAACTACATCGAAAGTCCTCGTACACTTTATATTATTTGTATACTCATTACTTTCCTCAGAAGCGCACGACTGACCTCGCAGCTATTGTAATTTGTCAGTTACGAGTACCGGATGCCTTCCCACTCAGCCATCTTTATACTTGTAAACTTCCATTTGGTTAGTGGTAGAATCGCATTTAAATCATTAGCAATTTACATGAATGTTGAGTTCATTTGAGAATGATATGATTGTTAGGTAATAGCAACTACATCGAAATACTTTTTCTTTTTTATGCTCAAATTCAGAGTTCCTGACGGTCATATAAAGTTCCCAGTAATTACAATTTCCTTCTTCTAGTCGGTGAGAAACAAAAATAATATTTAGATACATTTTTGTTGTCATCGGCCCCTTGTTGTCAGACATGACTTACCCCAAGGCAAAAACTAGTAATGCTAACCGAACTGGTGTATGCGGTGGGATATTTCTACACACAGTGAAAGTTTGTAGCCATTGAATAGGGAGATATTCAGCGTAAATGCCATTAGAAAAATTTGCTTGTTACGCTGTACGGGTGTGTAGAATCATTGGCAGAACAGCAGTAATTTTGGTTTGCAGAGTATGAGTTGTACATTTTGAAGGATTTGACCGCGGGCATGTTGGACTGGATGTGAAAATGCTTTTGTAAAGTCCACTAAAAGTAGTCGACTTGGACGGTTGAAAACAGTTTAATCAATCAAACTGTGATGTTGAAGACCTTGGGCAGACCAGTAAAAAGCTGATTAACCAGTGAACATCATCTCGAATTGGTAGAGGTATTTCGAATTTTCACCCAAATTATGACTTCAGTATGTGGAATTAATTTGAAATCATGTAGTAGCACGCACCATTTACCTTAGTGCGATAACTCCGATGAATCGAATGACTGTGTGAGGTTTTTGGATGAATGCACATCACAGCTTGTACGACGCCATAACAACGATAAATACGTGGTCCAGGAGGAAAAGACAGCAAAATGAATAAAATCTTAAGCGGCATCCTGTTTCCGGTTGCTAGTTAGACTCCTAGCTGCAAAGAGCTTGACAAGAGAAACGCCATTTCTCGCCGGTTCTTATTTTGCTAACTGCAATCAAAAATACTTTGACTAATTTCAAACGTTTTCTACTTTCACGAAATAATTCACCATGTGATATCATCGCTCAACTCACCATTAAGAAACCATGGAAGCACTGTACAGCTGTTTCATCCTTGTTAGGAATCATCAGCAGTGCATATCCACCGCGCCCGAACTGAGACGCGAACCCGGGACGAACGGTTCTGAGTCGAACGCCTTAGCCTTTTCTACTTTATTGTAATCAGTGTGCAGTTAAAATGAACAAACCAACCGATTTTATATAATTGTTTTCATTGGCTTGTTCATAATCTTTCATGATGCCCGCAAGTTTTACAATCTATAGCTGGAATGAATTTTCTGAAAACATTACCATACATTATACTGTTTTGACGTCCTATTGTGCATAGTGAAGGTATGTGCTTTTGAAAAGCGATGGGAAATCACATTTTCTGTTGCATTTGCTTAACGTTTTTGCTCATGTCTTCGGACGTTATCGGGAATGGATTATTTTTAGACAACTTATTTTGGCGCGTTGACCAAAGAACGACGGCATTTGTTTTCCGCCCTGCCTTGTGACGTCTCATTCTGAAGGCATCGGGATCGAATCCTTCCGCGGATGATCAACCAGACTGTCACTGTTTTCACGTCCAATTTAAAATTTTCTCCCAAACGCCATGTTTGTCTATGTTCACCGGTCGGATTTTTCATCTCGATGTTTGCTTATTTTTAATCATACTATTTGCTTTCCCCTTATTTAACAACGTAAATTGGTCAAGTGTTTACGTCACTGGTCGATTTCAGGACTTTTAACAGCGAACGGATTTATAAACCGCAACATCGAATTCTTAAGGATCGACATGAACAATTTTCGTCAAGCTTTGTTCGAGTTTACTAAACATTGGCACCCCAAAGCTCATTAATTACACCGCAAATCTTACAGATTTATGTGAATTGCAAATATAAAAGCATTATTCCGTCTAACATTCGGGAAAAATGAGGTCACGTGTGCTTTAGTTTTTTTCTTCCAAAGCAGCCGTATACTGTCACTCAGTACGTCCATTGTAATATCCAGCACATGAAGTAAGGCACTGCCAATCCAGTTTTACTCACTTGGTCCATTCCGTTGTGAACGCAACGAAGATTTACACTAAGTCAACTTCTTAAGTGAAAAGGGAGAATTTATCAACAAATGACAAATCCGAATCCGAAAAAATTGACCTAAAAGTTGAACCGATTTATGTCGCTCATTGTGGGACTTGTTCTGTTCACATGAAATTGCTGCTTTCAAAAGTCTAAAATGGGGCTAGAGCAAAAGCGAAATGGCATCGCCAACACAACGAAATTGGCGTGAAAATTGTTGATCTGATTGTACTTTTTAGTCGGTCATTCTCAGCAAGTAGCTGTGCTAATTCTCTCTGCCCGCTCTCCGTCACACATAAGCACACACAATCACAAATACATATGCAACTCGATTTTCAAAATTGTTCCCACTCAGGCCTAACAATCGGTAGCCAGAGAATGACTAGTCGTACGTTTACAGTATTCTTGGTTCCAATTTGTCCCCTATTCGGGACAGGCTATGCCTGTCCCAAATCTTGTGTAGGTAAACTAGCTTTGAGGTGTTCGAGATTCATGGTCGTTTTTGGTTATTGGTATTTTAGTAGGAATTAAGCCAACATGTACGTGCCGTTAATTCTCCTTCATTCAACCAAACATCTTGCTTTGACTGGCAGAATAATCAACCAATTCAGTCTCATCGAAGACTATATGTTTCGGATGTTAGTTCTCAAAGCACATTTACAAATAGCTTTTGATATTCCAAATCGGTGATTGGTCTTCATGTTTCTCTTTCCATTGTGATAACAAATGCCATTCACGTCTAGAAGTTTATCATAATCGGCAACCACTAGGTTTTCGAACATCCGTTTACATTTACCTTCGAACAACTCCCGTTCAACACTTAGAAGGTGAGAACAGGGAAGATGGACGAGATGCAAAGGACAAATAACCCCAACAAGTTCATTCATATGTGAGTGTGTGTGCGTACGTGTGTGAGTGAGACAGTGCGCTATCATCACCGAGTTCCTATTAACAGTTGCTTCGTACAAATTACCTAAGAGAACTTTACTTGGTTAGTAATTGTCAGTCAAGACCATGGTAAATTTTGCCCTTCTGTTTTAATTTTGTTCTAGCTCATGGACGTTATAGGGCATCAGTCAAGATTAGTGGAGTTTCAGACGTGTAGGTATTTGATAACAAGATTACAAATTGTTTGTCAGAGTTGTTCATTCGCCGATATTTTCGCCGCCCTGTCTAAATTTACTCAAAACCGACTTACAATGGAGCGCTTCATCTCAATGTTGCCAGAAACGACGTGACTGCTTATCCCAACGCCTTTGGATCAATTAGCAAGTATCTACAAACGAGATAAATTCTTTCTTTGGGTCGTATATATATGTATACACCATTGTCGACAAGGTACACGGGTGTAAAGCCGATAATCGTCTCTAATTCACGCTAAAAATGGGAAAATACCACACGTTTTTTCTTCCACTGAGGCACATGTTTGTCATTCCCCATTGCGTTGGATGAAACAGGTGGCAATTAGAAGAAAACTGTTGCCATTCGACTTATAGCTGTTCTGTGGTTTGCACCGTCCTATTTGCTCCGGAACTATAAAATGAAAGATTCTGGTTACTTGTAATCAGTGACAAAAGTGCAACAATCAGCCAACTGCATTTAACGAAGACACAGTCATCAGTTGTAGTTCTGTCCAAAATAATTATAACTTAGGTAACGCAAGAACAATTATTTTAGCCCACTGCCAGTAAATTTTAGAATGCTTAGAATTACGTTGTCATTATGTGGATACAATGTATTCAAATCAGCCTAAGGAAGTCCTTCAGAGTGGCAGTAAATAAGAAAAGGTTATAATGCACGTTGAATGGACATTTACCACTAAGGCTAGCCTCAAAAGATATTAATAGATACCCGGAACACTGAACCGTTACAACATTTTTGATGGAATACAATCAAGGTTAAAATGAATTACCTCGACTGAATTCGACTTGCCATAGATGTCAAGAGTGCTGCCGAATCCCCTTAACTTTTCACTTTCAGTAATAATTGAACTACGACAGGTTCAGGAAGAAGCCCACCGATTTGCCTGTGATTACATGCTCTAGACGCAATCGCATGTTGCTGTCGTGATAAATCTTTGATCAAATCAACTGACTATATCATGACTGGGGATAGATGACTTAGCTAATCAATTACCGAAGTTAGTAACGTGGTCACATCTGACTTGTCAACTTACGTAGGTAGCATTGTCGTTTCTCTTTGCCGCTTTATCTGGATATCCCGTATTATTTGTTCGATTTCACATTAAGTAGCCAATGCTGTGAATACGAGACCCAAGCAAACGGGTTCCGATTTGTTTATTTCTAAAACAGAAATGACCAGCAAATATACTGCTCAGTGAGCGGGGAGAAGATGGTCGGGTTCTATTTTACCATATTTTACCTACGACTGACAAACATCCCACTTGTTTCTTCAGTCCGGTTTGTGCCACGGTTTTTGAATTATTGCTTATGGCAATTTGTTTTTACTCACGGCATCAATAGTGCTCATTATCGTTCTAATATACATACTAATCAAGCGATCAGTATCGTACATTCATAATTCTTGATTGTTCGAAGTGCACGCCTTATCGCGGTGTACTTATTTGGGTCGCAGCTGTCCGCTTTGGACGGGCATTGGGATATTTGGCGTGTTTCTGTCGAAATCAATTCATGTTCATGAACAGAAAATTTCAGCCAAATACTCCTACTCATAGTTCATCCGGATTGAGCAAAACGATGAGACCCTTAAACGCGTTCTGGCTCAGTAATTTGTGGATTCCGTTATGCTTACGTTTTATACCATATCCGTTCTGAATTGAACTATATCTAACCAAATTTACGCGACTTTGATTTCTGCGGTAAAATTACACGACCAGATTGCCTCAAAACCGAGACGAGCATTACTTTTTGTTGTCACTACATAATAGTCCAAAAAGTACCACTCTTGTTTTTATTTAGTATCATTCAATGCATATAATAATGCGAGGCTTATTTAATAGTCTTTACTTATCCATATGAAACTGATAAATATCTAAGTTTATCAAGTGTTACTACACATGCCTACTTCTTTATCTTGGGTACGGATGGATCAGAATGACTTTAGAGTACCTGCCGCGGTTACCTTAATTGTTACTCTTGGCTACTGAACTTTGCCAGGGACAGGCACCTAAATTTAACGAGGCCTAATCCATATTAATATGTCTTAATTACAGATTTTTGGTGCCTAGTATGGAGGCAAATGTGCGTTTGTTTGAAGTGCAAATTTTTCGGGTACATTTAACGTTTGACATTGCTCTAACCCAAATCACAGCCTATGACATTTAGTCAGTAGATAAATTTTTCAACCTGTCACACGTCAACACCGAGATACATAACAGCAAGTGATGCGTTATTTTTAGTCATATTGGGTTCTGTTATGTTTGTCTTGATCCATTTTGTTAGACGTAATTACATCGCGTTAAAGGTTGACTCATCAAAAATGCGCTTGTTTCTTGTCGATCCTACTACACATGTAATTACATATTTTTCGTTCTCAATCCCAGGAATTTTGCATGCCCTCTTCCCCACCACTTTCGTGTTTGAAGAAGAAGGCACGGTGAAACAAGCTCACATCCTCAGATCCTGCTCGGCTGTGCACGCTAGTCATTTCTGAATCACGTTCACGTAAGGTCCATGTTCCGACCAACTGAGCTTTTCTGGTCCCTTTTGGTTTTCTCCAGAACATCATTGATTTCGTTCTTTTGAACCTTTTTGTCGCTGCGTTAGTCCGACCTATCTGAATAACGACTTGAGCTGAAATTCTCTGGTAAGGAAGTCCTGTTGTCCTCTTGATTCCTGGTCACGCGGCGCTGTTAGTTAATAACGCGGCTATTTGGTTACTGAGACTAACTACATTTTCTGGGTTCGTCTGAGTTGAACCCTTTTTCTTAGGGTAGACTCGCATCGTTGTGGGTTTCCAGCTCTACATATTTTTCTCATTTGTGGGCAATTGATTCATATTTATTACTTATCACAGGACCCGTTATGGACAGTTTCATAAACCGAAATTTATATATTTTTATCAAGGGAAGTTGAACTGAGTCTTTCAACAAAACGGAGGCAACACTGGGGTATTTTTTTCTAGAATAATTCTTGAGTTTCGTTTGTGAAGCCGTATGGATGAAAAGACAATTTGTCTGATTTTGAACCTGAGAGAACACATAATCATGAACTGTTACATCTGCACTTCAGTCCTGTTTTATTTTTTCCTGCTAAAAATATAAATGAGTTATCGGTCTTCTTCAAACAACCCGAAATGAAAGCACAAAGCAGAAGATATAACATGTGGAAACATTTTGGTTTACCCTAGTAGAAGGTCGTTTGCAAAGTGAACAAAAGCGTCATTAGGTGGATGATGTGATATTTTCGGGTTAGAATATCGAAGTTAAAACTGATTACCTGATGGTACAACAGAAGAAAGATTGTTAGGTGATAGGTCGGACACTGATCGGTAAGCTACTCAGTGATCGGAAATTCGACTTAACCACAATATGACCAAGAGTTACGGGAGGGATCGAGCCATTCTTGTAGCACAGTGGCCCATCCGCTATCGAGGTACGTGCCATGGACTATAAATAGTAATCTCTCATCCAGATGCCCACGAACGACCAAAATTGATGTCCTTATGTCAACACGAATTCCACAGACGGGAGCCAAGCAAGCTGCCCTGTAGAAGGAAATCCGTGTTTTTGTGAGACCGATGGACTAAAAAATGTTTAGGGACAGAACATTATCAAGAAATATGTTTTCACGACTCTGCTATACCCAAACATTCAACCTAGTCTATGAATGGCAGCAAATCGGCTAGGTTAAATTGCCGTGCTTTGCAATAGTGCTCGGCGAACTTATTCCAAGAGTTAAAGTTGAAAGTTGAACGAAAACCTACGTTCTTGGAGTTTCTAGCTCTACGAGGATAAAAAATAACATTTGGGAAGAAGGTACTGTTGTTGGGAAGTTTTCAAAATGGCGAATAAACTAGTGATGGGAATCAAGTGGAAGCGCCTGATTACCAATGATCAGATAGTTGTTTCCTTAACAGATTCTTTAAAAACATGCGTTGTTGGTAAAATCAAATATGATTACAAAGGACGCTTGGCTTTTGTTTCCTGTAGGAATTCATAATAGTTCACTAATCTTACCAACTGAATTATTGAATCAGCAGACAGAAATGAAATAGTGGGACAATTCTCAAAGTTAACAGGAATTCTCCGTAAAGAAATTGATGCCCTAGATAGCGACAAACTAAAGCATTTTCTTTATTAGTGGTCTTTTATTTGTATTAGTTTCCCACAATAAGTAGTCGAAGTGCATCGTTCTTCAATCAAGTAGCTGTTTCGTCCGTCTGGAATCTTTTGAATTATCCCCGATGAGTGACTAGTCGCCGGTCCACTTCCCAGCATGCAAATTACCACGGAATACTGCATCAAAGATAAAGTGATTCAGTCAGTCAGCCTTACATGCAACTGACGACCGCCAGTCAATAGTGCGCAACAGAGTTGCATATCCAATCGACTGTATAGGTCCAGGACTGTCAGTCACTACAGTCCGTTTGTCTGGAAGAATGAATACATTAGCGTGATATTATACCGACAGATGTACCATAGAATAGAAGTTGCCACCGATATTGAGCATTGAGAAGCCATCTTTCATGGAAGTTTGACACAAGCCGCTTTTTGACGAAGTAATGTGAACACTTAGATAAACCTTCAAGTCGGAAACCAACCCAATATTTTATGGTACTTCTAGTAACCAATAAAAACCACTCCTCCGAATGCGTTCATCAACGCCAAATCTTCGCCGAGGATTAAGTTCTTACGAATCATTTCACGTATTACGCTCATTGTTTGAATTCGCACTTACCAATTTCTTCCTGGAGCCATTACTAGCGTAGATATCACCAATCAGAAAGGCAACTTGCACTTTGGTATTCACAAAGCTTGACGTACCGAGGCGTAAAATATTTTCAAGTGGATTTTTGTGGAACCGTTTTAGTCTAGAAAACAGTCTAAAAACGTCGATACTCCGATAGTACTTTTCACTAAATGCTGTCCGTCTTCAAACGGCCGTTTCATTTTATGCTTTAAAGATTTGACAGAATTGTGCGAGTAAAGTTATTTTTCACGGCAAATTTTCATCGCTGTTGAAATATGCCAAACTATGTTTGAGGGCACTTTTCGCGTCATACTCCAACCCATGGTTGGAAAGGGCCGTTTTTCAGGCCAGGCAGAATGTCACATGCTACCGGCAGACAGGTGACGCATGCAAATATTTTTCTGCTGATAAATACGAAGGCTGTTGTACACCTATGGCAGTTTCCACTTCATTAATCTCATGGCTTTGAAGTGAATGTGGATGTGATTTATCGAGCTATATGGAAGCACCTGAATAGGATAGGCGTCCACTGATATTTGTCGGGCGTTTCGCTAAGGATGTTAGCTGAAGAGCTGGCGAGCCGTGCACTCGGGTTTCGTCCTTAGCGGAACATCATATTGGGACTTATTTTCTGGCCGACAATACCAATACAGAATTGGGAGTAAAAACAATTACTAAGCCATTATTTTTGGTTTCAACGAGATGTGCAATGCACAATCCTGTTATGGAAATCAGACGCCGCCTAGATCACAATCACCTCGGCTGCAAAATATCCTCTGGTTGATGTAATTAAACGGCTATATCTGGATTGTCTCGTTATGTAGATATCATAATCCTAACTTGGTGCCGAGATGGTGAGGGTTCACAGTTGCGCTTTGCCGTGGACCGACCATCTAATTTTTTTCTATTGCCTAAGAAAATATGACCACTTTACCAGTTCGTCTGCCTTCCTCCCAGAAATGTGCGGGAATCATAGAAATGTTCGAAGTGTGAAAACGAAATAAATTTTGTAATAATTAAGTTAAAAGGTGGAACAAACGTTTATAACGAGAAAGATTTCCTGGAATTTTGTTATTTTGCAAGCATCCCTAACAGTGAAATTTCTATCAATTTTCTTTGTACGCTTAAAGAATGTAGATGACCTGGTTGTTCTGCTTGTCACACGCCATCCAATTCAATGGGAAAATCGGAAACAAAAAAATGCAAACAGCAACTCAGTTCCAAGCGGATAAATAAAAATCATCGGCTATATGGTGCTGTGGTTAGTTAGGAAGTCAAACAACGAGAATGTGTGCTAAAGTCTTCGACATTCCGAAAGACAATTTGTCCACTTTATCCAGCGGACAATTGCTAGTTATCGGAGAATTTGTTTTGTTTTTCAGCAAACCTATATGGGAGATGATATGTGCTACTTTGATCCGATCAGTGTTTGTCTGGAACGTGACCAGGAGAGTTCGATGTACTTGTACGTGATGTTCATGAGGATCAGCATTATCGAGACAAAATTTTACACAGGTGTTTGTCCAGTTTGTCCATGGGACTTAAACCTGCAGGATATGGGGGCAGACAGGCTACACTGACGTTCACGGTATTCATTCTGAAAAATGAATCATGCCATAGGAACTGCAAATTTCGTGGTCAAATGTAAAATTAAACTAAACGAATAATTCATATTACAACATAACTAGGCTGTGTTCCAATTCGCTTGGCTCCCTGCGGATGCCCTGTTTACCATAGCAATCGATTGGATTGAAAATGTCGAGGATGGAATAGAATTTCATCAGGTTGTACTTCTGGTGTGCCCGTGTTATGTCCATACCCAGATCATGGATCACACATCCGACATGCCCTGGTTATCTGACAACCTATCTATCTTTAGCCCATTTTACCTAGTAATTCATTCACTACAAGATGTAATAAATGGGTCACGTAAAACTGCGCTAACCTGAAAAGTCAGACCGAAAATGTTCGGGGTTAAGGTGAACTGTTCACAATTGTTCACCTTTTTACCTACCCCGCTGGGTTGCTTGGAGAAAACCCGGTGGGCGTTTATGGTGACTCTCAAAAGGCTACGCAAAAAACTTGATTTTCCATGATCTTTTTGTCAGGTATACTTCATGACACAGTACATAATTCCTTAGCTCCTCCAACGCGTCGATAAAAGAAGCATACGGTTCACCAAGGTCTTTTACCTGCTCACCGGTCGCACTCGATTGCAACTGATAATATCTGTTATATGTGATCCAACTCTTGGACTCGACCAGCGCACGCACTACCAGCCGGGCTGCAAGCTCCTTCCAAAGCGAGCGAGGATTCGGAAAGTGGCCATCGGTCGACTTGGTTAAGTACAACGCAACTAAAACAACGGGTATCTTCACAATTTGTGCGCCATTTGGTCAACTGCCGTATGAATCAGCTGGAATCCATTTGTTGGACCCAATCGTGGGTTCAAATCTAGCAGGAGTAAAAGACTTTTCACAGTTGGATCTTATCGAATTCATTGGATTCACAAAACCGCATTCAGCAGTCACGAGCTTACCAAAGAATTAGTTCCTTTACCATAAACTAATGTTCATCCAAGTGCATCATTTTTTCCAATTTATCCTCTTTGTGCTGACGTGAAATTCATATGCCCTCCGTGTGATTCAATTGAACTAAAATCCTATCTACATCGATGAATTAGTTCGACGAAATTTGCCATAGTTTATTCGTTTGTGACGATCCTATTCTGAATGCTCACATTCATGTAGGCGAGACCTACAGTGCTCAATTTTTTTAAGAAACATTCCATCCCTTGTGATTTACAAAGCCTTCCGAAACACCTGTAATCCTAATTATTCCCCGAGTGGTCACCGGCACAGTTCTATTCCCACAAGTGATTAGCCGAGTTAGCATGAACAAGCCACATCACATTTTGCATTTACCAAGTTTGTTTCGTTTGTTTGTTACTTCTCCTTGCGTGTTATGTCGTTGGAGAAAATGCAGTCAAACTGGCCAGCTGAAATATTATCGGGGCGTGGAGTGATCACACATTGTGAAAGCCAATTCATTCAGGAATATCTGCTGAGACGGAAACATTTCATTTCTGAATTTTCTAACCGTTAAATAAAATTCAGCCACTCAACAGATCACATCACATAGTTCCTTCTGTTTGAGTTTGGAAACAAAAGACTACCCATAAGGAATATCAAATTTTTATATCCCCGGGATTTTGCAAACCATTCGAAGAAATTCGTCTGAATGTTCAAAGGCCCTGTGATTCAGTCACCGAATGGGCATTGTCGATGCTAAACAAGTTTGTCTACGGAAACAAAGGATGAAATAAAAAACCACGGCAAGTGAAAAACTGAACATCTTGGCATATGGGTCATGTTCCTTCCTTATCTGGATAGTTTGGCCCATGCTATTAGTTTCAGAGTGCGAAATCAAAGCGTACGCAATGCACGACGATTTTGGCAAAACTTGCCGAATTGTACGTTTTTTTCATCTTCCTGGTCTTTTATCTACCGGGCTGTTTACTCAGTTCTACAGTGGCATACATGACCATAATATTTTCGGTAATTGTCACGGTTGACTGAAGGATGTAAAATCTGAGTTTATTCAAAACTGTGACACTGACTTCGAAACTGCATGATGGTGATCATTTGACCACTGTTTGGCCGCATAGATCACGATGTATTACCAAACTAACTCCCTTCTTATTCCGTTATATATAAATCGAATCTCCTGAAGTGGTTGAATTTAAAGCACGGATATGCCAACTAAATTTTATCACTAATGCAAGCATAGATTTGCGAACGATTCTCGAACAGATCCGATCGCTCTGGTCATGAGTTTCGGAAGTTACGAGGCGTCACTCAACGCATCCCTCTGAGAAAGACAACTGGAAAACTAACATTCATTGTAAAAACAAGATGAATTTTATTGACTTAGGTAAATGTGTAATTTGCAGTTATGATACAAGTAAATTTTCAGGTCACCAAACTCTTCATCGTTTTCATCTTTGGAGTAGTTTCTTGTGATTGGTTCCAAGTTGGGATTTGAAAAGCAACATGGTAAGTGAAACTGCAACAAAGGCTTGCGGAGAACAAGGCAAATGATGACATTTCTTCAATTCAGATAGATGAGACGCAGTGATTGTTTGTTCACTTTGGTAATGGTAAATGATCAGGAGTGGAATTTGGTTGAAAAATGCAAACAAGCTGCTGTATACCACACATAAGAATTTTTATTCAGAATTTAGTGCAAAATTCAGGCGAGAAAATGAGTATCTTGGGATGCTATGTTGTTCTTAGACGATTAAAAACGAAGGTTGCAAAGTTTTCAACTTTGTAGCACGGTTTTTTCAATCTTTCATCGAAGGAATCATCTTTATTTTAGAAGCGATTTCTTTTGTTCCATATTTGACACGGATTAAAGCATTCTTCCCCACCAGTAGGTTATTCAGTTATGCAGAAAATGTTGTGAATCCGTAACAACAATTGCGCCATGATTTGTCTTCTGGCACATAGGAAACACAATATCCAGCTAGTTTTATTACAAAACTAACAACTCTTATTCAGTGACATAGTCATGAATAGGCTATCGATTGCTATACCTCGTTAACTATGAAATTCACGTACAGCAGATTTTTATATCAGTTGACAACTACATACATTCTTTCCAATTCCTCCGCGCTTTACAACTATGGATACAATAAAATCGCAGGCAATTGTGCTTTGTCGGATCACACGACCGCATGTTCTGTTTTCCCTAACATAGTGGTAAAAGCATTGGAGATCGGAATTGTCCCTTGTCCAATTTTTTCCCCAACCAAAAATCAAAGCTGCAGCGACAGTAGCAGCAGAGGATTCGTCCACACAGCTGTCTCAAGGTCAGCACATTGTCGTGGCAGGTGGTAACTGTATGTAGACCGGGCAATAAAAACTGCTCAAATGAGCTATCCCTTCATAACTCAGCTAAACTATTAAAATAACTTGACTGTGGGTCAGGGGAATCATATGTTTTGCCAGATTTACTTTGGAAAAACAGCTACATCGAATCATCTCACCATAAATCTAATTTCAGAAAGAGGTATCAATAACGATTTAGAAGACATGCGGTAGGCCTCACAAGGCGATCGGCTACAAAGATGTTTAACCGGCAGTCTGTTGGGAGTGTGCCAGAGCCGTCCCGATTTCGCATCTAACCTCCATTCGGCCCTCAGTGTCATCGGTTGCCGTCTCAGATGTACCGTTTACCAACTGAACCAGTTGCAGCACTTCATTCTGAAATCTAACTGATATTTTTCTTACTCTTAAGTGAAATTAGATTTTTAAACGGCGTAAAGAGACTGGCTCCCATTTCATATCTCGGCTTCACATCGTAACACAAAGCCTTCTATCTTTGCCTGTTTTCGCTTGTTCTGGTTTGCCCTTTCCACTGTGCACGTTTCAGTTACTTGTAATACTACTTTATCTTTTTATCTTTTATCTTTTTCTTCCTTCATTCATGAAATAACAATGCACATCATTTTTCAGGAAGGGAGCCGCGGCCAACAGAGGGCTGGTAAGTGGGGTAAGTCGACCGGCGGCGGGGAGATTCGAAACTGTGACCATCACATCTGAACGCCTCGACCTTATCCGCTTAGCTACCGCCGCATCACGACAGCACAGAAACCTTCGCCTAGGATTGTCAAAGCACTTTCTTAGGATTCGAATAGAATTTTTGACCGTCCGATTACTTTCCTGGAAAATAGTCTTCGCTTGGTTGTTTAGTGCAACTTTTAACTAACGATATTGCCATTCCATTACAACAAAATGACCTTTCGTTTGTCGCAGATCACTCAGGATCACAAGGTTGAAATTTTCATTTGTTGAACAAATGGCCAAAACACTGCGTATCGTCCACCGTAAGTACAACCACTTCAGATGATTTCAGTTGTCAAACAAAGCTCAACTGAGATTCTTATCGGTTAGTTATGCAGGCGGTTCTCGCAAACCAGTGGTTTGAGAATACAGTGTACGTTATTGCAGCATCCAAATATGATTTCTAATCCATTCGTAAACTTTATGCCATTTGGCAAAACTTCCTCAAGGTTCTGCTAACAATCTATCTAATATAGTATTAAGAGGCCAGTAGTAGCACATTGAATACAAAATGAGGAACCTTGTACTCTAAGCGACTCAGTTGTTTCAGGCCACTGGCTACAAATGGCTCTCAAAATGCTCCGGAAGGGTCGTGTTCCCTAAATAATTTGTGATAAGGATGTCATTCCGTGGCTGAGGGGATTCTTCTAAAGTTGTAGGATGAGGACAAACGTCGGGTGACTGACCCCTGGCTATCAACCAAAAGGAGATGGATAAACCCTAATTCCGATGCAACCACGGGCAGCATTCGAAGCGTTTGTCAATTTACTCACTGGCACTAGTGATAGAAGGGTGCACCGCTGCTCGAAAGTGACGAATTAGTCAAAGGACTCCAGTGGGTAACAAGATACTCAAATTGTTCTATGGCATTGTAAGTTAGACCATTTGGTCAGGAGCCCGGGGTAATGTTCTCCAAGTCAGACTTCGTTTCCGGTTCGGTAGCCGGGTAGTTCCAAACCCACTGACGAACCCTGAATCACAGTGGATAGTCAGTAAACGGTTGGAGACTAGGAGATCTGTTGTGCTTGATGAACTCAGCATAGTGTGTTCGTTTCCTTCTTCCTTTTGGCCCACTGTTTAACACTTTAACCACTGTTTCCTTGGCACAAGACCTGATCTGTGGTGAATATATGTGTTTATATTGGCATTTCGTATTCGACCACTTGTTCAGCGGCAGTAGTGTGTACGTGTGTGTGCTTATGAATGCATTTGTGCGCGCATGTCGGTGTACAACCAGCGTGAGTCATAGGACCTTTCAGAAGGTGAAATCTGAGAAATAATCTCAGCAATTGAGCTGGAATTCAAATGCATGCTAGTGATTTCAACTGAACAGAGCCGCAGTCAAAGCCAATATAGTGAATGTTAGTCAACAATCAGTACTACCATGTGTTCTGAGATCATAGAAATTTGGTGGGAATAGAACGGTTTGAGTTTCTGTCGCGGTTTTCAAGGCCTAAATTTCGCCTGGGATGCCGATTTTGTATCCGACACATTTCGACCTAAGTCATTCGAGGTTGTGCATCTACCGAAATACTTAGGCCTTTTTTCGCCCCGTTCTTTTTTGCATGGACAAACAGATCTGCTGGAAGTTTTGATGTGGCTCTGTGCTTGCATCATGCCCTAAAGTGCCGGTTTTGTATGCTAACTGAGAAAACATCAGCGTGTATGATTGTTGAGAATGAGTGACTTCTTGATTTAGCGATTCTCACAGGTACCTCTTTCTCTATTTTGGAGGTTTGTCTATGTCATCCACTAAACGGAGAAGGAGGTAAACCCCATGATGCTCAAGCCCTTAAACATCTAGTCTCCTCCGTTTTGTTAGATGTTTCTTTCTGACACGCAAAGTTAATAGAGAGCAATGGAGTACAATACAACTGAACGCGTTTGATGCACGTCTTTTATTTCTAAAGGTAATGCAGGAGGAGTTTTAATCCAATCCCAGAAGACTTCATGTGAGAACACCCAGTACATTCTAGTGTAATATACAGGGATGACTTTTCCAAACTATTTAAAAGGAGTTCTCTCATAGCATCTTAACAGTATTAATTAGGGTAAGACAGTTTCTTTTATTTTAAGCGGAAGGACTTCAAGGTCTGGGGTTTGAATTTAGACTCTGAGACACGGAAGGCGTGACCGACACTATTCGGTGCATTTCAGCTTGGCTCCATTCTGTTTAGATAAATTCCGATCAGGCGGATCATCACACATTAGTAGTAAAATCACCTAACAAAGGTTTTTGGCCAGATTCCGGCTTTCGGTATCCATAATCGAATTCGGAATGTGTAAATGAAATTTTGACATCACATAACACGTGGCTCCTGATACCACATAGATTGTTTGAGATCTGAATGCCTGGACAAAGTCGAAAGTTTCTAGATAGGCGAGTGACATAGGTCCCAAGGTTAACGCGAACCCAACGGTAGTCCAGTTCGATCATCATATTCGAAGACCGCAATCAGCACGAACTGGTCTTTGGATTTTATTTATGAAAATCCAAACATTCATTGACATCAGACTCTTGCGAAACTGTTGTTCTTATGTCCACCCGACATTTTACATCCCCTTAGAAAAGTTCATTACAAGTCGAGCACCTCAAAGATAAAACACAAAAACAATTGGGATATGACCTGCAATACCGTGGCACCCAGGGAGATCTGATTTTAAAAAACAACAAAAACAAATGTTAATTTGTAAAATGAAAGGACAAAAACGCGGCAGTGAACAAGAATTTATATGATCTCGTGGCAATTTGCAAAAGACGAGAAAAAAATAAACTTTTCCAACAACAAACGTATTTCCATTCACCAACTGACCCGTTTTGTTTGTTTTCCAGTTTTCCCAGCCCGTGAATAACAGTTCGCGTGGAACATTTATGGCACCTATTTTTCGTTCAAAACAAACAGCATCGCCGCATTCCCCCTGTTAAACAAATGGGGACTGAAGCCGGGAAGAGCATTTGTGAAGAAATAGTGGTTGCTTTGTGATCGGACATCAGAAATCGGTAATGTACTTCTCACTTCATCCCTCTCTTACCCTAGGCCATCTTGTTCCCAGATATCGAACAACTGAACACGAATAGGTGAGAATTATGGAGCTTGGACACGCTGACCATACCTCTGCCTGACAAGAGCAATCCTTTACTTTTGTTTAGCGCTTACTTCGCAACCGAACAACGATCGAATGGTCATGTCGTATATGTAAAAGCATGTCAAACTCTTACCTATATTTAAATGGTTACAGTCCGGTTTATATTCACCACTCTTGCTTGATCTCTTAACTTGAGCTCAGTTTATCGTTAGCAGTATTGAAAAGTTGGGCTAGAAGTGCTTAAATTTGAAGACAAACGGATGTTCCGGTATTTTACTTTGGCCCATTTAAAAGTCGGTCCAGTGGTCTTTTGCATATTGGGCATACTGGGTCGGTCATTCAGTTACAGCTACAGCTCTCGAAAACAAACGGTAGAAGACAAAAACCCCGTGAAGCGCAAATCGCTGTTCCCGTGGGATAAACAACTCATTAGGTAGCAACTGCCAGTGCTAATGCAATGATGATAACGAACCTAGTTCTTCTGTCCAGGGAATAGCACAACACTGTTTGTTGACGTTTTGCGTTCAAGAAAGGTCTATTTTAGCCCAGTGAACATATTTTCTGCTCGACACGCCTAAGGTTTCTGTTCGATAGCGGCTCAGGGAGCAGATAAAAGACAACTGGAAATGTATTTCAATCAACGAGCAGTAACAATACAAACCCATAAAGACAATGGGTCGTAGCTTGTTTTTGCATGCACTTTTTCACCAGGGAAATGGAGAACAGGTCACACTCGTTTTCATCTGCAATCTTTGACTTTACATCTTCCATCATCTACTAAGCCGATTTCCCAAAAGGTATTTTCCCATCCAAAACACGAGTGAATAGGTTCGTCCCGTAACCTCGCGCAACATGCCACGATAGAACCAACGTGATGATCCACTCATACAACATGCACGTTTCCAATCTAGCTTAGAGAACCCCGATAAACGGTCAGTCAAATGTGAATGACATGACTGCTTTTTTGAGGCACATTTACCATAAGAGTGATTCTTCTTTGATTTCTGAAGCTTTATCGTTTTGTTTCACTGGGTGGTAGCGTAAATGTACGAAGGGCTGAAAACCCTCGTGTGAAATGACAACAGTGTGACTCGTCATTCCTGAGCATCAGATGCTGCGTCTGTCGAGTTTTTACTTACGTAGTTACGGAAGCAATGACTGCATTGGTCCTTAAATAAGTGCGTTCGAAGGCTGAATTCGAGTGTTTCTTAACTATTCGATTAATATCATTACCTTGAATAACAGTTAAGGTGAATTTCAGCTTCGGTACACTTCGCTATTCTAGGTTATGACGTGACTGTGTTGAATACCTCAGAATGAACTGGGTTGAGTATTCGTCGGACCATAGTGTTGTGACTGATTCTGGTTCCGCATTTGTTGTGCAGTGCATCTGCTATGTAAATTCTCCGGATCATGTGGAACAACATCCGCGCCTGGTCAACAGTATAATGCAGAGAACCACAACTTATGAACTTCAGAATCGTCCAAACCAAGCTTCTCGTTAATTACTTTCGTCAACTCGGTTTTGAGGACCGATATGCGGTCATCTCGTGCCCACCTTGAAATATAGTTTGATTTTTGGACGGACACCAATAAAACCGAAGGAAAAGGTAATCTTATCACAGCTGTTCTTGCTAATGATCATTATATGGTCAACCTCCCAGGAGTAGAATTCAGGCTGCGTTTGTCGTTTTGTGATTCCCTTTTGGGGTGAACAACAAATGTATCTGCCATTATTTCACTAGTTACCTAGGCGACTTTTCTCCGATCTTTAGAGAATGAAGATAAACAATCAGTTTGTTTTACACAGTGGTGGAACGTGATCACGTCAGTTGTCGGTTAGTCTGATGTTTTGTTTCCACTCTTGCTAAAAACCTGCCGGAACATTGACGAATAAAAGAAATCTAACGCGCACAAATATTCTAGATTTCCGTCGGTTTGATCATAAGGTTTTCACTAAGTTTGGACATATAGGCTGGCCGGGTTAAGAACTAAGGACCTCATTAAATCGTGTTTAATGAAATCGGGCCACTCCCCTAATTCACCTTACTAAGAGGCCCGTCTTGTGCGGCTTATTAAGTCAAACAATTGCAACCAAAAGGCAGTTGTGTTACCGAATTATCAAACACCCAACGGTGAATTGTCAGTCCCTTAAGATGAACACAATTCAGCAAAACACGATCACATTATCGAGTGGATTGGGTTTGACTCAGTAACAGTAGGTTGCAACTCCGACCAATTTACTCAACCCCAAGCACAGCGGAAGCTGAATATGCTGGGACTCTATCCACTCTCCAGGCTAAATCCGAGTTGTACAGATAGCGTGAGTAAATCGTCAGATCGGCCTTGTCTTCGCATTTTGGATGACAAAACTAAATGACTATTTATTTCCGTCCGGGTTCACTGTTTTCTCCAGTCTTGTCCTATTTGACATTGGTCAATTTGGAAAAAAATTTCCTTAGGAAAGATTGGATTAGTCAGATAAAAATATGAGTGGGGAAGGGATTTGTGGTGTTATATGCTTAACCCGAATACACACGAATGTGTTGGGTTAAGTGTTTTGTGGTCCAGAGATGGCAAAAGGACCGTGGGGTGGGCCGGGGGAGTTGAAGCGCAACACGAATTGCTTGAGCCCAGTGGAGGATTGTGAAGAGGGCTTACGACAGCTTCCGCTGTGCTCAAGAGACGGCACTTTGCCAACCTGGATTGTTGACCTCTGACCTAGTACAGGGTCCGGAATGCTTGCATCACATTCACGGTATGGTTAGACTGTGTTAGCTGTGAAACGAATGCGCTATTAAGTGACTTAATTGCTCCAGTGCCTAAACATGCAGGGTGGTGTTCACGGATGCGTTCAGACAAGCGCCTGGTTGTGCGGCCGACGCACCCTGTCCCACAGGCACACGTGAAGGAATAGATACAAAACGAGGCTGCAGAATCAGGGACTTCGTAATGACACTGCGGGGCGGAATTTGGACAAGATTCGAAGCTTGGCTGCGTAAAATCTCTCATTGATAGCGCCAGTCAGTCTTCGTCGTGCTATCTCTGTTAGCGTGTCGACTTTGAATGGCAGAGATATGTATACTGATTTTCTTTCCATCGTCACCCTCCTAGGAACTTCCTGTTCTGTCTCCAATATCATATCAATTAAGCTAATTTGGAAACCATTTTCAGTGAATACTCTTCTTACCCTCTGCAGTTCAGCTTCAAGAGTACCTTCTGTGCGTTTTATCATTCTTCTTTACGCAAATTTCGACTTGTCGTTCAGAATGGCTTCCATTTTCGTTACATAGTCAGACCTGTTCAGGAGAACTATGTCTACACCCTTATCTGGTCTTGATAACATGATGTCTGCATTTTTCTGCAGTTCTCTTAACCGTCTCTTATGTTCCGGCTTTAATAGCCCACTTGTTTTATGTTTAGCTCCATGAT
>LUCM01007590.1:235493-253889 GCA_008360955.1 Fasciolopsis buskii
ACCTTCTGCCTAACAGGTTCCAGCAAACCAGCAAGCCATTTTGTCACAGCGTGATATGACGAATCGGATATGTTAAGGAAACTCATTTTTCATGTATTTTGGGTAGGCCGTACGTTCTCGGAATAGTAGTTCGCGTAGGCCGAATTTGTTCGAATGTCGTCGAATCTATGATATCCCTTTGTCTCAGTCGACTCAAGATGCCAGACAACGATTTTTCACTCTGATGCATTTTGTCAATCTCTCCTCCTTTTGCAAATTTCGACTTGTCATTCAGAATGGCTTCCATTTTCGTTACATAGTCAGACCTGTTCAGGAGAACCATGCCTGCACCCTTATATTGTCTTGATAACGTGATGCCTCCAGTTTTCTGCAGTTTTCTTAACCGTCTCTTGTGTTCTGGTTTTAATAACCCACTCGTTTTATGTCTAGCGCCATGGCACTGATAGCAGATGTTCACCAAAGTCGATTTAAATAATTGCATTCTCATTCGTGATAACAAGGATAAACTCGACAATGAGTACGAGTCAGTGAAAGCGAGCTTTTTCGCCAACTTTTGTGTTTCTCATTGTGTTCAGTAAGAATTTCCAAGGAATTGGTCAATTTTTTCTGGTCACGGTGACATCACACTGACTGCGGTATGCAAGTGTAAATAAGCAGCAACATAGTTCTGGTTGGGTAGTGTTATTCTGTTTTCAATGAATTCCTAATTCACAAATGTAAATACGTGCTTCATTAAAATAACTGCCGTTCTGCTGGTTGATGCAACAGACATGCAAGCAATAGTTTCCGGCACACTGTCTTTCCGGTGTTAATGTCGCTCGTTTTGATAGTGATACATCAAGTGAAAAATCGCATTTATCCAGTAGTCAGTGATAATCGCCTAAGCAGGTCGCTTGTTGAATACTCAAACGAGAATATTTTTTGGATTAGATGAATAGGTTAACAACGAATGAATAAATAAGTGACGCACGTTTCGACAAGCCTCATCTGAGGTGGAATAGTTGATTAAAATCTAACCTAGGCATTACGTTCTAGTTTGCGAATAAACATTCCGTATGTGACTGAGTGTTTCGGCTTTTCCCTTCGTATCATCTGCAGTCAATTGACTATCGAAAAGGGGCAAGTAGCAGACTATTCAGACACATTACCGAAGAATTATCCATTCTTCAATCTCAATCCGATAACGTAAAACGCTAACGGCAAAACCTGTTGGGCAATTTAGTAAATCTACAAAGAACTTTGTTAGTGGACTGATATTGGCTTTAATATTCATGTTTCTCCATTAAACGTTCTGCAGTGTACACCGCTAACTTCATTCTAGCATCCTATTCAGAAGGTTGCTGGCTCACTCAAGCCAATGATCTTATCTTCCTATAACGATGCTGTATAGGCAAAACGTCTACTCATCCTGTTATAAAACGTAGACAAATAGCATTTAAGAATGAAGGCCGATTCCATGGCCAATAGGGAAAATCATTCTCTTCACAGTCCATTACCATGTTTTGATATCTGTCCTCATGTGTAATTCAGAACGATCCAAAGTCGTTTTTAAAAATCATCGATGAGTTACTACGACCAAGCTGCCGAAAATGCTACGGCCAGGCACCTTAAAAATAAATAACTTCAAAATTTCGTCAAAATGAGATTCACGCACAAAATGCAGACTACGGTTACATTTGTTTTTCAGAATGAAATTGATTTTCTTGATTAAAAGTTTATCTAAGTTAGAAAAACTTTGAAGGGATTCGATTCATACTGAAGAGTATCCAAGTCGACGCCAAATTCGTCAGCCAAACAAAGGCTCGTGCTTTGACAGAATTCATTCTAGCCCAGCATATCAGTTGCCCATTTTCCCCGTTCACGTCACTATGGAGAGACGTTGTATTAACCTGATCAGCTAAACAGGTACTCGTGATTACAGTGCGAATTCATGCTGAACCTGCCATGCCCGTCATTGCGAAGTGAGGTAGGGCGAAGTGGTTGACCGGGTTAAGATAAGGTGGCCGAAATATTCCTGTTCGGTTCAGGTTAAATGGTCCAAATGTAGTTTCTTCCAAACTGGAGATTTATTACTGACTAAGACTGATTTTCAAGTCGGACGAATAGGTTGTATCAAATTTATTGTCTGAAGGTTCAGGTAGATTTTATTGATGTAGTCGAGGGCATGTGTGGGCGAAAGCTGGTGTAGACCAAAAACAGGCAGTCTTTGTCCTATGAATTTTGATTTAGCTGCAAGCAAAATCCATATAATTGCTAACAACATGCATTTCTGCCCTGCACGCACATATTTACGCACCGTGAGAAAGAAAATCTCGTTCAACTCAGGTCCCTTTTATCAATTCCAATGTTAATTACTTGCATCAGTTCAACACAGCCGAAAAGATGAACTCTCTGTGCGTAAGCTGCTGTGCACGCGAACATTCATGCAGCCGACTGGTGGCGGGTTTAAAATTCACATGAAACAGAAACTTCGTTTGAAAATGAACGAATATTGGGTTCAATTCCATCCAGTAAGTGAATCACTCCATCATAGATCCAAACTGATTTGCTGCCAGATAGTTGCCTTGGCTACGAACACTGCTCCTGATTTGAATTTCTCAATGAACTGGAAGTAAATTGGCTGTGTGCACATAAATGCGAACAGTGAAGACAACACTGAGATGGTAGTGGAATCACGCATACGACAATCCCAAATCTCGAAGAGTTTCATCGCACTCCCTTCGCTTTCCGTGTAATTCATTCTCAGAAGTTGAGTATAGTGGACGCAAGAACTTGGCACTGCTGACTCGAGTAAATAGCGCATTTCAAGATCAGTCTGTTAGGGCTCCCTGAACTGCGGGTGGACACGCGCAAGAATCCAATCCGTTGCAATGAGCTTGTCCAATGTATTCCCCGAATCGAAGCGCAAATGGAACGAGGAACAGCAACTTATAGTATTCTGATAAATATGGCACCCATAATAACAGTGATCCATATCAGGCAAACTGCAGACACCGGGAAACCGCAGAAGCATAACCAAACCTTTCAACGGAACTGTGGCCCAAGGGAAAAACAGTGTAGCGATCAGCCATGTGCTCATCCGAGCAAACCAAAATTTCGACCAGAGAGAAATATACGCATAAGAAATGTGAAAATAAATGCAAAGGGTCGTTTATGTGTATCGCCTGTGTATCCGCCTTCAACGCAACTGGACTAGATTTATAGTCTCTATTACGAAACAAAGGTGGCCGTAACACAGTCAATGTCAGAGTCAGCCCAAAAAAACAAACAGAGTCACAGGATAGAATATCCAGAGCAAATGATGTTGAGCAATAATCAAGTAAACTCATGCCTAGCAGCGGAAACATACGTTCATCAGAAATGTGCTATCCTGCTCATCCCAAATGACCCATCCCCACAAGCAGCCGCGATGTGAACATGCGTACGTCCCCAAATTAAGAAAAAACACAAACAGACAGACATAAAGAATAAGACATTGGAAATCCAGTTGTTTCGACGTTACGTGTGAGTCATTTTATTTGAATCTGCCCAGAGTTTAATTAGCGTTGACCATCAAACCATGGGTTAATTATTACTTGCAGTTACAAATTATATGGTTTTGTTGTGTTTGATCGTTCCGAAGGTCTTTCGGATGTGACATTCTAATTCCATTACAAGATTGCCGCCTAAAGCGACCAGGAATTGAATCTAAATAAATGCGATGACCCTTTAAAATTTCAGATTGAATTAACAAACAGTGAAACTAAGATGATGAAATCACTAGACAGGCTTTACCAAACTCCAAGGTAAAAGTTAGGAAGAAGCATAAATTATGCGGCACGAGACAGCGATTAAGGAAATGTAACTCATAGGCAGTAAAGGAAAACGTTGAAAGAGGGCCACCGCTCTGCACTCCACACGCAAACTCCACGATTTTGTCAACTTAACTTTAGTATCTTTTATTATCTTCCCTAAGCGGAACGATTTCTGAATTGTCTGGCATCGACCTTATATACATTGTGCGGATAATAGTCAGAAAAAGTATCAGATGACAACATGACCCCAAAATTCTATTGAACACTAATCAGTGCGCAATGTTTCCACCAGTGACCTTAATAACCCGGAAAACATATTGTGGTATTATCTATTGGTTTCTTTACCATACCGCCCTAAACTATTATGAGGGTATTTTTAGAAGTTATCCGTCAGAGTCATGCTTTCATTTCAAACGAGCTTGATCCTATGAACTGGGGTCACCAATAAAGAGGAAGAGCCATTTCGTGGTGGGAAGCAGTTCACCGTAGAAAGTTGTCCAAGAAGAGACTTCGAGTACCCTTTGGCATTCCGGACTAATGACGGCTAAAATCATCATTAAAATTGACCCATGACATAGTTTCATTGTTCACTATAAGAAATCGGACTTATTTTTCCCGTATGGTTTTCTAAACGGATTTCATGGCAGAACCGATCACGCCAACCTACCAAAGCTTTATTTTCAAATGCCCACAAAACCAACCGGAGCATGTACCTGATTTGTTATATTTGTATGTTCTCCACATGTAGAATAAACATCTGGATCTAATTAAGCTTTGCTATCAGTCTGGCGTTTACCGGGTCTACTTGAGAAGTGCAGTCGCGCTTTGCATTTCCACTCATCGTTTGAGGATACAACTGTAGTTAAATGTCCCATTATTCTGAATAAAAGTTAACTGAGGGATGCAATCCTATTGCGAAAAGTTTGTAATTTGTCACAACAAAAGCAGGTTCATGTCGAGACAAATAGTAACTGAAGGACACCGAGAGTTAATCAGTAGTTTTCAAAAAACAAAGCTCGTCAACAGATGGTGAAGACTGAGGGGTTATCCATAGGTCACACTTACTGACTTATCTTTCCATTTGAGTATTCGTCGATCAGTTAACATGGAGTGCTCCAGACGGCTTCTCTTTTGAGCGAAAATTTTTAATCAGAATGCATAAAACCCTAACCAATTTTTCACTGTGCGCCTAAAACTCTTGATTTCCGAGTCTACCGCTTTTTTGCTTGTTAAACGCCGTGAAGTTTCTAAGGTGCCTTATTTTCAGTTTGAAAAGATCGTAACACGAACCTCGTGCGCTAAAATTGAAAGTTGATTTCCCATGCCTCTGGATTTTTAGAATCCTCATATTCGGCGTAGGTCTTCGTGAGGTTCGTCCGTCAAACAAACCTTTTTAACAGCACTTGTTCCGTCGAAGATCGAATTGTGTTATCTTGAGCTTAGAACGCAGATAAATTAACTTCATACTTTGCAAAAATCACCGGCCAATTCGCGGCAAAAGAAAAAAGACGATTTTGAAAAAAAACAGCTTTCCTTATACAGAAAGTTGAGCCGAGATTTTTCGATGTATATCTGGGGAAAGAACGTATGAATATTGTTCTATGCTTACTGGATTATCACATATGTTCTGCTTTAGTGATCAGCCACTGCTTTCCATGGTTGCTTCAACGATAGGGACTTGGTTTGAACGTTTGAGTGTCGACTCGACTTCATGAACCATTGTAACCAAATTAGTAAACAACGCGTGATATGACCTTCAAACGCTTGGTAACCTTAGGACAAAAAAGATGGTGATATGATAACGTAATGCTCAAACACTCTGTATCGGATCCAATAATTGACACAGGGTTGTCTCGTGGACTTACAGTTAAGTAATTTCCTGTGCATGTGTTCTTTTCCGTTACCTCTGAATGAGTCACTCACGGAACGCTGCTGTAAAATCCTCGGTGAGAGTTAAATGAGCTAGTTTTGCGGGTACCCTAAAGTGGACCATCGTACGCATCACGAGGTTAACAGCCCATCTTCGCCAGATTTACCGTAAATTTCGAATGAATAACCCAACGCTTCTAGTGTCTGCGCAAGAGGCATGATCTTGGGGACTTCATATTTTCCCGGAATAATTTGTTTGGCCCTTGGGTATTATTACGGGCGATATCTTGAACATTTAAATTTCCGCCGAATTTATTTGAATGGACAAGATTGAACAACATCCCCCTGTTCGTGATTACCACGTTCATGTATCCGCAAACTAACTTCAGATCCGTACCTTCCCCCATGCATATAATCTTCCGTCACTTTATTAACTCCCAGACTTCAACTGATTTTACTTCAGTTTTTCATCTACATTCCAACACTGACGTATCTAGTGCACTGGTTGTCTGAATGAAGCTTGCTATTTGTTATTTGTTGGTGAGACTATCTCAGCAGGTCAGCTTCCGCCAGTTTCATTGTCTCCACCGGATTCATATAGGCGTGTGGTAATCACTTAAATACTGATCACAAATAAGTGCACATTTGAGGAAGCCAATAGACAGATCATTTTGACCATCAGCGTATAACGGGTGTAGAAATTTGGCTTCCCTAGGTTATGGACGATCCTCGGCTTAGCACAGCGAATGTGTTGAATTTTCGATGCACTTGATCTAGAAGCAAATCTTGAGGCAATCCACATATCATATCTATCAAAAAGGGAAAAAATTATTCTTTCAGATGTAGCATAGGTGTCGTGTCGTGGTCCACCACTTTTACGGTGACTGATCTCAGGGCGAAACATTTCGTTGTGCTGATGGAACTTTTATCGTCCGTAGTTTTTGGGTCACATCAAATCGAGGCCAAACGAGTCTGTCATGAGAACATTCTGCACCTCCTTTCGTATCGAAATTAATATGTCCAAAACCGAAATGCTGGTCATCAAGTATCATCACGTTTTATTATTGTTTTCAAAATGTATGAATGCTAGGTCATTCAATCCTATGATAGAACTGACTCTGATAAAAAACGGAAGATCCTTGCCCAACCTCCCATATTGCAGCTAACAGGTTTAGTTCCAGCTAATCATTCTTTATTCTCCACTGTTTCTTACCAACTCCAAAAAGAATATAACTCTTCTGGTCCTATGTATGTTGCTAGAGTATAACCGAATGATCTGATAGTTGACACTTTCTGGCAAAATGCAGTTATGCAATGGCAGCGATGGGTCATTGTAAGTGCATCCCCATGCAAATAGCAATATTCCTTTTTTGCTAACCAACAACACAGTAATAATGACTAATACAAATCACTCGTTTTGTCCGAATTTTGGTCCGACCTTTGTGAAATTATCCCAGTGACCGACCAGATTCTCTTGTGTACTCATACGAGATCCAGAGTTTGACAATCTTATTAATAATCGTAGTGAGGGAAAAGTCCCAGTGTGCAAGAAGGGAAATATTACAAAAGACAGTCCGCGGAGGTAGTGAAGCTTTCTTCGGCACTGTCTCCATCTGGATCGAATCCACTACAGAGTAGCAGGGAAAAGGCATTATGCAATTGGTTTTGTGTTTTGGAGTCGCCTTCAAGTTGTCTAACAGACTAAAAAAGATTACAAAAAAGACGGTTCATCAATTGAAGTGGGGAATCAACACAAGGTTGCAAAACTTGCCCAGAATGTCACCGTTATTTTGTCAGCTACTTATTTGTGACAAATTTCACACTTGCAAGCTGCGAAAATCTAGCTTTTTTAAGCATGGCAAGGCGATATGCATCTTGGAACAATTAGGAAATTCCAAACGATTAACTATCCCAACAGTTTCCCTCGGAATAAGCGTTAGTTAATTCTAAACATAATCATTGCTACCAGCCCTCAAGAGCCCATAATAGCAACCCATCATTCAATTTACTATCGCACAACATCTTTTCCGCTCGCACAATGCTGATGACAAGGCAAAAGAAAGAGTGATTTTATCTCTTTTATATTGCAACCCAGTCCTACTCCTATCCGAAATCCACGTAAAATCGCCATCGTAAATCATTGCTGCCAAATAGTGTCGAGACTCCTAACATCAAGATTACAAGACGTTGATGGTTGACTTTACATCCGATTGACAGCACAAAGAACGTCATTTTCAGACAACGAATCGCAATTATTGGCGGAAATGAGGACAGCAGAATGCAATGCGTGCGTTCTGGCGGGGGGGAGTCTATTTCGTAGTGGTATGCAAGGTTCAGACCAATAAGTCGAATAAATTTTTATCGGTACAATAGGCACGAATCCAAAAGTTTGCTAGACTGTTGCGAAGATTCTCTGAAACCAAATTTGTGGTGGTGTTTCTGGAATAATCACGAAGCGTTCAATCAGTTGGTGCAATCGGATACGGTTTGACTGAGAGAATTTAACGAAAATATACAGCTGTTCGTCATCTTATTTCGCCGCTTATCGAGAGTTTATCTTTTCGGCTTAATCTTGTTTTCGTTTTTGTTGGTGACCGTGTTAACCAACTCAAATTCCACGAGAAATTGTTTGATATCATATGGTTTAAACTTGATTTCCAGTCATGCAACCATCTTGACGTTACTTAACTAGGCAAACTATATCTAACCCCCTCCAATCTTCTGAAAGCAGAAAACGATACAAATTGGTCTTAATGACGATTGTTGTGTTGTGTGTACCGGCGCCAAGTCAGGCTGTTCCATTGGTCCGTGGGGGAAACGTCGCCATTCAATAGGCTTGTAGAAAGTCCCGGTGACCAAGCCAAATAACGGACTGAATAGCACAACCAAAACTATACTGCACTTGTCGCGTTGGTCACCAACTGCAGCATGACGCTGAGTAGTGACTAGACAGCAATACAAAAGAGAGACCACCGAGTGAACCTTAGGTTCAGTGACGATCAAACATCTACAGTGACCAATCCGGGTTGTATTAGAAATCAATTTTATCCACAGTGGATTTGAAAATTTGTGTTAGTCGTAATTCAGATTTTGTTTTTCATGGAGTTTTGATGGATGAGCTTGTTGTTTAGATCGCAAACGTTTCATCACTACTCGGAGTGACGACGTCACCTAGAAAAGTTTGCGACCTAAACGCCTAGCTCAACCATCAAAACCCCATCAGAACGATTATATCCATCTTGCAGAAAATTAAATGAGACAACTGAAAGAGAATTGAATGAAACAATTGGTGGGCACACAGGACTGATAAGCTTTTGTCAGTTGTATAAATCCGAAAGATTTTAGTGTCAGGTTGACTGGCTTACTCATTCTAGGGTTTTCGTACCAAGTACAAAAGCAGGATTATCCAAAAAATGCCTGGTCTTCGGCGCCTAACTGAGTCTGTTCTAATATGTTGTATCGAATTTTATTGGTAACGCATATAGTACATATCCAACAGCAGTTTCTCCACGACTTATTCAAGCAAGTACTACTTAATGGCATGACATTTTTTGTCCAGTTTTATGGGATATTGATCACTGTCCATTACTATTTCGAGAAAAATGATAATCCCGATTAGTTTTCAGGGTGATTGAAAAACACTTCACCAATCACCAACCACTTTGGTCAAAATAATTTATCACACAATTAACTTAAGTTTTTCATCCCCCTCCATGCCATTTTATGCCTGTGTTTGGATACAGATTATTCGTGACTAGTAGCAAGAAGAAAGAGTTTAAACATGGCTCCGGTAATTGATAATTCAGTGATATTTTTGGAATTAGTTTTCTGACGCATTCTGTCCCTCTTTTCTGTGATTGGACTGAGAAGTCGGCGTCACTCGATTTGAACGTGTTGATTGGCCACGGCCGAACGGCTATCATTGAATGGCTTCGCACTTCACTGCAATTTTTCACACTGTTTTTGTCGAAAATTCCTTTATCCATACTGCTTAACCTAGCCTCAGTTCTATTCAGTAGATATATTATATATTTTCTCAAACGCCTACGAAAGCGATGAAGGTTGTTGAAGAGCTAATAGTACTTCATATGGAATTCTACATCATTATCGAATAGATGCAATATCATAATTTAGTGAAGTCAAGCATTTTCCCGGCAACCTCCCCGATAGTGCAATGCCTATAGCTTTTGATGCAAAATCGTTTCTCCCGGGTTCGCAACCCATTTCAAACTAAGTGAATGTGCATCGTTAACAGTTCCCAATGCAAAAGAAGTAACCGTACAGTGTTTCCACGGGTTCTTAATGTTCAGCTGAACAGTGCTACACCACGATGAAAAATTTTGTGAAACCCATTGATCTTCCACCAGTTCGAAGTTCCAGATGTTTACTTGTACCCGCTAAAATTAGTGACACTTTAATCCACACATAAAGCGGTTTTGATCAATCGTTATTAATATTCTTGAGCAACCTAATGGTCGCGTTCTTTTCCTTTGTCCAAAGCATTTTTTTAACCGGTTAATAATTCTCGTTACGACTACGGACTTACCACAAAGAAGAAACAGTCATTGTATAACCGTTTCATTCTTATCGGAACTAATCACTAGTGCCCTTCCATTGCATCGGAATATGAACTCGAGCTCGGAACAAACGGCTTAGTTTGCATACTGTGGCCGTTGTAAGGTCTGGATTGACGGGGAACGGTTAACGTTTAATAAACGCAATATGAACCGCCTTGTTCATTTATCATTGACGTTTGCATAGTCACGGATACATACTGATTCAGTGGTCCTCTACCCAGTAACGAACGACATCTTGTCTAATGCAAAACGTACAAAGTTTTGATCTCTAGTAGTATGCGGCAACACTATTTACACGCCTATCTACGGTCAACCCAGATCGACATCAAATGAGGCACTTTTGTGGTTATAAATTCAACTACTGTCTTTACAACTAGTTTCAGCTCCCATTGCCCCATCTTGAGTTTTCCAACTCTGAAGGTTATAAACTAGTCAATCAACTTGGATATGAAATTTTATGTCACTATAGTAGATGCGTCACTTATCTTCCGGATAAGATCAGATTATTGATGGTTTTGGGATGAAGTGGATAAAATTTTCCAATGAACAATCACCACAGCACGCTTGTAAAGTTGTCGCTACGTATTCAGGTCAGCAGTAGTGTAGTCGATAATTCAGTGCAGTAAGTGTGATTCTGATGCGTCATTCTGAAGTGTTGCAAAAAATATGCCTAAGTCGTGAGCACAGTAAAGACGCATATGGTGGTTCCGATTTTACATGTTAGATTTCAATGAACGAAGAGGTAGAAAGTGGAAAATTTGACGCACATTTCATGCTAAATGGGTCTCATCCGGTATCCTTTGCGAAGTCTTCGCTCACTGGGTTATTGCCGCTAAAATCTAAGACCTAAAAAAGCCAGTGCTGATCACGCTAACGACAGTTGTAAAACATTATCTGTTTTTCCCAGTGATGAGACGATGCGAATATACCTAATGTATGCGGCTTGCCTAACAGAAAGCATCTTTCATGACAGAATGAACGGAAGTAAACAAGTTGGGATCCACTTTGCAGAGCATTGACTCACTTATTACCATATCATGCGTCGATAATTGTGACATCGAACCCAGATGTCTAGCAAAGTCACTCAAGTCAAATTTACTCCTGGATCATTTTGCTTCGGATAGCGGGTCCCCGCTGCAGACTTGTTTCGGACACCATATCCCGACAGAGGTATACATATCAAATTTCACCTAGGTTTGACATTTGACTTTATCTGTTTCAAAAAGCCAACGCGGTAACTGGATGCAGAATATCCAGTTCGACCGAATTTTCTGGATTATGTGGCAAATATAATTCCTTTGTTGGTTTGTATATCTACAAAAAATGTGTGCCTGTCATCTGGTTTGAATGTAAATCACTCTTGAGAAAACAAGTAGAGCAATAAAGTAAGTGACGTCTAGAGAGATCGAAAAAAAAGTAGGACGGTGAGAATCACTGAATAATCCAGGCTATGCATAATTGTACATAGATAAATGTGACAAGGAGAGCGAGTGTGCAAGCCGAGTGGTTCCGACTGTGAAAACTATCTAGACGTCATCATTGCTGCCAGAAATGAAAGAACACAGATGTTTCGTTCTTTTTTGTCACCAAGCTGTAAGAGAATCAAAATTTCCTTGCCTGTGGCTTGCAATGTAGTCATTTATGATGCACGTCCTTTGCCCATAGCTGAAGAATCCGACGTGGACCATACAAAACAAATGTTGGTAGGTTCCGCCTTACCATAGAGTTGCACTGGTTGATCGAATTTGAAAAGCGGTTCGTGAGAAGGCAATGCCGAACTGGGTTGGAAAATCCCTCGACATTGGGGACTCTTCGGCTAACTGTTAACAATCGCAAATGTGCCTCATTCAAAAGGGCTGGTTGCTTGGGATTCCAGCTTCTTCTGTGGAACTTCTCTTGTGATTAATATCAAGTGTCTCAATGATTTTAATCATTTTATGCGCAGATAATACCGACATTATCATTTGCAGACTGGCATACGACCACATAGCCATTACGGTGATGAAATCATAAATCCTTAGAAATTTTTAAATCGGCTCACAGATACTTTAATGTCTTCTTTGAATAAAGCATAATTTATAACTTCCTACTTTAAACATAAATAATGGTAAGGTGACCAAATGGAACAACTATAAAGTGGACGGCAAACTGCGTATACTGGAGTCCCTAAATTCTAGTTTATGCAAGCTGTAAATAATGTTTGATCAAAGCCCTCTACCGCTCAACCCAAAAATATTTGCTCGTTTGGTGCCTTGTGAGAAGAAAGTTAATTCCCTGGGAACCAATGAAAGTCACTGACCAACCAAAAACTCCGTCGATGCTCGCTGGCGAAATAGGCGAAATGGCGGTCCGGTAAATATGATACAATAGAAGCTGGTTAAACTTGAAGCGACCTCTAATCGTGACCAAATGTGAACCAAACCGGTTTTGAGTTGCACAATCCTAGCCTTACAGCGTCAATTTCAACCAAGAGACAAGCGTCGACACCCACGAAAATCTCCGACTGACGAAGTTACTTCTGCGGATAATTTGTCACTACACTCGGTGATGCAGAAGAAACCGAAGGTTTGCACAACGGATGCTCGGAAACACACAGAAAGTATGAATGAAAATGAAGATAAAACGTTTCTGATAGACAGCGTAATTGGAATACATGATTAGTATTGCCGGTCACACTAAACACTGCGGTCCCAGATTAAACCCGGTTTTATTTCTCAAGCCACTGTTGCATTGTCTGGGGTAAAAACAAATAGTGATCAATGAACCTTTGCTTGTCAGATCACATAATTCACCTTCGGGCTCAAGAACAAGACACCAGTGCATTCAACTTGTCTCCTAAAGGGGGATTGACTCCATTAAAGTGACTGGGAGATCTTCCAAACTTCTATATTTCCCAAAGAAATCATTTGTAAGATTACTTCAACTTCGCAGTAGACGTACCATGGGTGTCAGACTGTTCCACGATTCCGAGTAAAAAGAAAAAAAAAATAGGTCAGCATTCAGGCTGAAACCTAACCACGATACGAACACGAAGTTGGAAGGTAAATTTAGCTGACACCGTTCTGATGTCCTCTCAGTGTGACGACATCAAACAAGTCATAATGGATATGCAAAGATTTCAGCAACGCTACCCACCTAAATACAATTACCTTCATTGGTGTATCTAATTGGTATGATGTTTCAGTAATACTACCGTTTTGGACGTAGACTTCAAGGGCACTCGGTCCAAGAAATATGACGATCTTTAACGCTGTGGAACATTTCGCACCGGATATCCTCCCACCTGCTAGGGATGACAAACGTCAAGTAATTTATCGTCATGAAGACTTTTTTATTACAAGCATTCGGCAGCTAGATAGACATCGAAGGTCTTTGCTCTTGATCAAACAGCCAATGAGATGTTTGGTTTATAGTCTCGAAGTTTTATCTAATGTATCTTACAGTGACAGTATCTGCATGAAACCGTTGCTTTCTCACGATAGATGGATTTTTACCAGTATCGAAGAATTAGAACCTCGAATGTACGGAACGTATTCATCGGTGGTACATGGCATCCTGATTGTTCCTTTGGGTGTCAGTAGCATGGAAAATAGATTTGCCATGACTGTCAATGTTTTTAGTCCAACAGTATCACATCGTTTAATTAGGTGATCACTCGCATTTCATTTATGACATTTTCTGTTCGCTGCGCATAATGCTTTTCGATCACCGGGTGACTCAATCCTGTTGTTTCATTCCATACTTGATACACGTCGAAACAGTTGCTGCACGCCAAAATTTCAGCTGTCAAGAACTGCAGCTTTGAATCAGTTTTGAATGTTCGGCGTTTCATGTGGAGGTACTCCCGTGGTCTCGGAACGATTCCTTCTGATAGTAAATCTCTTCATCGAAGAATGCCAAGTTGGTGCTCTCGAGAATAACACAAAAAGTCACAGGTTACTATCGCCATAAATTTCTGACCGAAGCAGTAGAAAATCGAACACGTAGGTGTGCGTGCATTTGGTGAAAGGGTTTTACAAGCCCTAAACCAACCACCTTCAACTCCGAAGCTCGAAACACTCATGGCGAGAAGTTTTAATCACCAACACCATTGACCGTCGAGTTTTTCACCATGAATATCCCCGAGTATTCGCCGAAGAAGATGACGTTACTGGTATTACGTGCCACCTTGATACAGTATTTGGAATAAATCAAAGTAAATGGATAGTTTAAAATTTCTGTAGGCCTCCAGCGTATCTGCTGATCAAATTATTAACTAGCCAGATTTCGTCATGAAGAGCACCTCGGTTCCAAGGGACTGTAGAGGGCAAACCGAGAATGTTGAATTTTTGTGCATTAAATCTATTTATCGTTTCTTTTGATATCACGCTGAATGATTAGTGCATCATGAAGTGCAATATTTTGGGTTTGATTGATTTCGTGGACAGTTCTAATTCGGAACAGTGTTTACCGGATTGTTGGCTGCAAACTCACATTTCAGGACTATTGTTCGTCTGTTCTCTGAATGGATGGTGTTTCAAGCTACTCTTCACTGGGCTCATCTGCCTCATCTGCCGATTTTTTATTTCCGAACAGTGACACTAAAGTAGTGAGTATGCAGACGTCACGTATAATTGCAGACACAAAATAGAAAAGCTCAAGTTTTACTTGCCTACGTGATTTTCAGAGTAGTTGTCAGCTTAGAAAATTAAACAACTAACCTCGATTCGCAAAAAATACTCTCACGCATGCTTCGCAAGAGCATGAGACTAGCCGCGATGAACCGGACATCATCGTGACCTTTGAACTGTATGGTCGTGGGTTCAAAACTCCCACCGTTGAGAGCATACCCGATAGCGTAATGGCTAAGGCGTTCGACTCAAAACCGTTCGTCCTTGTTAGGGTTCGTGTCCCAGTTCGAGCGCGGTGGATATACACTGCTGATGAATCTTACCAAGGATGAAAACGCTGTACAGTGCTTCTGTAATTTCTTAGTGGCGAGATCAACTTTGATATCATGGTGAATAACTTCATGTTAAGACTTTTCATTCAACTTCCTTCCAAACACCGCAGAGACTTTCCTGAAATGGTGTACAGCTGTCATTCAAGAATGGGGAGAACGAATAAGAATCATATACTATTATATGCACATTGCTAGATGGCGAGTTCATTGGATCCAGTTGGTTAATGCAAGTTCGAACAGGCACGTGCATGGTTCTCTTAAATCTCATTTACAGTTCCATTCATCGGCGAACGAGTTGTTACAAGACTTACTCTTAACTTTGCATATGTATATATGCTGTATGTCTCAACCGCATCTTTCGTGCGTTTCAACTTGGTAACTTTGTTATTTTCAGCAAATTGGTGTCGACAACCAGCTCACAGCTATAAACGACACATTCTAATAACCACTTCCGGTGCGAATCACGTGAAATATTTATCAGCGAATGTCACTCCCAAACGAGAGGACAGTGCTCTTCATGTGTGTATGTCAGCCACGAACCTTACTATCCGAATTCTGCCGTAAATCGAAACTAGTTCTTCTTCTGCCTTTCAACCAGTCCATTTCCGTTATGTGCAGTGATTACTGGAATTCTCGAGCTTTATTTTGAGCATTATTGTCCAGCTTCCCGATTGTGGACGGATTTACAAAATTGCAGTTTACAGCGTTCCCCTTGATTTTCGTCGGCAGGATCATGAAAGCTTCTCCACCATTTGAAATTTCCTAACTCTACTGACCTCTCAAACCAAAGATAAAACAAATCTATAAATTGTTCCACTCATGCGCTAGTTGAACTCACGCATGGATGCCGCTCATGCATATGAACTGGGAGCGACCTATCAGCTGCCAAGTTACTAGGCCATACAAGTTGATATTCGGATATTGCCAAAAATTTTCTGGCTTCCATTCGTCACTTCATGCTTGCGTATCGGATCCGAATAATAGTTCTACCAGAGGGCAGACCATTTTAGATACAAATTTTACCAGTTTTTTTAAAAGTACAATGGTAATGTTTTCACGCTTTCATGACTTATTTTTGACCCAAATAAAGCAGCTACCGAGGCAATAAACCATACCGTCACTTTATCACCGTTAATTTGCATTGTCAAGAGTCTGGTTAATAGATGACGTCATTATTTTGTGGGAAATTGGCAAATCTCAGCTGCCAAAAATACTTAAATTTGCTCTACTACATTTTGGTGTTTGTGTGATATCGATCCAGGCTACAAATGATCAATTGTGCAGAAACGTCCTAGTTTCGTTTGGTACATCAGATCCGTTCCCGGTCGATTCATCGGACTGCCTAGACAAAGTTGTTGCATACGTTCTAGAAAATCAGCGGTGTCATCGATCAACAGATTACGTACAACCTGATACAATCCTGTCCTGAATTTGTTTATCCCTCCCAAAGTGCATTGAATTAAACTATCTTGGTATCCTTTTACGTGCATATCCAGTCACACAAGAAATTACAGTTTAGTGGAAAGCCATTTAGAACAGTATCACACTGGGGACTATCCGTTAAATCAGATAGCTAAAAATCTTACATGTAGGTGCACTTATATACACATATATGTATAGGTGTGTATGTGCTTGCGTATAGTATCCTGTATATCACAGCAGGTCTTCCCCATTACAAAAGCAAAAAGCAAAAAATATGCCCCCGTAACCACCGGGATGTCTAAAGTATTATATATTAGGCTAGTCCACGAAGATTCCATCTACTTGTGGAGTGATTTTTAGGCAGTTTTTCCATTAAATGCTGATTAATATTGTATTCAAGCATTTCTACATTTTGTAAAAAATACCTAATTGTTTTGTTGATGGGCGTGTCCTTTTCACTAGATTTCACGCCTATTTTATTAATAGACCATTGTGCATGGTTTCCAGGACAGTACCCGTGCGTGCCGAAATAGCAAAGAACCAGGGCAGGGGTGGCGGAGCTCAGAACAGGAAGCTCGATTCGCACCGTTATAATGCGGTCTCCCTGTCCACTAGCAAGCTGTTTGGATTTGTCGTGATCCATGTGACATCGGTTGCCAGGTTAGATCTGCAACCCAAGAACACAGTCGATATTTTCTTGTTTTTCAAGAAAGTGAATTTTCCGCTTTTTACTCTGGTGAAACGTTTAATGGCGTACCATTTTTGTTGGTTTTTACATGCTCATAGAAAAATCCCAATGGTTTTCGAAAAAGCGCTTTTGGTTTGCCGGTAAGAACTCCTGGATAATATTGATGAAAACTTCAACTCACTCGAGTGACCGCATTTTCGCTGTCCATCTATTACAACTATTACAAAAACCTGTTATTTTTCAGTCCTTCATTCGGTTGTTTGGAAAGTTCTTGTCGCAGTTCCTGTGAATGAGCATGACTGGATTGCCTAATCAAGATCCGAACATACCGTAATTCAACGACGCCCCGTGTGGCGTCATTCCACACTGACGTTCATTCAAATATCGAAAGCAATTCAAGTTGCATTTGCACACGGTTTTATATCCGAAAAACATGTATAAATGTTCAAGCAAATCGGAACGGGAACATCTCGTTTGTGGGTGTCACCGAGAATTCCCAAATCTGTAGTTCAATTGCTAACCATACTGAGCATGCAAAACTCAGTGTATCACAAAACTGCTCGATTACTTGTGGATATACTTGCTCCCGTACGAAAACGGTTAACACTATTTTGTCTCAATTACATCTGAAATCTCAAATCTGCTCGAAATGTCTCAGTTGGTTGTGATTTTATTTCTTCATACAACTTTTGCTTGCCCATTCCCGTTAAATACGTTTACATTCGGCGATCGTTGTTCTTTCCAATGCATCCGAGAACGTTCGCACCTAATTTTTGAGGGGGTACTTTGCTAAACCAAAATAATATCTGTGGTCACGGGAAGGGAGTTTTGTCGCTTTTGCGGGTCCAACCCGAATGGCAAGTAATCGTGGGTTTTGTTTTACATGTACGACCCTGAGCAAATAATGTCTTCGATAATTATTAATTTTCGAAATTTCTCTATGCACAAACCTTTAAATTAACTGAACAGTCCTAGTTATTTTCCTCTGATGAAGAATCGGTTTTAGCTCCCTTGTTGATTCATGCACTGCTGAGTCCTATCCATTTGTTCTCCGAAAGGTTCTGTTTCTCCACCAAAAGGCAAGCAAAAATGACCGTTTACGTT
>LUCM01007590.1:258494-272759 GCA_008360955.1 Fasciolopsis buskii
ACTCCATTTACATTTCTGGTTCATGAAACTCATGTATCATACGGACCAGTTAGATAGTCGATCATCGATCATCGATCACCTTTAATGTATTATTTCGCCTTGACGTTTTACCGGGCACCTTTGGACGTCCAGAAATGGAAACACGTTTGGAGCCACGGTTACCATAGTACAGACAAATGGGTCCTAAATAAAGTACCATGTTCAGCAGACCGGTTCGGTATCAGACGACGTTTAAGCGGACAGATTTTAGGTTGATCTGACCCTGTCCATTAAATGAACTCTACCAGAGGTAATTCTTCCGTAGAAAAATCGTATTCTTCCAAATTAAGTTGAGCAGATTTTGTCATTCCGAGATCGTCTTTAGTCAAAACCATTTGTTGCAGAATGAAGACTGAATGTATTGCAGCATGTCGGTTTCGTGATTTTTAGTCAAACCTACTGAGATGCCCAGTTAGGAAATGCTTTTTAGGATGTATCATTCAGCGTTTCACGCTCAGAAACTGTTGACCCGTAAGACTTAATTACATGACTGGCAGCTGGCGTTCCCTACCGGCCAATAAAAGATTGTTTGGCGAGTGACTGAGAAGCTAGTTTTGTTTGGACGCAAATGCTCATTTTGTGCTAGCCTAATCCCAGGATATTTTTCGTCCCTATATGGAGGGATTGAATGCAGAAATGTACACCGTGTCGGTAGTGATGTGTTCTACTTTTTAAGGACTTATTTTCCCCATATTTTTGAACTTGCCCCTTATCTCGCTTGAAACAGTAAAAGCCAATATGGGATTGCGGATATTTCCCTGCTATTTCTTCCGCCAATTGTGACGCCTGATGGGAACCGGTGGACAGCCGCATCTGGTTTTGATACGAGGTAGATGACTGAAAAAAATGACGGAACTATTACGATAAAAGCTTCTAAGGGCATCCAGCGTAAAGCCAATCACTCACCCGCTGGTGAAATAAATAGACTGCTCTAGCAGCTTTGAGTTCATCCCACAACCATTTAGTGAACAGAAGAATTATCGTTTCACTCAGTCCATTTTGGATCTCTACTCGAGTACACCATAAAATACGCCTGACCTTCTATGACCGATACCGATCACGACTAGTTGACGTGGTGACCTCAGAAGTTCATATCGGTTAATTAAAATATTATTATATTGCTATTCGGCCCCGTCAAATTTTTCCACAAATTCTGTCCATTCCGCCTGGCTAATTTTGCATATTCATCCACATGGGGAGTTGCAGTTTCAACCTTCTCCGTCCCCTTTGTTCTGTGTCCTTGTCACTTGTGTTCCAATTCGTTTATTTGCCTGCTGATGGCCTTGCTAATTCTGGAGAATTTATCAGGAAATGTCGTGAAAGAAAATGCAGAATTCACATTTTAAGATTTTCGTGAGTCGTTACATGCCGGATAACTAATTGTTGTCGATTTCATGCAATATCGTTTCAGGGCCGTTCTGTGCGAAATCGGCTTCTATCACATTCATTGCTAATTACCGACAAAAGTAGATGAAAAATTGCTGACGGGAAAAGATCAAGACTAATACGTGCAGTCAAACATAAAGAAGATAATTTTCTTTCCAGTTCCGAGGATCGAATCGCATGCTCAACTATTTTGGAGATATTCGCATGCCATTCATCATTGAGCTGGAGCTACCTGTGTGGTGTGCAACACTTGACGGATTGTCTTCTCCCACTGCATAATTTGCTACAATCGTTTTACAAACGTATAACTTGTACTGAGTCAGACGTAATTCTTATCAAATACCCAGACAACCGTCTAAGCAGTCCGCTAATAATGGTGATATCGTAGATATTGAGACGATTTCTTTGGATATTTTCTTTTTCGGTTTGGAATATACTTATCGGTATTCGTTAGTTTTGTGATTCTAAAGGGATTCACCATTCAGCGTCAACAACTAACTCACACTGCACTGCTATTTCAACCTTGTTAGGAATTACCATAAAAGGCAGTACGTAGTGTACGAACTGAAAAGCAAACTCCTGGATGTGGTTAAAGTACTTTAGCCATTAATCAGGCCCCGCAGGTTGTCACAGGCTCACCAGATACTAACACCACATGAAATACCCCTCAAACGTGATTGCATTATGCAAACGGGAGACTTTTGCTCCCCACATGATCAATATCCAATCGGTTGACGGCTCGTATGAAGGATGCGAATATACTGGAAACAACCATATACAGCTTTTTGCCGGTCGGTGTTTGGACATTAGACAATAATGTACCCCGTATTTCTCCAGTGAGCAGTTCGAAGTAGAAAGCAATATGAAGATTTGATAATTCGGCGTAAATTTAATTATGATTTTTAGTTAAGAGAACAAAAGACGCTCTGGAGCAAACGTACAGAAATATATTCCAAGAAATGTGATCTTTCATGATCCTCAGACAACTCACACATTGATCGAAGTGCAGTAGGTCGGATTTTCGTTAGTCTACTTAAATACCCATCCAAAAAATTCCAATAGAGAGAACAACTCAACTTAGTGGACGAAAATTTCGACGAAAACGTTATGACTTGGCTTTCAGTTTGTTCTCGTCGGTGAAGGACCTACATAACTTCCACTTTACCGAAGCAGACAAAGTCGCGTCTTTTGAACCATTCAAGAAAATATCATTGGGAAGTGTTTGCCTTATAAAAACAAAGGTTTCTATTGTAAGTTTGTCTGGAAGAAGGTTACACGACGTAACCGAAACTTCAATTCCTTACAAGCGTTCCCAATCACACAGTTTAAGTTTTGCCAATAATAGCATGTGACACATTTCGATACACTTCGGAACACCTGCAGTTGTGATATACTGAGAACAAAACACTGACTCTGGAATGGAAATCCTATCCTATATTGTTTGTCTGTATTCTATGGCAAGAAATGTTGTCCACGGACTTCGTTTTCTCCACAAAGTACAGTCGTGAAAGTATGGATTATGTTGATCTATCTATGCGAAATCAAAACGTGACTTAAATTGCAAAATACGGGCGGCTTTGGTTTGGTGGAAAACGCAAAACCACCGAAGGATATCAAAGGAATAGCGTCCGTTAGAATAATCGTTCATCAGTAACTTCCGTGAGTTATGGTTGATTTACTCGACAGAAAAGAAATCCTCTACGGATTTGGTAAAGCGAAGCTCCCGAGTTCGATGCAGAATCGGGCACATTCTGTGCGAAACGAAACGAACTAAGAAGATACTTTGTCTGCCAAACAACTATGGATTTAACAGAACATTTTTGCTCTCATTCATCAAATTTTGAGTTCACAGAATTTTTTGATAGTAATAAGTGACCATTCTAATAATCAGCTGACAGCAGTGCTTCCTTCAACATTTATTCAACAAATATACAAATTATGAATAGTTTCACGCCAATAAATTCAGTCTCATTTCCGATTGGTTGATCCACGAAATAGTTTTCTGTGAAGCAATCAATAAAATGCACGTAGAAAATCAGCAAGATAAGGCATGTCTAACAAGTTGAATCAGGCCTTAATAAGAAGCCCAACTTTGCAATAGTTCTCGTGATGATTACGTGTCACGATCAACATATTTGAGGCCAAAATAGATAGAAGAATCAACTTGCAACAGAGAGGAATTTGTTAGATAGTCTGATTAATTCATATTAGTGCTTAAACTTTGCATTTGTTCCGGAAGTAATTTGACCATGCGAATGCGCTAATTGATCTCAAAATGGAATGAAGCGATCCTAAATGCTGCAAAAGGTCTGAAAGTTACATTCATTCTCGGAACTGGGAAATTTATTTATTACTTGAGTATTGTTCTCGTCTGTCAGTTTTCTGAACAAAAACCGCACACAAGGCAACTATGATATTTGTGATTTTTTCTTAAATCACACCCATTTCGTGGTCCAAACATTAATCCTTCTCATCTTAAAACGCTTTCCTAAATTTGAGCTGTTCCCGGGTAAAGTCATGTTTGCTTCAATTTTGTTACTACTTCCAATGACTAGAGGCACCGCGCTGTCTAAAATGACTGTCTGTTTTGATTTGTAAATTTTCGAGTTTTTGTGAGATTTTACGGCTGAACAATAAACTCAAATCAAGTCGACCTTATCCCGCTAAATTGATGGTACTTTGAAGTGTTTAGAGCCGGATACCTTAACATAATTGAAAAAGGTTTGAGGTGCATTGTCATCCTGAGAAGTAAATCGACTTATCTCGGAAATGAGATTATAAAAGTCAAATGCCTTCAAAACTGAGGCCTGATCTGCAGTTGAGAAACCTAAAAATTTATCGAAGCTGAGACAAATTACTGCTATGTGAAGAATGAATGGCGATTCGAGAATCAAGATACTGACAGATGGTACTAGGAACTCGGTGTATTGAAATGCTTGTAAACGAAGTCAAGGGAATACGAAGAAAAGTCAAACCAACTAAGTTTATTAGCGAAAGCGCGAAGCCGTCCTAGTTCCAGAAAGCTCCTACCAGTCACAAGTATGGGTTTCAACTTTGTAACTTCCCTATTTTGCAAATGTTTGGCATATGAAATCCGTTTGCCCATATCTCGTGTGCAACAACCACAGATTTGTAATGTTCGTAGCACGTACTCTCAGAACAGAACGTTCGCATAATTCTCGTGTAAAATAGGTAACAGACCCTGCTTTACATCATTCAACCGAGTACAAATTGATTTTGGTGACCAGGATTCCCCGTGCAGTTGTTCAGGGCATTGTGTATATATGATCGACATGTGCACATGCCTCAGGAACCAATCATTCACCTAAACCTCGCGCAGTCACAGAGGTTCTATCGTTAAATTTTGATAATAACACATCAGGACACCGCTTAATGCTTATTGCCATATAAAACCCTTCCTGGGCCAATAAGCTGCGTAACAAATTAGGAACGTTCAGTGTGATTTCCTTAGTTTTGAGATCTGGCCATTTTTGACCTTTTCCCTATCCCCAGGGACGAATAGTGCAGTGTTACAATCATTAAGTAATTGCCAAAATCAAGTACGACACAATTTAAAAGAATATTGCACGATACCCACAGAAAAATGTAATGCTAACTACCAAGCATGGATATAGAGTATATGCATAAAAGACCACGATATTCAAATGCTTGGTAAAACCACTTGATTGGGAAACTGAAAAATTTCTAGGTGTATCTGAGGTATCTGAGGCCACTATGTCATCGTTCGAAATAGCCAAAACAATAGGCAGTCATTTCACTCTCACCTTTAGGTTTGGCACGCCTGGCAAATATTCAGCCAAACCAAATATGAATCATCATTAAACTGTGACCGGACTGAAACGCAGGTCTCAATTGTGGGGAAGCAACTTTACCGCACATGATCGAACAAATGAGGGCACAAGGATATCGCGACTATTTATGGACCAGTTTAATTGACTATTAATGGTCATGTACCAGCCATGTCTAAGTACCATCACAGAGAACTTCTCGCATTTCCCCTACTCGGGAAACTCCTCATTGGCTCGTCAGCCCCATAACCTAGCTCAGCTAATAGAGTAAATATGGGAAAAATTTGCAAGTGGATTGCGTGCGCGAGTTCAAGTCACGTGAGGTTAGAAGCTTTTTTGCAGAGCGAGTGTACACATTTATTATATTGTCTTTCTGACCAAATGGTAACAAACCTAGTGAACAACAGCCGGAACTCCAAATGCCTTGGACGCTCGTGAGTCAATTGCCCTAGTGAGTGAGACAATCTGGTTAAAATTCGAAAACGGAACAATCAACCCCAATCCGGTCTATTTAGCAGATTCCCTTACGTCTCTGAAATTCTGATTATCGACTGGATGACTGATTACTTACCGCGATTCAAGAACCGGATAAATTTAGCATGATTGCGTAAAATCTTATATTAACCTTAATAATAGGCACTATATCCATTTAAATCGAGCTGCGGAAAATTATATTGCTTAGAATAAGCCATGCAAAATAGACAAGAATGCGGCCAGTATTTCACTAATAAAGCTTGCCACGTGGACCAGATATGAAACACTGATGACGTACATATACTGGGGTACCGTTTCCGGTGCACTTTTAAATTACCGTTCTCGGGTTAGAGTGATTGGAAACATTTAACAATTCCATATTCAGGGAATGAATAGAAGGACGTGTTCCGATTAATTATATCGAAATGCGGCAAACGTCAGCTTTAAGCCAACAGGACGACAAGAAGTCCCTTATCGTGATTATGTAATGTATTAGCTTTAGGGTAATGGCGCACCCACTAACGAAGGTCATCAACAACTGCATAATTGTACAAATCGAAACATGAAGCCGTTGTTGTTTTGTTTCGTCATGGAGCGGAATGGCGAAAAAGACCGTGTCCAAAGAGGCAATCAAAAGCAGAACGAACTGGTCAATCTGGCATGTGTAAAATCCCGATTGTTCGAGGATGTATCTAAAACACATGCGACAAAACTGTAAGGTTTAGAAAAATTTCCACAGCACGTTCATGAGGACGATTCGGTCATTGAAACATTGGTGGTCGGAGGTTTGAAATCCATGTCCAAACTAGAGTTTCTAGCCAGTTGATTTTTAGCTTGTATGTAAATCTTGACTGGAAGAATGTCGGCAGCAGTCTAGTAACCGATACACTGGCTTTTCAGCACGAAAATTATGAGCTCATACCTACTCACCGTTAGTGAACTGTAAAACGTGAACTAGGAATTCTTCCAATCACAGCAACTAAAGATCATTTGGTACGGAAATGGCTCCGAACCAAGCTACGCAAACGAAGTCAGCGAGATGACCACAATAAAAAGTAAATGCGTTCATATTGCTATCTACAACTCGGATTTATATGCAAGGTCGGAAACGACTCTACTGGAGGAATAGGTTCCATCCAATCGCCTTCTTGGCAAGTTTGGATTTCATGAACGCCGGTTGTGGCGGTTCTCATTGGTTTCTTGTCTATGCAAGCCAGCGAACAGCCGTACCAAATTGTATCACGAGACTTGGATGTAATCTCAGCGCAACAACCTCCCACACTTCTAATCAGTGTGATTTCCTCAACAAAAGTGGTCAGGGATTTGTAGGCATTTGTTTGGAGAAATACTTTTGCACAGTATATGCCAGAGGAACATGTAATTATCTGTCTGCTCAGTGTCTTTGGGATCTAGAGCATGCTGGAGATTTGTAACAATCCTAAAAATAGGCGATCCCTAACAAGTCAAATTAGAATGAATATTTTGTTTTAACTATTGGCAAATTATTTCATAGTCCTAAGCCCAGGAAGGATAACGAAGGATGGTTGGGGCATGTATTGCGCCACAGAGAAAATTAGAGAACAGATTACATTTTTATAAAAGCTCATTTAGTTTTATATCCTAAATGTATTGCGATCCCAGGAAACTAGAAGTGTGTTCTACCGAGCCTAACCGGAATCAGTTGACTGTCCCATAATTGCATACGCATCCTTCAACGTGGATCACGCATTTAAAACTGGAAGCAGTATTTAAGCCATAAAACCATGATATTCAATGTTGGTTCAATGGCCGAATCAGCAATCCCTCTAAGAATTTACGGAAGTCATCAGGGATTCGGTGCTAGGATGAAATGTTGAAATAATTGTCAATTTTTTTACAGTTATTACTCACAGGTTCTGAAGGTATTAACTGTATCCATGGGTTGTATCTGGATGGAGTTCAAAATTAACAACTTTCGAATTTGGTAAATCCATAGTACATTGATGTAAGTTAATAAAAGCTCTGCTCATCTAGCGATGCAAATGTTCTCCATGATATCTGCTCAAATTGAGCTCATTTCAGTCTTTCCAAGAAGACAATAATCCTTCTTGGTAGTTTCTAACAGTACAAAATATCAATTTGAACTCCCAGATGATTCGTCCCACCTACGCATCTCGGTTCCAGTGTGACGGGAATGCCCTGGTATTGCCACCTAATGAGGATGAAATTGCTGTAAATGTTTCCATGATTTCCAACCGCAAGTTAAGTAAAGAAATTGCTTGATGAATTAGTTGGAAATTATTCTACCAAAATATTAATCCGGTTTCTTCTAACCGATGGGTTCTGACAAAATTTTTCGTCTCGTTATCTTATTCACGCCAAGATCGCTGACAGCTCCTTGTGTATATCCTACATGGTGGAGTACAGTTCCTTTCGGAGAGAGTTGAAAACTGATTTCTGTTGGTTCAGTTTTACGGCTATCAAAAATACATTTCGGGGCTTGTGATAGTATTGGGAATGTGCAAATTTTGGTCGAGAAATGGGATCTCACAGAACAAACTGTTTTTTCCTGGATCTCCTGGATCGGAAAAGCTGTATGGATTTGGAGCAAGAGGGGCTGCCATTGAATAAAAAACGAGACGACTAGTTTCACTTGCTGTTCCAAAGTAAGAAAGGCAAACATTACTGAAATTCCAAAGCCAACCCGAATAGAAACAAACAGAACGCCGAGCCAGATGTTAAAAGTGCTATTTGTAATCGCAACGCACTGCGCAAATGCGTGAATCCGTTTACCGTGAGCAAATATTGTCCATGTCCCCGGAATAATTCGTTCAGAGCGGGTGGTCATAGTTCTTATTTGCCTGTGAACGTGTGAAATTGAGGCACTAACTAAGTCGCTTAGCAGAATGCATTAGCATTACCTGCATTCTTGGAAATCGCGAATGAGGAGTGAAACAGAAGCAGAAAGAAAGAAGATTTTGCTTAGTAAGTTTTCAGAAAATGCTTATATATCCATGTCTCCTGAGACGTTTCTCGAACACAAAGATGCATAATCAGACAGTCAGTTGATTTCAACTGCCCGGGGCAAACACCCCAGCTGCGCACAAACATTTACGTGAACGGTAGCGAAAACCAATGGAAAATGTTTCGACAAGAAATTCATCTGAGTAGGCAAAATCATAGCGAAGGTTATGGGTCCTCAATTTCACGGGCGGCACGGAGAGAAGACGAGTGGACAGGTAACAGGACGAAAAAATTACTGGATTAAAACGGGGCTAGTGATAAATTCTGACCGCTTGTCACTTTTGTGATTTCAAACGACTTTAGCGAACCTTGACAATCATCCAATCCCCTGGTGGTTTATTACTCGAAATGCCTGGTTTGTGTTGGCACTCATGTCACAGTTCAAAAAGCAACGGCAGATAACAGTGAAGGGAAGCTATTTATCGTTTAACAATGCACATTTTTTTGGCACGGATTTAGATGCTTGTAGACAGTAGTCTCTCAGTTCCTTCGATTTACCTACTACCATTATTGGAATGACGAAGATAAGTACACACGAGGAATTAGGGACCCCCAGTTTGTCCACGTTATATTCAGCTACACCTCTGGTTTTTCGGATCAACATCAGAGGGTCGGCTTACTACGTCCTTGATTGGGCGGTGTCATATGAGTCGGTCTTTAAGATTACTCTCCAAAGGTAATGTGATGAAAATTTGCGGTAGAATCTCAAACCTTGGCACGAAAAGCTTGGGGCTAATCAGTTAAATACTTCTCTTCAGTTCCATTTACAGCCACTTATTGAACCGCAGCATTAGTATCAACCCAAACCAAGCATTTCGAGTAATAAACCACCAGAAGAATGGATAACTGCCGAGGTTTGCTGAGGCCACAGCCGTTCGAAATCATAAATCTGATATGCATAAACAGCTAGAAATAGACACGATCCAGCTCTAATCTGATAGATTTCCCATCGTGCTTCTAATTCACCAATAAAATCCCTATCCTGTCCCCCTACTCAGTCTGTAAAACCGGTAACACTTGACGTTCCTTGTGACTTTGCCTAATCGAGTGAATTTCTTCTCGCCGTTTTGCCCATTATTCTCGCGAATTTCACTGTACATTTGAGAAGCTTTTGCGAACCAGCTGAAGTCAACCTGTCCCATGGTGAGTTTTGGGATGAATATAACAAAGTGTGGATTATTTTGAGTCCCTGTCAAAAATCCAGTCATTGTGATTATAACAAACTATCAACCTTTCAGTCCAAGCAAAGTGCGAAAAAGCATCTCGGTGCCATTGGACACTTGGTGTCAGACGTCTGCTATTGAAAAGTGTTATTGAAGTTATAGCAACTGGTTTTTGGTGAGCAACTTCCGGTCCCTTTTTCACCGTGCAATGAACAAAGGATTTAATTCGGTATTTCTAGCTGTATAGCTTTCTAAGAAGCTGTAGTAGATAGTTTGGTGACGTCTTTGCTCTATATGGCTCCCATACACGACATCGATCCTTCAACATCACCCTGTAAGGCTTACTGTGAGACGTTGCAGGACCAATAAAAACAAAACAAAACATTTACGATGAAGTGAAAAAATAGCAGCAACATTTTGCGAATAACAGGAACTTTGACAAAAATGTGGTTTAAATGAATTACCTACATGAGTGAGTATTAAAAATGATAAACATAAATGGGCAACTGATAGAACTGTCTCTTTCCTGGTCAGTTCTTTTACGGCTTACTTAATACGGGTTAAACCAGCATGTTGGTCTCAGGATACCTTAGGGTTTCGATTTTAATAACCATTGCTTATTTATGTCACATATTTCTTTACTCTAATATTTAAATATTATCTTCCGGCCATGATACACAATTTGGGGCACCGGCCGTCCACTGTCTCAGTTCAGCATATTAGAACCCAACCTAACTCGCAGGGAAACTACTGAAGCATAAAATATGCGCTAATTTTTTTCGAGTTGCAAACAGACGTTCCTATCTAGAAAACAATCGTTTCTCATGATACCTGCCATGAGAAGTCAAAACAAAAACTATCCAAGTTCGATATTGGCCTAAAGCCAGTATGTGTGGGAAATTTATTTGTCGAAACATTTTAAAGCAAACTGCCTCAATTTTTTATTCTCTCGGGACAGTGATGTTCACCGGGGTTCTGGACCAACATGGGCCTACACCTAGTAACCCTATCAACCAGCATCAAAACTCACAAGCAAATCTATTATGGCAGTGCACAACTTGTTTGTTACTATACCCTTCAGTTATTAGATTGGCGGAGTTGATGAATTCAGCCTCAACACACGCCCCTTCATCATTCCGCGCTCAGTGCCTACCACATGCCCGGTGTCAACAATACAGTGGAATTTAACACCACTTCCGAAAGAAGAATGTTCAAAATATTTGGTACAGTCACCGAAAGAATAGGAACGAATTTCCGTTGCGCTTCTTAATTAAGTGTGCAGGTCGTTTTCACACTTTGATTTTATTTGCTCTCTCTCTGCGCAATTTGAACACTATATCTGTGGCTTTCCTTCACAGCTAGCGGGTATGTTCATTTTGTAATTGTCCAATAGAATGAGTCTAGGTTTATACAAGCCTAACGTCTGATTATGTTTCTATATGATGAGACAACAAGAAGCGCCACTTGGTCAGTTCATTGTACCTTCGTCGCGGAAGCACCATAAACGTTTGACGCAGTACACCCAAATAAGGCAAGATCTTATATGTTGCTAATTGAAAGTTGTTTGGATTAGAAATCATACTTCCTACAAATACGAGCTAAAAATAAACCATAATTGGCACACAATCTCTTGAGTGTTTACCGAGCCGCTTTTGCTTACTCACTAAGGCACAGAACAGCTGAAGGAAACATCATTTTGGTACAAATAGGCTGATTTACGCCTGAGGTTGCAACCTCGGATAGATACCTGAATTCTTTCGTTCAAGGAAATGATATTTACATATATTGAAAAACACTTTCAGTGTGTAACAATCAGTCTGCAACTGGATTTAACAGATGGAAACTAAGCTCAACTCGTGCCATTTGACGTTGCCATAACATCCCCTCAGAACACCTAAGATACATATTCTGAGGCAAAAAGCATATATGTATTTACCAAATAGCGCACTGTTGCACACATAAATGGCAGTTTTTGTATGGAAACGAATTGCAGGAGGAATCAAAAATACAAGTCGCGTTTTGTCATGTATTATTTAACTAATCGATGCTACGATGCCGGGCTTATTCATTAGCGAATGGAATTATTATTCAGTATATTGTTCCTTAAAAATGAACCAGGCGCCAGTTCACAGTCACGATATTCTCCGTCTATTAGAGAATTAAAATTTTAAAATTTAGAAAGGCTTCAACCCTGGCGGAATACGAACCTGTGCGCGGAAACCCCCATTGCCTAGCGAGCAGTGCATTCTACCAAATGGGATGTGTTTGCGCTTCGCATCATAAGATAGACCAGCCCACTTTGAAGAGTTCATTTCTTCCCGGGTTCGTTTACTGCACAAATAGCGATCTGTCCGAAATTCGTCGCAAATCTCCCAGGTCCGATTCCATTATCGCTCTTGACGGTAAACTAAATGTGTGAAAATACTAGCTGAATATCAGTTATTTCCGTTGGAACAGTTGGGTTAAGCTACGATGATTTGGGTACTAATTAGTAGTGTTGGAGTAAGATGCTGAAAAAAGATTTGGTATGGCCTTCAAAATCAGCTGGTGGGGCATGTGCGGTAATGAACCGGAACTATTTCGAATCTGGACACAGCTAAAATTTTCTCAAACAGGAATCGATTGAACATGTCTCAAATCTGATAAGCATACTAGCTTATGGGACATCCGAATGTTATTTGTAGGATTCTCGTCTTTGGATTAGAGATTGCTCTTCACTTCTAAACCCGGCGATTGGTTTCATGTGGGTGCCTTTTAGCAAGCCATGGGAACCGGACATCACTTCCTGCTAACATGTACTTTACCTGAGTACTGTTCGGATTAGCTTTTTTGTCCGGACGAAAAACATCGTGTCGCTGCTTATTTTTTCCGAAACTACTAGCTTAAACAGGAAACGTGTTAACTACTTCGTTACTTGTTGTGCGACATTGCGCAGCTGTTTCTCACTCGTGCACACTGACTCATCCCACATAACACTGATTCTTACGTCAGGTTCATCTATTCACCGACTTCACCCTTTTGTTTTATGACTGAGGACACTCATCGGTAGGTTTCGGAGTTTTCTCGGCCCCGCTTGAATGAAATTTGACTGTACTGGAATGTGCTGGATGGGACCAAAATTGAATGTGAACTTTCAACAAAAAGTTTCGCCTGCAATATGCTCGCGGCTAAGACAGACCAATGAGTTGGGACTGAAGCATCGCTCTGTTGTTCGGTCGGATATCGCGCCTTCGGCGAAGGGATTTTTGTTGGCATATTTGTGCCCGAGTTAACTCTACATGTGTCCAGCCGAAACCATGCTGCCGTGAACAGTACTTGATGGCTAATATAGTCTAAACCAAATAGTTGATATCAGGCAATCAGAGTGTCACAAAAGTAAAATGGGCTAACGACAGGTCCAAGTGCTAACAGTGTTCGACTGGACGTACTACCGACATCCCGTTCCCTCAGAAGCGTGACCTCAATAACGATGATATTACTGGTTAAAACGTGAATCCAATATTTACCTAATATACACATCAATCCTCAATTTTTATCTTCAGGCTAGTGAATATCTTAAAGTTCTGGATTATTGAACTTTGCCCTCTGTCAGTTTAAATAACTGGATCAAAAGTAAATTTGATCTAACTGTCCTTTGCGGACTGGTTAGTCGGTTAAATTCTTGTGAAGACCTCTTTTTGTTTGTCTGGTCCACAATCCAATGTTTGCTAGCATGTAAGCATGTTAAACATGGAAATGAATCACGGCACTGATAAAGGTAGCTTCGTGTATTCGCTAAGTATAACAATCCTCACATTCAGATAGACTTGAGTTCAGCTCATCCACAATGTGTGAGGCGGACACTTATTTCCCCGATAGGCAACGGAGTTGAAAAGTTGTGCGGTGATTATACCGAACCTAATGAAGAACTAAAGGCGTCTAAACGAGATCCACTCCTGCAAGGCAATCACTATCCGCCACGCCTCATAAGAAAACAGCTGGAAACTTGCATATCAGCAAACAAGATGAAGAAAGAAAAGAAAACGGCCTCCGTAGGAAGTCTGTACAGATCAAGAACTTCGGAAGCACTAAGAAAGGCCCTCAGTGACTTTAACATTCACACTTTCTTCCGGATGGATAATGCGCCGAAACGCCGCTCATCAAAAGGACAAAGGTCAAGTCGGTGTGCAAGACAAAAACAACTGTAATGCCCAGCAGAACACATTGGACAAAACAGCAGACAACTAAGGACACTGATAACAGAACACAGAAGGAAAGAAAAGTGCAGACCTTCGGATAAGACGGCCTTATCAAAACTTTGGCGTGATTCAGCCATTGCTTTGCATGCCATAGCTGAGGGACTGCATCGATTATGAAAATACTAAAGTACTGTAACATGGATTCAGAACCTG
>LUCM01007590.1:277680-300903 GCA_008360955.1 Fasciolopsis buskii
GTCTACTTTCTTTTCCCCAAGGCAGTTCGTTCCATGGGGTTATCGGTGAAAGTACAGTTTATCCAGACGAGTAGGATATGTTCAGGGAGACGGTGTACGAAATTTTACAAATAGAGCGGACGATGTGATAACGTTTGTCTGTCGCCAGTGATGTAAATCTTCCTGTACCGTAATCCATTTTAACGTTTCCCGGATTCCGCTGCAAACCAAATTTTCTTATTGTATTCTATTACGTTATTTTTGTTAATTCTTCTTCCTTGATCTTGGCAGCCAAGCAAGGGGATTTTAAACTATTTACGGACAAAATATCAAACCACCTTATTATTTATGCCTACCAGTTTCAGCGGGCTATCTTCCATCATTTTAGTAGTATTGCGATTCTTTTTCAGCACTTCGTAGTTTCCCCGGTTTTGTACAGTTTCTTATGCGCGAAGATGCTTTTCTTATTCTAGTTAACTTCACTAACATTGCCTCCATATACAGAACAACTTCCACTGGAATTTCATTTCTGCATCCCATAAATCGATTTATTTTTCCAATACTCATAGTGACTAGGTCTGTTATCTCCGCAGAGAACTTTTTATCTTTTATCTTTTACTTCTTTTATTAATGAAGAAGGAGCCGCGGTTACCAGAGGGCTGTCAAGCGGGGAAGTTGACCGACGGTGGGAGGATTCGAACCCGCGGCCTTCATGTCCAGACGCCACGATCTTATCCGTCTGTTGATTGAAAGGGTGGGATATGCTGACTTTTCTATCTTGCCCTTCGTGATGGATCCGACCACTTTGACCATCTAACTGATTACCTTAATTTCTACTGTGATGTCTGTAGAACGATTTTCGTCTGTGCTTAAAAAAACTACTCCCGGCTAAAGAATGAACATTCTATAGTGTTTTGCCTTATATCGCTGTCAAAACAGATATCAGGTGGCTAAATACATTGTACGCGGACGCCTTCCTCGGCAGCAAAAGCCGTCGCGAGACACGGAAATGCTTGAAACTTCCGCACAGCTCATAACCGAAATCCAGCTCTGATACCCAATAACTCATGTATTAGTTCTACTAAAGCCCTGACCAACCCTAATTTCCATCCCCTATTTTCCGTTCTTAATAAACCCACGCAAGTTTTGGTAGACTTGATCCTAAGACCAAAGTTAAAACAGCAAGTCTTGTGTACCCAGTTCAGTTTCTTTTATACTCAAAACTTGTGCGTCTACCGTCATGGCTCTGTTGTTCAACCTTTTTAATATTTGTCTTGGGGCCCTCATTAGTAGGGATCCGTTAGATTAAGAACTTTCAAGAACAGGTCGGACAAACATAAATTCAGTTCATGGTGCTTCGCTCAAGTGAATTTGAGAACTTACGTTGTAATCGTAAATTTACTGACTGCCAAATTCATGATTCATCCAGTTTGTTCTCCAGCCATCTGTTTCCATGCTTGATGTTGTAAGGTTCGCTGTTTCTCTCATTGCTTCTTCTCTTGGTGATTGATTTTTATGGACTATGTTGACGATTTGGCTCCTCCGATTGCTGTAACCTCCATGAAAATGGCAAAAATCCAGGTGTTCCGAATTCCTCACGCGACTATTCTTAAAACCTTGGTCACTTTACCACTTTTGGTAGGAATAAGTCCTCACTCGCACAGTTCCCTCAGGATCTCTTCCAGGGGTCCAGTTTATCTCCATTCCTTTCTCGTTGTGTTAACGAGCTTCCTTTTTCTTTGTTTTGTTCATTGTAATTATACTAATGACATTAGTTTTGCTTTTCTTTTACATCTTGATTACATTCTTAGTCATGTGCATGATAATCTAGATGAACTGAGCAACCCATTTACCATTCATCCCCAGTCGGTGAATGGTCTTAACTATAGTGACGTCGCTGCCAATCTCCAAAATGGTCCCCGATATTGACTCACCTCAACTGATCTCCCATGGCTAGGAATATTTAACGAATAACCACTGAAATAGATCTGATCAATAACATTTCTTGGACCAGGTAGGTTTAATTTGGTTTTCTCAAAGCTTTCAGGTTTTTACTGTCCTTTCAACTTGGCATAATTGTTCTTTAATATTTTGCTTTATGGCTTCTCATCCTCTAGCTCTATTGATACCTCGGGATATTTGTTCGGGTTGAAAAAAGGGTTTGATTCCTGTTGTCAAATAGTTTGCATGTTATAGTGAAATAAACGAAGATACACTCGTGGATTGCATCGCTCAAGAACACGCTGATACCCGCGATTCATTTCCATGCACTAAAATCTGTCTTCATAAGGCATCGTCTAAGCCTTTATCTCACTATTAAACTCACGCAATTTCGCGTATAGGAGCAGTCTTATTCTCAGCCTTCTTTCTTTGTCCGTAAATCACGAACCGACAAAGAATATTCTCGTAGATCACTCTCGTTGCTAGTATTTGCATGTCTTCATCCTAGTTTAGTATTGTTTTATGAATTCATTCGTACGCGCAAGCACCCTCCCTAGGTATTTATGATATGTCGCATTCGTCCAAACTGGAAATTCATTCGCATCAGAAAACACATGGGTAACCTTTAGAATTGATTTAAAGTAACTCTGGACTTCATACAGCAATCTGGACAGAGGAGTAGAATGTTAAGATAGACGGAAATAAATTGGAGTACGTGTGATCATTGTCTAAAAGCATTCACCAGAGCGAAATTATATCGTCGACAGATGAATAATGACTTAGCGATCCGGTTTGTGGTGGGATTAACAGTGTTCGACGAAACTCGACAAAACTCAGAAGCACGTAACATCACAGTGAAACGACACACGAAACCAACATGGAAAAACAACCAGAAATTTGTCATTAAAACGATTCTGATAAATACAAAAGCACATTTTACGACCGATTAAGTGTACCGTATACGTGCTAAAAACTCTTGTTCGCCGCAAAACCTTTTTTTCTAATGTAATCAAATAAAAAATAAACCTCGGATATATTCTTTCAGTCAAACTAACTTTGGACAAACAGCAGATAAGGCGGTCATTCTTCTTTATGACTGCGACAATACTAGTAGATCATTGCTGTTCGCAATAATAGCACGAAGTTCCCATTCGTTTGGATGGTCGTCTCTGATAATGGGAAAGTCTCTGTGTAAATTACGTGACCACAGTTCGAAGCCAGTGCAGATCGTGTACATTGTCCAAGTCAGCGATCCATCACACTAGTGTCAGGCTGATGAGGATTTTGCTTAGTAGGAAGGCGAGTTCAGTTCGTACCTATACGCTGTTCAACTATTACAACTAAAAATTATTCAGAATGGAGGCGAAATTGCAGACAAAATTTGATGAAATGTTAGTTCCCTTATTCGGGATTGTGATTAAAAGAAAAGTGCATTCAGAATCGTGTCCGCAGATGTGTAATAGCTGGATACAAAACTCATTAAGTTTGATTCGAACTACTTCCCAACTGACGCGACCTTCAGAAAAACGGCCCTGATTTCCGAGCCAATTTCATAACTACTTCCTGCTTTCGAAAATGACTACCATAAACGTTTCTTTTAATGATCCTGTGTCTAGTTAGTTTCCTCGAAAACGTCCGGAAGCAAAGCTCACGCTTCAGTCAAAGTTGCTCACACACACCTACTGTTCAACCAAGATTATGTGCATTAGTCGTGCGTTTGCCACGCCCACGCAAAGAAGCAGCTTCCGGTGGGCAGGGAGAAGTAATTTCCTGTAACTTCCCAATCTCGAATAGAATTAGTCCAAGAAATTATAGTTCTGCGGGTTTGTGTAATTTGAACACAGTGATGGTAATTTCAAAACCAACTAAAAGGATGATGATTAAATTTTCCAACAAAATGAATAGATTATTGAGTGACTAGGAAAAATCAATAAGATTCAATGACCTAACAACAAAAGTGTACTTACAAATCTTGATCATGAAGATAGAACGAACAAGTGAATGAGCAACAAAAATCAGAAGACACCAACTTCCGCCAGCTGATGAGTATTTGAGAAAACTTTCTTCCGAAGGGCGGTAACCAGTAGCGTTTTCGAAACCTTGAACTTTCCACCAAGGTAGTACCTTGCTAAATCAATCATTCTCAGTCAGGATATGCATGGGGCAGTTAACCGTTGCTTGTTTCTTGATAGGTTCGAAAGGAAAAGAATTTCTGGACCATGGATGGATTGGCTCCACTTGGGAACAACACTGTGTGACAGACAAGCTCGTTTCAAATTGTTCGTAATCGTGTCAATCCATAACATTAAATTTCATTTACACTAAGTTTGAGGAAGAAGGATGGTTAAAATATGATTAAAAATATGTCCTCTGCTGAGCTTGCATTTGTGCATGTGTTCGTGTGTACGAGCCCGATCACGGTCGAAATTATGAGATAGAATTGTAGGTGATTTGTCAGCAGTTTGTAGATGGCGGTGGGGCGAGGGAAGCTTCAGTGTTTCCACGTGCTGAATTTTGGCACACAACGGGAGGTTTTAGAGGCGAATGCTTACAACCACAACTGAGGTTAAAGCTCGGTTTTTCACCAATTCTGATTGCTAACTTCTGAGGGATTTAGCCACGTTCACCAAGGGGATCGAATTTACCAGGTGCGCGCCTACAGCAGTCGTAATGGTTTTAATCTTTCCATTGTTTAACCACGTGGGATGGTGTTCGCAAATTCGTTCGCGGGGGCATCTTGTTGTAAGGCCAAAGTACGGTAACCCAGGTGAATAAATATTCCGCCCCAATTTCAAGGTTTTTCTCGTCATTTGCAATCTACCGATTGAATGGGACTCTGATTTGGGAGTTATGGTCTGGTTTGGCTTATACTCACTTTTCTTTGTTGAATTCAGAACTACCGGCGGACTGCACAGTAGTCTGCCAGGCTACATAAGTGGGTTCGGTAACTCGCACATAAAATGCTCGTTGGCGGTACACTTATTTTCGAAACCGTTTCACTTCACTGTGTCGGGGAGGCAATATAGTGCGATAGCAATAAACGATTGCCGAATTGTATCAAAGTTGCAAAAATAGCACCATCCGTTTAAAAGATTGGATTGACTGAGACTACTAAGCAGAAGAACCACAACACTCAAGTGGAAAACTGCAGCTCGCAACCGCGTAGTCGGGAGCAAGCCCGCTTCAAGAGTCAGCTGTTCGTGTGGGTGTTGATCATTATCGAACAAGCAACCAGCAATCAGTTTGATTTGTATGGAGTTTGATTGAACCATACCAGTCATTCGTGTGTTTAGTTACACGTGCTTGCCGAAATAGATCTTTCCCAGTGAGACCATATAAATTAGAGCCTTTTTACACTTTATAAATTCACTAGCTAGGCAGTAATTACTCTGAGCTGAAGGGGATACAGATCCAAGCCCAGTGACAATTAGTAATCCTTCTGTTCAATGCCAAGCACTCCGAGCTATTTCCCAACAGCTTACCTAACGTTGGCAATCAAGTTTTCTAATAAATAGTCGGATCGTCATGAAAGTCGATCTTTTCTAGTGTTGGCCAGGCATGGTAGCACCGGTGGTGAGTGAGCATTTTAGCTTGAAACATTTTATGGTTTGCAGAGGTCCAATGGAGAAGAACTAGCAATTACAATTATCAGGTGATAGACTCCTAGTCAAAGTTAGTAGGAATGAACAACTGATTCTGCCTTAAAATCGTGCAGATGACTGAGCAGTGTTCCTAGGTTTGACAAAGATGATATAAGGAAAAAGAATCAATAAAACTTTCAATATTTCCACTTTTTTCGGTTATTTCATCGATTTTTGGTGGGACATGTGGATCTATCCTGAAAGAACTTGTTTTTTCTACGGTTCATTGAGTTACCTCCCACAAACCAGCTTTTCTTTAATCAACTGGACGATATACTGCCTCATGGGGGTTAGATTTTCGATTTTGCCTGTGGTTTATTTGAGTCTAAGGGGAGAATGAATGTTAGCTTACAAAATATTGAACATATTAAGCAAAGGTTCCATCTCTCTTTAACTGAACAGGTGAACAAAGTTGAGAAAGGGTTAGTTTTAAAATAGACACTACTGTTTCTAAAGGATGCAGCTGTTGCAAACTCTCAGACAGTTGGATAAACAACTAGGCAGGGTGTGGACCGTGAACAAATATACCAAATACACATTTTTTGGGATTGTACCACAAGCTGGAATCAAGAAAGCCAGAGGCAGTCTTCATCGAAAATCTCCCAGTGCCAAGTACGATTTGTGGACAACTGAGAATCGTTAAAAAAGGAGAACTTAATGGCAAACCGGAGGCGAAATTTCAGATGAGACTCTCACCAATCCCTGATTGTGATGGACTCCGAATTTACCTTTACTAATACTCCCAAAGTCCCGGCATTTACCGCGAATACCAATCGGTTGTTAATTGCCATGACTTTGTTCACTGTTTCCAATTAGTAAATTTGGTTGTAAAATGCTTGATGGCCCGCTGAACACTTGAACTTTGTCCTCAAGGAAGGCTTATTTGAACAGGAAAAATGAAAAACAATATGACAAATCTCAAACGCTTTTCGAAGGATGCTAATGTTTATTGTCAGTTATATTTATAGATGTAAGTTAGCTTCCTTATTGTTTTATAGATTATTCTACCAGGATTACGAATTTAATGGTGAGTCAAAGACACTTCCTTAACAGTTGAGAAACACTTAGTTACCTTGGATTAGATAATCCCGGTTCTTCATGAGGATAAGGAATGCTATGTGCGGATGCCATAACCACAAGGCCAGTTTGCTTTGAAGTGATGGGTCATACGGAGGCAAAGAACTACTATAAATACAGGAGGAGAACTAACTGCCAAACTCATCTGATGCCAATTGAACAATGCATGGGATTGTAATTGGACAGATAACAAGCCGAAGAACAAATGCGAAGACAACAGAGAATCCCCAGCTAGCAGATTGATTGAACGTGGTAACGCGCTCAAAGAGGAGCATGACACCATTCGATATGAGGACAAAAGAATCAGCAATGAACACTTTAGGGAGATGGGAATCAGCTGGAGAACTCTATCATGCGTGGACTTATACATACTATTAGAATATGCAACTAACAGGAGAAACTGTTGTGTTGAGCCAGATGCCATTTGGTCGTTTTCGCGTGATCAGAGGGGGGGGAAAGGCTGGTACTGAACAAGAATCGAGTCGTCAAAATTTCACAGAAGAGATATATTTAGGTTTGTATCACGAATTCAAGGTCCCTCACGTGTGTTACTTTATTCACCTGTTTTTTCGTGACATCAAAGGGTCGATCTAAACAAAGTTCGGTTTCTTGGTATCTTGATGCTGAGAACTGTGTTCTGAGTAAAACTACCTACCAACTTTGACTTACAACCAGTTTTTGACTAAACCGAGCCATCGTCAAATACCAATAAAAGAAAGGGTTTGAAAATTACCACTGAACATATTGAGAAGACAGGTTGGCGAGGAAGCTCGTTTTCAGGGAATCCTACTCATACCGATGCATCACGATATATAGGGAGGGATTTTAATGCTGATTAGATTAGTCAGATAAAAATATAGGTGAAAAAGTTATTGGTTGTGTATCATGCATAATCCAAAAACGGATGAACGCGTTGTGTCGATTTTCATATATGGATAGATGAACAAATTTCCCGGAAACACTATCGGCTTCGCGGTTATTGCCGCTCTTCATGTATGCGTACCCGGTATTCTTCTGTCTAACCACTTCTATACTAGTGTGCTCATGCCTTAATTTCTCACTAGAATCTCAGTTAAATCATTGGGAGCCTGAATGGATGGTAAGTCCATTTAAGAATCACATGATGATTCGTCGTAGGAATTTTTTCGGTAAGGTAAGTCTAACTTTCAGAAGGGGAACATACGGGTCGAAAAGATTGGCTTTTATTTTCAGTAATAATTTTCGAATACGGACAGATGAAGAAAAATTTTGTATGTTGTGTCAATTCTTGTCAAGTCTAGAATTAGGATTAGGGTAGAGGGTGGACCAAGAGAGACGAAGGATAAGCACAAAATGTATTTGAACATGCAGTGGAGGATTGTGTAAGGAGATAGCGGTAGCCAAGCGGGTGGGGTCGTGGTGTTTGGACATGAAGGTCGTGGGTTCAGATCCTCCCACCGCCAGTCCATTTCCCCACTTGGAAGCCCTCTGTTGGCCGAGGCCTCCTACTGAAAAATGATTTACATTTTTATTTCAATAATAAAGGAAGTAAAATTTAAAAGAGGATGGTTTTATTTATTTTACTGACAACAAACTCTGCATAAGTTGATTTCTCCATGTTTCTAAAGAAGTTCCCTAGAATTTTTCAAATTCTCTTCAAATCAAGAAATAAAAACATTGAAAACAAGCATGCAATCGGGATTATTTCTGCAACATTAGATTTTAAGCAGTAAGCCAAAACGTTATTGAATGGATACATAGCAATCGGTGGCTTTTGCAAGGCTAGCAATCGGACATTTCTAGACGGAAATCTTCCACCAATGGTTAACCTATCTGATGCCGGTCCCAGTCGTTTTCTCAAAGAGAACTCCAAACATGTCGGCTATATAAGTTAATCATAATGATGAAAAGTAGTCCCCGAAATCTAAGAAAATCATGGCCATAACGATTAATAGCTATCTCGACGGAAGCTTCGTGCTGCGTTGTATTGTACAGAAATTCAGTAAGCATCTTAAATAGATTATATGATAATGTTCCAGTTTAATTTGATTCTTGTGAAAGTATGCTTAACTCTGTGGATTTATATTTTTATTTTTTTAACTTTTGCTTCCTTTATTAATGAAATAACATTATTTTATCCATAAGAGTCACTTCGACGTGAGTCCGAAATCGTTTGATGCTCTGACTACATACAGTAATGGTCTACCTACTCACTGAATGTTGGCGTCTAGTAGTAAGCATATGGTAGTTTAAAAGATTCAGTTTAAAGGGAGCACTGTCCAACTAACCGAACTGACTGCTGGAAAATTGTGGCGGACCCATTGTTCCTGGGCACGGTATTTTGACTAAAATACACATAAATGTGCTGTGAATAAATCCAGCTTTGCTGTCGTTCTCTCTCTAGTGAGCTGGTATAAATGAAATTTTTCGGTGGTGACAAAAATCGAGTTGTCGGATAACTTTTTCATAGCCTCATGTGGCTAATTAACACCCAGACACACAGTTACTGATTTCAGGTTTTTATCACTCTCTGCTAAATAAATAGGAAACAAACTTTGGCACTTTGTTATTTACGCTGTCATGTCATAAGGAGACGCGGTTTTACGAATTCCGAAGCATTTTGTCCCAACAAGTCATAGACGATAGCTTATCTCAAGTCGTAATTGCAATTCAACTAAGCGAGTTCAATGGGAAGAATCTCGACGAAGTATTTTCCGTTCCTCCGGGTTAGAGTTGATTCGAGCTGGTGAATCAGTTGGAATAATCGGTGAAAGAATAACCGGTTAAATCAGACAGGATTCCATCCATCCACTAGCCGACTGCATTGTGGCTTTGGTAAGACCAAGTTTCTGGTTGGAACTCATAATCCTGCCAAAGAGCTGAACTCCTTTGCAGTGCCCGTTCACGATGGTCGATGAGTTACACGTCCGCGTCGACGACCATATGAGATTCCAGGGATTGGTTGGTGAACGAAAGAATAGCTTACTATTCATCTCAACCTCTCCGCCTGTAGCGCTGACACGCAAGTAGATAAGTTTCATGAAGTACTCATCGCCCTTATTCGCATGAGCAGCAGTTCTAATAATGTAATGGTAGCATGCGATTTTGATGCACAATTAGAAAAACCCAATTCATCAGAAGCTTGTTTTGGCTGTCGTGCACACTACAGTTTTGTGCAGAAAATGGTTTACTTTTGCTTACTCCAAGTTTCTGACAGAGTTTGAATCAGACAACGAGGTGGTTTTCTAACCCCAGAGTTATTTTGATTCTGATAGACCATATCACAGTATATTAAGGTTTGCATAGTTCTTTCCCAACTTATCAGTCCTGTCGATCCAATTACGCAGAAACGGACAGTGATTTCGTTTTTCGCCGCGGCTCAACGGTCAATGATTCAAACCGCAAACCCGGTTATCTGTCACACCAAGATGTTCCCACAGATTTTGGGTAGAGACTATCGGACGAACTAAGAACTCCGACGGGTGGCAATATACATGAGCACTAGATTCGAATAAGTCGGGGGAACACAATTGGCAATGTTTCGCCTATGGTCCTAAATCCGATGCCTATCAAACATACTGGACCCTTGAATGACCGCTAGGTAAAGTGAATCAAAAATGACAACTCTCGAACAGCAATGAAATATAGCGGCGTCCACAACATCACTTGATGGTAAGCCTTAAAGATAATTGTGAAAATAGATGGAACATAGTGTCTAAAAAGATGAGTCGGACACTCTTTAAGCTAGTGCGCGACATCGGTGAACCAGAAAACGATATGCGGTATAAATGGACAACATGCTCAGTCCAAACAACAAAGGCACGAACGTTTAGCTAGATACTTCAGGGAACAGCTTATCAGACCACGGACTAACTTAGTTACGATGACGTCAACAGCAGTATATATATATATATATGCATATATGTATATATGTATGCCCTGGCTTGGGAATAAGTATGGTCATATCATAACAACATGTAAATAGGATTTTACAAAAAATAAATAAAAGATGGGAATAATAATAATAATGATAATAATAATAATAATAATAATAATAATAATAAGAAACCAGTAGGATTTTGCTTTCACCGTTTTGTTGTTTTCCATGTTTACTTAATGAGAATGAGTTCTACAGATAGAGCATGCAGTATTCGCACCGTTGACTCCAGTTTTGAACCATATCTCAGCGTCTCCAAACGACAACAATCCTTATCTCTCTGACCCCAACTAGGAAGTTGGGAAGCGCCAACCGAGGTCGAAAACGAAGCTGACTTCATCGTACCTACACGCCGCTTCACAGCCTGGCCGCCGCATCGCTTCTTCCAGCCTCGTCCGACAAGTAAAAAAAGAGTTCGAAAGCTAGACGATGGGCGGGTATGAGCAATACGTGTCCATGTCATAAAAGGCAATCTAGAGCGATTATTTCAGTCAGAGGGCAACTGCTTGCACGCAACACATGACAAAGCATCTCGTCAATGCTCACTCGATGTTCCCACCAGATAGTTCGGATATATCGTGATGGAAAACAGAAATTCACCGGGCCTCCTGACAGGGGACAGGCTAGATATCCCAAAAGTAAAGCAGAACACCACGAATGTGGCACCGTGAACTCTTCCACTGAGGGAAAGCCAGATGATATGGTGACGTCACAAATGTTAGTGGTTGGTAAAAGCTGCCCTAGCTTTTGCGATTCGTGATATGACCTCCTCCCCAACAGGTCCACCAGGTGTGATCAGACTCTCGATGTACTTGAGATTATTTATTGCTTCTAACCAATCTCCACAAAGAGTGAGTTCAGACACAACCTGCTGCCAGTCTTGAAGAAGTACCTTGCATTTTGAAGGCAGGTGACATACACTGAGCCCAGATTCCTTATTCGCCAAGCCGTCTTATGCGTGTCCAATTGCCTGGGCACTGTCGCGATATCAACGGTATACTGAAAGTCAAAAGCTCTGTTGCCCGGGGAAGTTCAACTCCACCATCTAAAAAACAAAACGTTCTGTAGAACATCTTTCACGACAAAGCCGAAAAGAAATGAGTATATAAAGCAGCCTTGCTGAACTCTGCTGGAGACGATAAAGGGCACCGAAAAAGGGCCATAAGCCTTAACCCGGCTTGACGTAAGATGGTACAATTCTTTGAGGACCGAGATATATTTTTCAAGCAATCCATTTCCAAACTAACAGTGCCATAGTGCAGACGTATCAACTGAGTCAAGGGAAGTATGAACATACACAAACACGATGACTGTTGGCCTTTGGGATGTAGCACGATACTCTTACATCTGTCGTAGGATGAAGATTTGATCGAGGCGTCCGCAACTAACGCGAAATCCAGCCTATTCTTCACGAGTTTGCTCTTAACGGTTGTTGTATAACCTGCCAAGGATGATGGACGAAAGCAACTTTGAAGCTATTGGCATTAGGCTAATACTCTATGGTTAGCGCAACCCCTTTTTAATAATGGAGGCGACAGTCGACTCTCTTCATGAGGATAGGGCTTTCTCAGATTATCAAACCTTCCAGAACGAAACTTGAAGTTCCCTGACCAGTTCCATTTTGCTCTCTTTAAATAGAGCTGACCAAAGGCCATCAGAGTTTTATGGCGTCTTAAGGTTATCCGCCTCAGTTGGTGAATCTTTTACAACAGACTACTGGACGTCTGCTGGAATAGCTAACAGAAGGGCTAAATCTGCAGTCACTTACATTGTGCCTGAAACTTTTCTACCTATCGTACAAGACGTCACTGTTGGTTGTAAACAGGCGGACAGTCAACCTCACAGATGATGTCGTCGACACCCAATGTCTTCCTAAAAGTGGCCTGGATAAGATGAAACAGCTGGTGGGAAATCTCCAAGGCAGCGGCATGTTCCCTCCCCAAAGCTCGTTGCAACCACCCGATCTCGCGATCCCTAAGCAAGCTTGCGTTGAGTTCACGTCTCGTTACGAGCCGTGCTTCATTATACTCGCTATCAGTCGGGGTGGACTGGCGTGCGTCAAGAAGACACAGAGACAGCAAACATCCAGCATGTGACAACACGTCGGGTCAGGCCACAACTCACTAAGCCAGCTGAGTGCAGGACATTATTGTTAAGCTAATAGCTCTCATTGATGTTTTGAGGTGGGAGTAATCCTAGCTGTTCAGTCAAAAGATTGATAAGCAAGCCGGATCAGGTAGCTTGTCGCGATCTAACCGACTTTGTAGCGTACATTTTAAACGCTCAGTAGAGCACATGGACAGACTGGTGCATACCAACGTTTGGTTGGAGTCGAGGGAAGTGTTCCAGTACGATCGGCATACATGCAGTTGGCCCCTTCTTTTGTAACTAATACCGACGTGGTCGACTTAGGTCTACCGTTGACTTGAAGAGGACAGACGCTAGGTGGCCTACCGATGATTGGAACGTCTGAAGCTCGTACTGGCGAGAAACAATTGATGGTCTGAATACAGAGCCAACAACCGTCCCCTGTTTACTGAACAACAGGAATGGAGAACAGAGGACCTCTTAGATGCGCCTCATTTGAGGAAAGCCGACCTACTCAAGCATTCCAGTCATACTCAGATCTCTCCTGTAGATCCTTGTGAGGTGAAAGTTGATGCTGCCGCGGAAATGAAAGTAGCATCAAACATAGGAATGTTAAGTTAGAAAAATTCGAACGGCCTTGACTAACGTTTCCTAGTTTTTTTCAAGCTCGCTGGAGATTAGATAAAGAAATCTTTGCCTCTTTACTCCTAGACATCAGAAACGAGGAGGTCATTTATTATCATAGACTAAGTCTTTGAGTGCCGTTTTTTAGGAAGGAAAAGCCAAGTGGCAGTAGTAATCATGACGCGTTCAATTGAATTCAATAGTAAACAAGCTGTTAGCCTTAGTGTGGCTGTATCGTGTGACACCAATTTGCAAAAGTGACGCCCAAGAACATTAAAAAAGGGATTTTGCCTAAAACGAGTTTTCACCATCTAAATTTTCAAGCTTTCTCCGTTAGTCTGAACTCGCTACATACAGTCGCTCGCCGATCGTCGTTTTTATTGTCCCTAAAAGAACTTTCGACTGAAGTGCGGTATTCAATGATCATCATAGGAAGGATATGCTATAAAGCTTAGTAAGCCTCCTGCGAACACTGTACTTGCGCATTTGTGCTCTAGTTAGGCTATACCGTGAACTGTCATGTTCATTCGAAACGGCGGCCACCGAGGGCACCCCATTCCTCCATTCTTGTTTAAGCTCATATTTGTCTAGTGTATTGAGGGACTTTTAAGAGATCTTCAGTATGCAGGCGTCTAAATGGTCAAGAGGAAGAAGCTACATGACCCATATTAAGCATACAACCGTGTGTACTTGTTTCAACCTGCGGACAGCACGCGCAAAACCCGCTTGACTAACCTTCGAGGCCTGCAGCTAGATTCGGCATCTGTACCGCACATCTAAATAGTAAAAGGCCGCAGCTATACCGAATTTGATACTTGAAGTATTGGAACTAACCACTGGCGACCATTTCAGTTAACACAGTATTTGCTTGGTTAGAGTTGGTAGCAAGGTGTTAGAAGTGCATACGCGCACATCGAAGGCTGGAGCGGAATACTCTGGACGGAATAACTTAGGTCTTGATATTTCGCCTAATCTGAAAGCTCGTGCACACTGCGTCGTAGTGCGTTCATTTTTGTTGCATGATTGCAAAACGTGAAGGTAACATGGTAAAGGTGCCTGTTAGTTGGAGGTTTTGACCATCGATGCTTTAGTAGTGCCGCTAAGTTTCGATGGACTGGCCGCGTGAGCAGATTAGGAATCTGATATCAAGCAGTGGTTCAAAGGGTGTTCCGTTACAGTTTATCAGTATTGGTAGGCATCAGTGGTCGGGTCAGGTTTGAAAAAGAGAAACACTTGCTAACCGCTCAGTGTCTTACTTTGTGTTTCCCCACAATTGTTGAAAACCCACTTGGATGTTGACAGGGGACTAGATATCGTGAATGAGAAAATGCGCAACAAAATTGGATAACATAGGCGTCTTAGTTTTCGACACAAAAGATGAGTCTGCTCTTTGGCTACAGACATGGCAGCTAACCATCATATTCAGTCAAATCACATTGATTGAAATAGTTTGCATTTGTAGAATTAGACTGTATGGTGTGCTGCCTATTACGACATTCCTTTTCTCTCATCGATGTAGGTTCACTCTCTGTACAATCATTCTCTCCGTTGCAAAGTGTACCTCGGGTTGAAAGTTAGTCGTCCATGGGGTTGTCCTTTTATTTAACGTCGAACGATGATGTCGCAAGTAATGTCGAACACTCTTAACTTAATAGACAATGCCTGCCTTTTGGGTCATCTATTATACCAAGCGCTCGCAAACCGGGAAAACCAGGCATCGATTTAGGCTCGTGTACAATAATAGCGACTTTGTTTCCGGTCGATTGCTACTCGCAAGCGTTGCCAGTATGTGTTTTTAGCTTACTTGTTTTTTAAATAGTCATTTGGTACAAGTAAACCAGAGCAGACTCCATTAGAACCAGAGATGCACTCAATCTATAGAATTTTCACTCCTTCGATCCCCTGAAGGGTGGTGCTTTAAGAGCAGGGTGATACGCACAAAAAACATAGATGGTCCGAAATGATCTGAGTGCTGCTTCGCAGAGAGGCAGAACAGAAGCAATTGCTTTGTTTTAAGTGTAGGATTAAAGCTGTCTAACAGTAGGTGCCATTCATGTTACACAAACAAAGTTTTGTATCGGTAGCAGGAGTAAACCTAAGCTGACATCCAACGCATCGGTTGAAACAAATATTGTTGCACTAGCCCCACCGTGAAACGACATCCTCATTAAACGCTGCATAGGGCCGAAAGTTTTGGTGTCGTTGATTCACTGTTTTGAGAATTAAACACCGATTCAACTCAGGACCAAATGACGCAAGGAGTGTATCGAAAAATCGATGCCTCATGTGTTGGTTCTAATTGTGAATGATAAAATATTAATTCTCAAGCACATTACATCTACCAACAACGCTGTTATTAACGTTATATCATGGACAATCGATTCAACCTATTTGAAAGATGCAAGTCGGGATTAAGGTTCTCGTTACACTCTGCATTCGATCGGTCGATAGGGCAGATGTTATCTGTGTTAGCTGTGCAGCCGTTACAATCAAATAATGTTTGTCACAAACTTCTCTCAAGCGTCTGGAGCCATCGGTTACGTTATAAAGGGAAATAACCTTTGTATTTTCAAAGAATAGTTAGAGGTTTGCAAAAAGAAGCTAAGGGAATATGGAAAACAATCATACTAAAATTTAACCTAGAATAATAGCAGCTCAAAAAATGCCCAGAAATCACTTTGTTTCGCTAGAGCAGGGAAAATTCTCGAATGTCAGTTGCTTTTTTGTACATGAGCAGATGGGCAGAGTACTTTATACGCAGCTGGAAGTTTCTCAGGTGATGATAACGGTGATTGTGATATACTGAAACATACAATATTTTCACTAAGTTCGACAGAAAAATACTTGAACAACTCGTGCGTAACTGTGACGTGTTCACACAAGTAACAGACACACGCAGCCTCTTCGACAACAACATATTTCGCACTGGGATTGATGAGCGAAGTTCCACGGAAGTACACAGCCAGTTTTGCGATTATCGCCGTTCGTTGGGTATGCGTACCCTGTACTCTCCTTTCCAAAGTCCTCATGCTTAAGTATTGCATTATCAGTTTTTCAGTAGTACCCCGTCTGATTCAGTCGGAGCAAGTATATAGTAAACCCATGTAAGAATCGCAAGTTAATTCGTCGGCCAAGAAAGATTAACTAACAGAGGAAGGACGTAGGGTTCGAAAGTGCATTTTTCCATCCTGATGGGAGTTATGATATTAAGAGCAAAAAACCCCTACTTTGGGACCTTGCGTTCTTTGTCCGAGGGTTAGCAAAACGTGACGGAGTAAAAGCTTACGAAGACTCACCAAGTGATTCTCAGATAGACTTATCATCAATTCTGGACTCATACGTCAAAAAAGAGACTCTAGTCAGCTGATCTCCATTTGTTTATGCAAATCCCTAAGGGACAGTCTCAAAAATTCGGGGGATAAACATGGGGTTGTTTGCAAAACCGAACCTACTTTTGGAATAAAAGTGCAAACTACCTTGCAAATTTCAGAATGAACACCGTTAACTTAGGATAGGTAAGTGCCGCTCAACACCGTGATTAAGAAAAGTAACAACTGACCAATTAATCATCAGTATCCAAACATCACGGTTTTGACTACCCGGTCAACCATGGTATTCAAAATTCAGAAAATTGTCGTCGTAATTTTTGGGCACTTGCACGGATGTTTGTAGGTAAATACAAACAAAACCGAATGCTCCTGCATGAAATGCAACATTGTTTAGTGTATGCAAAAGTATATACAATACAATACAGTGTTCATGACATTACAGAACCATATAGTCGGCAGGAAAGTTTTCGGGCTCTAATTTGATGACACTGCTCCATAATAAAACTAGGCTACATGGGAACGAAAACAACAGCGAAAAATGATTGCAATCTATTGATCTGTTTCATGGTTTTCATTTTGACTGCTTTTAGCCGGCCTTTGGATTTGGCCGGGTAGTCCGATATCTATTTGTCTGGAAAACAAATACAAATGAATGCACATGCAAATTGGGATTTGTTGTTTCCACGCGTCCCATTTCTGCCAGCACGAATCTGACTAGGCTGATAAACGGATGGTAGGGGACTATGCAAAGAGCATACATAATATGCCAGCATATTCTATCTATTTTCCGTGAACAAAATGTGTATTTACTAATTTTCACTTGTTGGTGAAAAGTTATCTGAACAAATGTTCAAACATTCCAATTTACATTTCAGTCAAAAATCAAATTTGACGCTGATTAGCGAAATACCAATTTTCTTCCTTTTGACAAATGCATGATTAAACAGCTAAATGTGATTTTTCTGCCTCAAACTCGAAATGAGGCTAAAGAATAGATTTGCAAAATTCAAAATTCTGTGGTTCAAAGCCATGAAAACCTAACAAAAATACTTTGCTGTAAAGGCACAAGGGTTGAAAAGTGACCGAATGACAACAAAATGGCTTGCTCAATGAAATTGTTGCCGATTTTCAAGTGATGCAAATGAAGTGATCACCAAATATTTATCTAGATAACTACTAGTTAATTCAGTGATTACTACAGTCGAGTCGAACCGGGCTGATTTGTTTAATCTGTCGGGGATCAACAGTAAAGTTGTCCTTCAATCCTTTGCATTATAGCCGTCACCGATTCCAGTGAATTCAATCAATCTTCTAGATTTTAGTTCATTCTATTTCTGCGTAATTCAATAAGAAAGATCAGGTGAACTCTGGCTCGTCAGTACGTAGGTTCGTTGGTTGTAACAATCACACTGTTTACACAGATCAGATAGGGTTGAAGGTCTTTGCCGGCAGTTCTGGCCCCTTGTATCTATGGTCATTGGTTCCAGCAAGCCAACCTCCACGCGTGTATGAACAGGCCTTGAAATTCACATCGCATTCATTATGTCCGAGATCCAGGACGAAGAACTTACTTGCACCTGGATCGCTAGCTTGCAGCAGACCGGATTTCTGTCCCCGGCCTCAGTCACTTGATCCCGAGTTGCTTGCCAGCCATTTCTGTTTTCCGGAACTAATCCGGCTTCATTTAGGATAACTCATAGTACAAAAAGCAAAAAGCCCTTGATTCGTGAATTTGGTTGGTTGACTATCATTGCGTACTGAATGATTCAATACAAAATCAGCATGGTTAAGGAATAGAATGAAAATTTCGTTCAGAGCTACGCGAAACTTCTTGGATATCTTGGAAAAATGACATAAACTTAATCACCACCGAATTATATTTAATGTGATTAACGGCTCGGCGACAACCTGTGAACTTAGCCACCAAAGTAAGGTCATCGAGACAAGCAATTTAAGATCTCTGGATGTGCAAGCAACACGATGCCACAGAGAGAACTGAGAATTAATGCTAGGTTCTAATCATATAGAATACTTGTATCACCTGTTCCGCTTAAGTCATTACCTATCCACTGGTAAAGTTAAAATTATGTATCCATGAAAAGGTAAATGTTTCTTTATTAATAAAGTGATCCTAAATCAAGTGAAATTTAGTAATAATTATCTGTGGCGAATAAAAGAGTATCCGTGATGCGGGAATATCCATGAGCAGTGGCATAAATGTTGAGCTTCAAGTTATTTGAGCAAATTTCGTTAAACCGTTATGGTGTTTCTCTGCCAAATTTATAAGGGGGGTAGCAATAATTTTTATCTTGAATACTAAAGAAAGCGATCCGACCACAATCACTCGCGGAATCCCTAATTTTTCAGCAAAACTTGTCTGATGTTCCTAGATAAACAGGAACGCTAGTATTAGATTTTAAGGGTAGATATATTCGGGACGAGGAAAGTTCTCAAAACAGAATATTAAAACTAGGGTTTTCTGAAACCAGATGAAATCTTTGATGGGAATACTTTCTCTCAATTCAGTTGGAAGGCATACCGAATAGGTTGCAAGACCTGCCGCGGCAAGATCTGTAAAACGAAGTGTGGTGCTTTACACTTCAGATGATGTGTGGTATTTATTGATCCCACAATGAAAGAATGCGTGCCCTGATTTTTCCCGAGAATTGGAGTTTTAGTATAGCTTGTTTCTGCCCTCGCTTAGATTTGCTGACAATTTCTTAGTTTGTCGGGCTTATCCCAAACGTGATTTAATGGACACTATTTTTACTCTGTTACATCAACGATAAGAGTGCAATTTTTACTGGATATAATGATGGGCTTACTATAACTAACCATATCAGTGAAATCAGATCAAAGGCAAACTAAACAGTTCAAAATACTGATGCTAATACGGTTAAGTACTTCATGCCCATTTCAAAAACTGCTCCGGAAAACTAGTTACTGTTCTATCTGGCCATGGTCTTTCGTCTTTCCACAAATTGCTTTCCACTCAGTCGAAGGAACTGATATTGTGTCAGAAACATTGGTTTTGGTATCTATCTTTCGCTAATTTTGAATTTCTGATAATTGAGCGTGATTTTGGATATCAGTGTTATCAACACTAGCGGCACTGGCGTCGTCAAGGTCAGTGTAAATTTGGTAGCAATTTGGCATAGCCTGTCATCTTGTACGCAACTAGAGATTATCAACTCAGCCATCAGAATTGAGCGTTTTAATAATTTTGACTACTTTTGTGGACCATAACTCATGTTGTCTTATTTTCTTGAGGTATTGTGGGAGTTGCATTCATTAATGAACTAGAGTACGGCATGTCATTAGCAATAAAAGGTGGCAATACTACCTCGATTAGTGATGAAACGCCACTACCCTCGATCAGAGCCTCAAGGAAGCCAAAAGCCTGAGGCATTTCAGACTTTCAAATAAGCCAGCGATAAATGAATCCTTTGGTACTAAATAACTCAGTATCTGTTTCCACGGCAAAGTAGCTCAGCCATGGTGGATCCCACTCCGTTGCTATAATTAAACTGCACTCGATTGACTGGTTCTTCGCTTTTATCCAAGCAGAATTCACATGTGTCCGAGCACTGTGTTCCATTTGTAAATAATTCATCTTGCGCCACTAAACATAAACGTACCATTCAAACCAGAGTTTTCTGTCATCGTCGTCACAGTGCACTAGACCATCCAAGCCGACTCTCAATTTGGGGAAGAGCAGATCTCCATATGTGTAATAACGCTAGCTTTAGAATAGTGACCGAAAAATTTTAACCAAGGATCAAATTCAATCTTTTAATATTTAGGTTGACTTGGCAGATCAACTTATTTATATAGAGCATCCGATTTACGGATGCCGTCGAGATGAACACAGCAGTTATTTGGGGCTGCAAAAAACACGGATTCCTTGCTGTTTCCTTACAAACTGGTAAAAAATGACTAAATGTATTGCATCTATACTTTTCTGGGATTAGCTCAGTGTCATCCGAGATACGAATAGTCTAATCAGTACATTCTGACTGATTTTAAAGTTAAATTTTTGATATATATGGAGAATAATTGCAGTGGGATGCATGTACTGCCCGAAGCCCACGGGACTCGCCAACAATTGCCTTGTGTCTTGAATTGCCGTAGAAACAAATACGGTCTCACTTGATCACGTGTGGCAACAGGCCGGGCAGCAGCGAATCGACATCCACCGCTATATTCTTCCAAAACTTCCCGCCCATATCAAGGAATCATGCGTGATTTTCAGTGAGGAAAGATTACATATATTGTATATGCAACAGATGCAAATATAACCAATTAAGTAGCTACTGAACAAATACAAAACGAATAGGCAAACATCGTAAACGACAAATCCTAATGACAAAATAATATCGGACATCACGTTTCAACGTTCTGGTAAACACCGTCACAAACTGCGACCGTGACATGAACCTTAAAGCAATTTTGAACGGGACGTAAGAAAGCCAAAGAAACGTAACTTGCAGACCCCGGTTATCAACTTCTTTATGCATTATCTTATCACGTCTCACTGCGGAACAATCTGATACGCATGGATTGCATGATTCGGCAAAACTTCAAACGAAATCACATGAACCGTGGCATAGATTATTGCTCAATATTTTCACTCGCAAGATTAATGATCCCCCCATCCCATTCCCTGATTTAACACAGATCGTTATGGACCACGAAACTTGGGAATCGACAGATAAAATATCAAAGCAAATTGGAAAATTTATCTAGAAACAAACTAAAACTGGTAGATGAAACGTGAAAAACTTACCGCTCACTCGAAATAGGTTGATTAATTTTCATTTTATTTTCACTGAAAATTTCGCTTTCCCAACTGAATTTACATTCCAAGCATAGAAAAGTGTTTGACAATAGTTGGCCGGAAAGTCCACTTGTTTTCGGTTTTGTTAGTAGCAAGTAATCATATATTTTGTATATGTATTTGGAATACTCTAAATGTCCCAATGGGGAATACAAACCGGCCTGTGAATGCAAACGAGCTGGACAAAACAACCAGATAATAAGGTGTGATCTAAATATGGCTTACATTGCAAAAAATCAATGCTGATCGTCTTTTTGTTAATGCTTGCAAAGTACCAGTCAAAGCTGACCATCTTGTTATTGCATGGACCAGATGGTGCTTAGTATGGTTACGGTAATTCTAATTACATCTTGTTTCCCGCAAACATAAATCTGAAGTTCTTTCACGACTCCACTGATAACCTTGCGATTTGAATGCGCTGGCGGCCAGTAGCCGTGCATATCGCGCGGTGAAGTTCAACAAACCGTTCGGAGCCTGCCCGGTAGCGTAATGGCTAAGGCGTTCGACTCAAAATCGTTCGTCCTTGTTCGGGTTCGCGTCCCAGTTCGGGTGCGGTCGATATGCACTGCTCATGATTCCTAACAAGGATGAAACAGCTGCACAGTGCTTCCATGATTTCTTTATGGTGAGTTGAGCGATGGTATAGCATGGTGAATTATTTCATGAAAACCTTGCGATTACCAAGAAATGCTTTCTATCGTAGATTCCCGGAGTGAGCGTGAATTATATATGTAAACATCGCTTTAGACAATTATCGTCCAGAAGACACATGCCAACCAAATTGATTTTTATCCCTTGTTATCATCATCGATAGAAACCTTCGCTGAATGATTTAACTACCAAAGTATTTCGGTTCGAATCCGCAGATAGGTCCCGCAGGCATTTTGAAATCTAACAATTTATCGTGTTAAGGTAAAGAATGCAAAGTCAAAACAACTGAAATAGTGGTTGCGAGCCGCAAATTTTCCTTGGCATGTTTATCACCACCTTTTTTCGCTACCTAAAGCGTTACTCAAGAATGATACTATAAAATCAAGTTAGCCCCTGATCTTGGTGTTTAATCCCACTACCTAGTGGGGGTAGCAAGCAAGTAACTGCTTCCGCAGCAGCAGGTTACCTTGCAGCATGTAACCAGTAGATTTCAAAAGTGGCATGAGTTGTAGGTGTCAGTGGCGGCTGACAGGCTCACTGTACTTCGGTTGGTGCGGATTTTTCTGTTTTTCTGCATTTAAGGTCGATCTCTCTACTTCTTCAAGGAACACTATCCCGGTGTAAACTAAATTTGTGTAGCCTATCAGTGAGACCTTGACGATAAATCCTGGAGGTATGGTTTCTGTTCTTTGAGAGTATGACACACCATTGTCTTCTTGAGTCAGCCTTCACCAGCTGAGTAAAGAAACTGATAGTGTCGGGCTTTTAAATGAATTCCGAAGTAATCGGAACCCTAGCAGTGAATTTCTAAAGTAATGTCCTGTTTCTGGAGGGAGTAAAACTGTGATTCCCACAAACCCGATGATTTGTGCATTAGTTGGAGAAGCATGGAATACAAGAAACTGTTCTCTATTGGAATGAAGGTGCGCAGCATACAACCTACAAACCTTCACATTGGTTTAACTTTATAAATTATGATGATGATGATGTTGATGATAATGATGATGATGATGATGATGATGATGATGATGATGATGATGATGATGATGATGATGATGATGATGATGATGATGATGATGATGATGATGATGATGATGATGATGATGATGATGATGATGATGATGATGATGATGATGATGA
>LUCM01007590.1:324539-350905 GCA_008360955.1 Fasciolopsis buskii
GCTTTAATGAGAGATTATTTGTAGTGTGCTAGTAGTAGGAAATTACATGCTCCCGCAGTGCATCCCTGATTTCTTAATTTCAAGCTTAGTGATAACATTACATAAATAATTTTCAGAAAACATAACGTCTCTTGGTACTAACACATTCCCAGTAGTCAATCTTTGTAAGCAATTTTCAAATCGTTCCTCCTACTAACTCTGCCTACAGAGAAATCATCTAGCGTTCGGAGTTGACTGCTTTGCGCCAAAGGTTCCCGTGAAGGTGCAAATCACTGAGGTGTTACCCGGTAGGGCAATGGATAAGGCTTTCGACTAACAATCATTCTTCCTGGGTTAGCGTCCTTGTTCTGGCACGGCAGATATGCACTGCCGATGATTCCTAACGAGGATGAAACCGCTGTATCGTTTTCCCGTACATTCTTATCGGTAAGCTGTCCGATGATATCGCACAATGAATACTTTCGGAAAAATGATTATTATCATTATTTTTCTGCCACACCAAAGTGTCCGTCTAAACTGATCTGGCAGTTAATCGTTTGTCAAAATCCGTTCCGACGAATCTACTACGAAAACTGAAGTGCATCAAGAAAATATTATTTTTCATGTCAACAACGGAACTTCATAGCCTATAGAGCGGAAATTTTGCGTGAATCTAATTAGTAGAAGTGTTTTCTTTCGGGTTGTTTCTCTGGACTGTCCAGTTTCTGAATCGAAGTTGAAAGATAGCAAATGACGTTTGCCTGGCTCTTCTGAATGCTTATTGGCTGACAGTTCATCGATTACGTTTCGGAAAATCTATTCGTTCTTAGCCACTGGTGGTATTTTTGATGGATTCTACCCTTTGACGCAATCAATGATCAATGACTTAACGTTTTCTAGTTCATATCTTGCTATTTGATATCCGCCCCGTTTTGTGAAATCTCGATAGTTTCAACAATTCATGGATAACTTTTTACAAATGGCATGCATTCGGTACGCTTGTCAAATCTGAATTACCGACTTTGTCATGGTTCGTGTCTTGCATTAAAGGGGACCACTAATTGGCTGTGAGATCAGACAGGCTTGGAAAATGTCAACGAAGAAAGCACGCTGGCCATAGGAGCCGTAATTCCTTTGACAAGTAGAAAGGTTAATAGTGGTACATCACAGAAATACAACCGAAAGTAAGTAAATCGCTTTTCAGACTTTGTTGGACAAAAGCCTCATCTGGAACCAAGGTTTTATGTTTGTTCATAATTTTAGACATGAACTAAGGAAACTTCCAACATTGCATTGTGAATGATGAAGTTGTGAGGAATCTGCAGACCCTTATATGCATTTTCTACCTTTATCACTTAGTGGAGCATTGAGGAAGATCAACTGTTTTTGGTAGCAATTTCTTGTGGACAGATGCTTTCCTGATTTCATGCTTACTAATGGATACAAACAAATCAAATATCAGTTTTGTTTGAAACATTTCAATCCCCAATAGGATTTAGAGAGTTCCGCATCAGTGCTTCACAAAACTAGTCAGAACTTGTTCACATCCTCGGGAAAAAGCCAGTCTCTAAGTTGATGGCATCAGCAGTCGGGGCTAATGTATCGTCTGTGGTTTAAGTGTCTATTTTTGTTCAGAATCCGAGCTAAGGCCATTAGCTATCCGTTGACAGAATACTCAGCAGCAGAACAACATCACAGACAAACAGCGTGATAAGTGAATGCCGCTGAACACGCCTTTGTCGGATGTGTACGCATTGGGAACTCCAGTTTGGCGGAAACAGCCGGTCTCTGTAGGTCCGAATCGAATCAGACCAACACTTAACCAGTAAAATATATTAGACAATTCGCTCTGATCTGATGATTTGATATTAGCTGAAGGAGGAGGGCTTGCTTTTGAGTAGTCTCAGAATAATTTTCGAATAAAATGAATTGTTTAGTTTTCTAATGCTGAATGGGCTTCGAATTATCATAAATATCCGTTTTTCCAGATTTTCTTTCAAATGTCATGTAACACTAGGAGATTAATTTAGGAAAACAAGACCAGTAATCCTTCGATTAGGCTGCAGGATTTAGACTGGCAAAGTTCAAGTCCAAACACCCATTGTGATGTTGATTGCTTGACTAACATCATGTTGGCAATGAGCCGCAGGTTTAGAACCAGACATTGGGACGGAACACCCTTTTAGCTGTGTCACAAATATGAAGCTCCGTATCGGGCCACGTTTGGCGGAACATAATGGATACACTTGTTTTTTCTTCACGGTTGGCATGAAACAACTCTGCGCTGCTTCCATGATATTCTATAATCCCAAAGTAATACGTACTAAACCACTTGGTAAGTACTTCCGATTCCGTGGAAAAAAAACCAACAGCAAGTTCGTTGTATTGGTAGACATACCATGTAGTCGGCTATCACGTGCTGGTTGTTCACGTGATCACCCGTATACATTTTCGTAAAGCAAAGAACTCTTAAAACGTTTGATCTAATCAACCACATACTTTTATTTTGCAGCATTCAGCTCTGAACCGTCATATCCTCAGTAGGGATACAAAAACCATGGGCTACTGGTATGGGTAATTTTAAGGTGTGCATGAACCTATTCTCATGATTGCGTCATGCCAATTACTTCTCGCCGATTCTCAGCATGGACTGATTGACATTCCACTTTGTTTACAGCATGCTCCGATTGTGGTGCTTGATTTTCATTCACTCATGACAGAATGACCACGTGACAAGGTCAACTGAGTTTTCCTGAGCAGGGGTATTTCTGCTCCTTAGCCCTGTTACTACAACAAACAGAGAATGCAATCTGCGATTTTTCACGCGTTCCTTTACGTCCATAGTTTCGTTCATAGTATAAGTGGATGCCAGCACATTTAGTCATGTTTTAGATTGCTCGAATCCATATCACCAAGTAGAAATGCGAATTCCTACCCCCTTTAGACGATGAGGTATTTGAGTTTTATTTTAGTACTGCTTTACCTTGGCAATCTTCAAAAGATTTTATGGTGTGGCTTAAAAATTTAAATTGCCATCGACAAAGGAGCAATCTAGCTCATGGTGAGTGTGGAATAGTTGACACGGGACGTAAATTGCTGTGTAGTGAACTAGGTTCATTTCGGAAATTCTCTGGAACAAAACCCGTTTGTGCAACTCATCTGTGATTCTCGCTCAGGCCCTGTGCTTGTTCCTAATAGATTGGGAGTAAAACCCGTTTGAACCCTGACTTTACTCACCGAGTGCCAGTTTGCAGTATTTCCTTCCTAGTGCCTGCGATGATGACGGGTTTCAAATTTCCTTGCTATATTAAATTATACCATCAGTTATTTGTGCATGTTGTATCAACCTTTAATACTGCATGTTAAATTCCCTAAGTCAGCAGCTAGGATTCTGGATTTGCAATGTTTCACTGCTGTATTTTCGATGGTTTGCAGAACTTTACGAGAAAATCCGCAACAAAATCATGGGTCCACTCCCTGTACGGCATTCACTCGGTCTGTCATGGTTGTTTGTAAGGTTTCTTTTTGTTCGACTGTCTGCCATCTGATTAGAAATATAGAGTTGAAACTGAGACGAACAGCAGGTTGGTACGGGTATTGCAAAATGAACTCACACTTCCGATCAGCAAGAAAAGCTAGCGAGTTCCCACTGTATAATTTCGTTTTCCTGCTTTAATTCTGTTATTTTGTTGGCGATTTAGTCTCCTCTCTGATAAACTTCAGACAATAGCTAAGTCGTATGAGACAGGGTTTTCGGAACCAGAAAAGTACAGCCTTCATAACAATTGCCCTTCGCATTCTGGAGGTCCACCAGAGCATTCTGCTGTACAACAAGTTATCGTTGGTTTGTTACCTAAGCAGAATTTGTTTTTCATCTGCTTCTTCTACAGGAACCTTGTAGCCGTCCATGGATTCAGAATCAATCAACTTTCTGCCAGCTCACGAAATTGACCCATAGATGCGCATCTCAATTATTCCGATCATGTTCGTCAGACGTTCAGGATACAGTTGTTAAATCTTTCAAGTTTTCACTGGACGAGTATTTGTGAGCAGAGTCAAAGCAATACGATGTTGCCCTATAGCTTTGGCGGATTCAAAGTCAATTCCGAATGTGACCCGTGATCAAGGAAGAGGTGAGTTCCAAACTGACTTACCACAACTTTGTCCAAATGTTGAAGAATTGTTTCCAGTTCCGCGGTGCCTTTGACTGGTTCAAAGGGTAAGTTGTAAAACAAAGTACGCCAGTCCGAACCAATGTGTCGAGCAACAATTCGTAGGGCTTTTAGTAATTTTTTTGTCTCATCCGTTTCTCCTGTTTTGTAAATGAAATAAACGTACCGAAGTTACATTGTTTTGATGGCAGAATATTTCGGGCGAGACCAAGAAACATGAAAGTACCTAGTTGGGCACAGAGATTAAAAGAATCATTTCAGTGACCCTTGGGTGATCAAATGACTACTGACCAACGATTCGAAGTGTGATTCACCACCAGCTTTCACAAGCATTGTAATCATTTGCAATTTGACTCCAAAATTTATCATCTTTTTAGAAGGTGACTTGTGAGGTAACCTCAACTGTATTTTTAGCACTGTCGTCAGCCCACAAACAAGATGTGGTGTATCAGTTGGTCTGATTAAGCAACAGTAACTGTTTAGGCACAACTAAATAACGATCATTTTTTAAAAGGTTCACCTAAGCTTGCTTTTCAACTACAATACCGCAGTGATTATGTCCACATCTGTTAGCCACTATGCGAAATTAGCATCACTTACCAATTGCTCAAGTCAACCTGCTTGAACACTCACGTTTACCGGAAGGCGGGGTTAGCGAAAAATATTTTGTTGAAGCTATCTTGTTCTAAGTGATATCGCGACTGCATTCTGTAAGTATGCTCCAGCTGATGGTTTTTAATGAATTGGCAAAAGAACGAGATCTGCACACTATTGTTAGTTCCAAATTGATTTTTCACCCACTATGGTTATATCCATGCATATATGTATAATCACAATACGTCCGAATTTCAGGAGGTATGCGACAAATCTGGGCTGGAAAGTTTAACTCAACTGGTATGGGCACTTACCAAGGCACGATGCAAGTTCCTTTCAGGCTACCATTTCTCAAGAGTCGGTTGGACTGAGTGTTAATCTGAGTACAATTGTTTTTTATCAAGGGCACTTAATTCAAACGTATTTCACTAATTAAAGCAAATTGTCCGACCAACATAATTTTCCGATCATCTCTGTAGATTCAGACGGAAACAAAACTCAGCTGCTATGTAATCACTCTTCTGAAAGCAAAGTGAGCTTGATGTCAACATGTGCATTATTAAACAATAAGCACACAAAAGAAATAAGACGAATTGGCGAAGGATGGATTTGAGCTCTTGAGCACTATCAGTATCACTGTGAAAGAAGTCATGGAGAATGTGCTGCATGCGATCATGCGCTTGAATTTGGAGGACGAAGCAGCAGTATAAATGTGAATGACAAGTTCCGAAGGATGTGAGCAAGATAAGCTGACCGGCCAGGTGGAAGAGCATTCCACCTAAACTGTGGAATTCTCCGAGATTAACCGTTCTGAGCAAGATGACGGGTTATTCAACTTCGTGTATATACACGCCTATAGATCTGTGCCTGTGTCGAATGTCTGTTAGAAGGCTAGGGAAAATGACCAGTAATCGACGGCCCGAGCAAGGCTTGGATGTGAAGGACAGATCTAGGACCAATCATGTAAATGTTCAGTTTTCAGACTTCGTGAAACGTCCCAGTTACTTGGAAAACCCAGCCAATAACAAAGCAGACATAAACGACGAATGATTGCTTAAACGCTAGTTCCCCATGTTCAGTGGATATAGTTATGCTCGTATATCTTTTGTCCTGAATCAAGATAACCAAAGTATTAGTATGATTTGTTCTTTTTAAGGATTTCACGTGCATATCAATAGTTGAATACTTACATTGACACATAAAGTGCCGATGATGAGATCCACCAACAGTATATTTACTAGTAGATAATCATTAAAAATAGAGTAGAAAAATTTGAGGAGAAAAATATTTTTGGGTAGGATACCATTTTGAAGAACAGATTTGGGTGAACACTGGTTCCCATGTGCTCAGTAAACTTTAGATAGTATTGAGCAAAGAGTAATTCTAATGTGTTGAATTTTGCGCTCATTTCAAACGTTAGTCCTAAACTACCCAATACCATGTGGCCTTGGTCACATGACTTCTTCTTGATGCATTTATTCGTGCAACTGATTGCGTATGCATGCGCATTCATTGACATTTCGGGAATGTAAGTTTGGTGCGGCAGTAGAGTAATTTTTCCACTGCAAGGTATTAATTTCAGATTTAAAATCCTGAGTCTTGATTTGCCACCGCCCCGGGTAGAAGCAAAACCAGAAATCGTTTATAAAACAGGCGATCCTAACACCTTTAAGTTCGGTGAGAATGGAAATTATCCTTATTTTGAGATTCAACGGAAGCAATACTTTGCAGAATGCTTGAATGGAACAAATTTTTCGATAGGTCAGCAATAGGGGTGCATTATTAAAAACAAGATTTCCATAGACGGTCAAATCGGACAGAATTTTTGATGATGGCTCTAGAGGAACGATAAGAGTCGCATCTTTATCTGACACAATCTATCCATGTGGTTCCCAAGTTCATTAAAAATAATGATCATCTGAAAATCAAGACTGATGTGATTTCCAACCACGTAGATCGCAACCCGTTGTGCTGCTTTAGTTTTGCTCTTCGTCTGTTACTGAAATGTTTTCTTTATTGCACCATTAATTGCAACAGTTGGATTGCTCCTTGTTCCGAGTTCTTTAGTTGGTTCTGTGAAGAGGATGAAATTGCTGATACCCCTTCAAATTAACTGCATCCTGATCCATTTCTATTTCTTTGCAATTTCACAGCTCTCAGTACGTGGCGAGCAAAGAGGACTTGGAAGAACGCATTTCGGCAGATCACAAACACTGTGTAGAAGACTGTTTGAATGTACAGAGGACAGAACTTTAAGTGACACAGAGAAGTGTGCGTGACTCTTTATAAGCCTGCTTCGAACGACGAATAATACATAGTTATTTCTACCGTCCCGTGACTTTCCTGTCTACTTGTATACCGGATTTGTGCTGTGGCGGAATAGAGCTGTTACTAATCGGTGTTGTATTTGTTCCAGGCCTGTCGTTGTCTAGTCCGATGTAATCATTCGCGTGAGCTGCGAGTCTACTAATCCTGTTGCAGTTCTGACGGGATCCGTTTTGGTTTGCACAACGCTGTAATACTTCAAAGGGACGTTAAAAGAATTATATGAAAACGGGGACAAATTGGTTTTCTGGATAGTAAATCATTGTTTTCTTCAGTTTTGAACAAGTCTGTAACAGCCATCATATAAAATCCCAGCCCTAACAACCGTCAAAATTTTGTGCCCCGTGGTCGCCAAAGTTTCTTCCGCGGCAGGACATCCATGCAGTTTGTCATCTCAATGAGACATTTCGTGTCCATGGAGGAAACCGAATATATGTTGAAAATTGAGTTAATTCATTCATCATACACTTCGTCGGCCTCTATAATCCTTGCGGCCCCGCAACGAACCGATGACTCCTGCCCACGTGGTAAGCCTCGAGCAATCAACAGCCCACTTACATCTGATTCCAGACATTCAGAGTTTCTTTACCAAACTCTGGAGCAAAAGAACTTCCTCGTTGCTTAAAATGGTACCGGCGATTTATGAGAGTACAACTGCCTCAGAAGTTATCCCAAAGGCTACCACCAAATTACCATTTTACTTGTGTAAATTCCTTCTCAGGCCTGTTAATTTACAAGGTGCTGATCAAACTCTTTAGCGGATCACAAACACGGTGTCATATTGTTTCCTTTTGCTTTCATACACATTGGAGGAGTCCTTTTCGCCATCACAGATGAAATCAGACAAAGTAAGTATCTCAGGTGCTTTTTCATTGTTTTCAAGACTGGCTCGCTCATTGGGACCTATGGATGCATCCGCGCTGTTTGATCTGGGAAATTTTTTCGGTCATAATGTTGATGCTGCAGTGAAGTTATCACAGTCGAGGAGAATTGTTGTTCTTTGCAACCGATCAGGACGACAACAGCTCAAGAGCATCCCTCGTTTCACAGGAATTGTCAACTACCACTACCAACGTATACCCAAGCACTCGCAGTGGTTTTGGAAACGCGATCGCACAAGTTGTCCATCACTATGAAAATGAAATCATGAACACAAGCAATAAATAAATTCTGCTTAACACCTCTGATTTGCGAACTAAAAAAAGACAACAAATTTGTTCTCATTCTACGAAATGACGCTTTTGCAAGAGACTTTTGGGTGAACCAATACAGTCATTGGTACAGTGCAAACACTGACGTTTCTTCTCATGGAGTCTGTAGTTAGTACAGGCTGGACGCACCAGATGCAGACACTATTTGCTTGCATTCGGCCTGGCAACAAGGCACTTTCGTCAAATGAGATTGAATCCCATGTTTATGAATAACAGACTTTCCGGTAACGACCGCTATTCTTCAGCAGAAATTCAACATTTCGACAGTATCTCACAGCACGCAGCCAATTTGAGGTAGCTTAGATCAACTCGTAATCATCTGAACGATTATCTGTTCCGTCACCGTTTCGCAGCACCTATCCCAAGCACTTTCGTTCTGCTGGATAGCGACAGCCAAAGCAAAAACCAGTGATGAGCAAGAACTTTATAACAGCTTGGTGCCAGCCCTCCTGAGGAGAAGGGTTTTATCTTGCTTGATATTTCCTCCTCGGATAATCTTCACCCTCTGGTTTCCACTACCAACGCCAAATGATGCGCATGTATTTAAGCTTCTGAAATACGTGCTTTTCACAAGGTTGTTTTCAAACGATTTGCGAATTCGATTGTTCATACCTCGTGCTGGTAGTTTCCACTCGCTTCTAATCGTTCAGCTTGTCGTTTACTCAGTAAATACCTCATCATCAGTCAAAATAAGGTTCTTACGGTTTTGCGAACCTAATGCAAATCTCCTGAATAAACAAAGTTGTCATTAGTCAGGACCTTGAATTTCATTGACTACCTTTATCTCCAAGGTAGATTCATCTTTTGCTTGAACTCCGCTAACGGAACCTGGACCTTTTTGATGCGTCTCGAGGACTTAGTACTGCCAGAAATTAGCCCATCATGATTCAGATGCTGACTCCAGATCTGTTCACAAAGCACTTCACTACGTAAATGAGATTTCTGCCTCTTCAGTCTGATAAACCTGATATCTCATAAACGGTCACTCATTTACCCAATGGATTCGGGAAATTCCCCTTGGATAGCTACTCGTGGTAACCATTATTTCTAGCGGAAACATTGTGTTCGGATAAATACAAATATCCATTTAATATATCGTACATTGCATTATTGTTTTCTAGTCCCGCCTTAAATCACGCGGATCAGAGAATGAATCGTAAGAGAGGTGTGTTTGTCTGCACAACACATTTTCAGACGAATTGTGGATATACCTGATATCGCTCCTTTTATATTTCTTTAGACTACCCCACGCCTTCACAAATATATCTGATCGATGCTCTGAAACGGCAGTAGCGTAGAGCCTTTATTGATTTTTATACAATGAATTTTTGTGTTCAACCCAGAAGTCAGAATTCCGAAAATCTGTTCATGTTCTCTGTCTTACTGCCCCAGTCATGTGACTTTTACAAGGCTCGTAAGCACAACCGTAAGAATTGGCGTTGGACTTTTTGATAATACACGATTGCTGCCGCAACACCGAGATTTGTTGTCCCACAATGGTTACCAACTTGCCGGTAAAATCGATATTTGCTCGACTGTGGTTTATCAATAGATTAATTATGTCGATACAATCAAAAAATACTATCGATCCTGGAATTAGAGTAGACGTGATGAGTTAGAGGGTCCAGGACACCTAGGGTTGGTCGGGATGAGAGAATCGAACCGGCAGTGACCGTCAAACGCCGACACGGTGAACGATATTTGATTCGAAATTTTTCACTAACCATTGAACAAACAGAGTTGCAAAGAACAGGACAAGGTTAAAATATAAGATCCCCAGCATTCTGAAATGCATATTTCTCGATAGTAACTGTTATATTCCCTCCAGAGCAAATGAATTCATTTCATCCTATTAAAAGAAAGGTGTTGAAAAGTTCCTAGTTCTTGTTAACTACATTTCTGGTGCAGTGTGGAAGACTATGTTCCATAAATACAACCGAGTTTTGATCAGCCTCATTATCAAAGCGATGATTTAGTCAGTCGACCTAAGCATCCGGCAAGTATTCTTCGGGCTTCTAACAACAGTATTAACAAACACAAGAACTGCATCAATATAGTTGTTGTCCACTAACAGAACTCGCAAGTCCGAAATTTGTATTTCCTGTAGTTCAAAGTTGCTGCCTCTTGAATGATATTCCGCCAAAAGAATATATTCTACAACTTCCGATTTGTCTTTTTTCCGTAAGCACATCTTTCATTTTGGCGGAGGAAGTATAGTCCGCATGTATTTGTAAAGGTTTACAACCATGTCACGTGTAAGAAGCAAAAGGTTAACTATTCAGTAAGTTTGACAAGTTGTCGTTGATTTACATGCCAGAAGAAAAGCTAGTGGATAATCTGTCATTTGACTCGGTCTTGTATAGACCCATGGGAAATGGGCTTTTTGTACTCGGGACAGCTGATTATCCATTTTTGGTGTGTATCCAGGACTAGAGTCTAATGACAAGTTCCCGGAGGTTCCAGCTGCAGGGCAACAAAACCGTTTCAACCTATTGGGACCAGTATGGAAACAGGGGTCCCGACAAGCCTTGATATTGTTATGAGAAGTAAAGCATCCAGTAACCGTGGGATTACACCGGAATTAGCATCATAAGGTAGGACACAAACGGAAAAGTCTTTGATTTCATTTTAAGGGGAGGGCGCTTCCTGTGGGAAGCAGATTTCTGTTCCCACTAATAACATGCAAAATACTTAAAGCAATGATTTATGATGCCTGTCCTACTAAATAGCCAAGCAGAATTTACTGATTTGTAAGTCTTGGATCATATTTGCTTCACTGGACTTACGTTTATCATCAACAAATTTTTCGTTTTATTAAAGTGATGGTTGCTATTATTGTTATAAGTATAATTATTGTTTCCGTTATATTTATAAAGATATGGAGATTGGCGGAGTGAGTAAAGTATTGATACCAGTAAGAGGTTTGATTTGGTTCCATAAATTATTCGTCTACATCCAACCTGCCATTGAAAATCACGGGGACATTACACACCTGTTCCATGCTTGTTGAGAATTATCACCACTGACAAGACTGGGAGGGGAACTCGTTAATTTCACACTTGAGCCTTTAATATTTGGGCTTGTGAAATGTGCACATCTGTCATTTGAGCGGCAGCGTTTCTCGTACTTGTTTTTTTCGATACCGAAAAGAACCGTGCTCGTTAAATTATTTTTGTCATTTCAGCTGTGCTACTCGAAAGTAGCATGATAAAGCGAGCAATTCACTTTGTTGAATGTCATAATGGATAACGTCGGCAATTTCGACCCACCTGATAAGGATAGTTCTGTGGATTTTCCTTGCTTCCACCCCGAATTCATCAGAGTGTTGATGTCATCAGGCAACACTTTGATTTTCATTCCATTAGCGATCCGTTTTAATGTGGTGGGGCTTGCTTTCACGCTCAGTAGACGATGTAGAATAATGATGGCTTTGTCCACCTTGTGGATTGTTGACCTAATTTGTAGGAATTCGACAGAGAAATAAAAATAGCACGCCAGAGTTTGACAGTTCAATCTGCACAGCAAACGCATTTCTCTTGTCTCTTTTCGGCCGGGAGTTTGCAGATTTTGTTTGAAGAAATTTTGTAAGACACTTCAGGCAGCCACTAGGACATGGCAAATATAAGTCAAACGGTTTTTGTTCTTGAATTTATTACTGCCACCTCTCAGAAGTTGGCAGGAATATTAATAATTTACGCCATTGGCTGGTGTTTGAAATACATTGCCTAGTTTCAGTTCCCGTACTGTACCTTCATTATTCAACGTCTGTCGCAGTTTTTTTGCGAAATGAATGTTGACCATTGCGTTATCATCTTTTCTTAGGAGGAAAATCATGACGTCGCTGACTAATTGTTTGTTTCACATTTATTTATACCAATGTTGCGGCATCCACTGGTGGGCACCCAAATGTTGGTCCCGCCTAATGCACTTTCGACTATGCACTATCCGTTTGGAAAAGAAAAACAGCCGAGCTTTTAAGGCTTGCTTAAAATGAAAAGTGGTGACTCAAATAGAGCGTGATTAGGAATGACATAGCTCATACTCTATCAGCTAGTGAACGAGCTGTTATAAAGCATTCGCAGTAAACATCCAGGCAAACACGTATTTGTTCAGACGGGCAATAACTGTACCCCATTATATGTCATGCAGGAATTTCCTTCTATGCATCAGTAAACCAAAAATATTTCAATGGCTGTTCAATAGCCTCCGAGGCCATCTGGTCATCCAATGGCATAACGAGCTTTTAGTATATCGTACAAAAGTGGTTTCCCTCGACGATCACCTGTAGCTGAATACACCACGAGATCAAGCACACATAAAAAGGGAATAAGACTAATAGCCCATCTGGAAGGTGTCCTATTCTCGTCTTACCAGAGCATGAGTTGAGCTATGCTGTGACCTTGGTTGTTACTGAAAGCACAAGGGTAAACCATGAGCAGGAAATCAGTAATTAATAACCATGTGGTATCTAACGTATTCACTCCCTGGCAAGTTTTTGGAAGCTCTCGACAGCACAATGAGAATGAGCCTAGGATATTGTTTCAGTCAGCAGCTGTCACATAACTCTGAATACTGACTGGACGGACCGAACGCAATGAGGTCAGCCGGAATGATCGAGACGTGACCCACACCAACCTATGAAATGGAAAGCGGACCAGCGACGAATAAACCAATTAGCTTGAGTAGTAGCCTTTCACACCAAAGTGATTTCAGATATGCGGGTGCCAAAATCAACCGGGTGACCAGGGCAGCGATGTAGTTGACGACTTGCACGTCTATACTATACATACAGGATGTTTTTGAACATGTTTGGATAAGCTTGGATTTTTTAGTGTGGGTTAAACGTAATGACTTGGGGATGAAATTGATGGGCACTCTATGATCAGATACCACTTTTCACTTCCATGTTTACCAGTGGTTTTATAAAGTTAATTTGCATTTATAAGTGATCTAAATTTATTCAATCATCCGAATCACAGAAATTCAAGACAAATTCCATCGTGAATTACGTGGCCAAAAACAACAAGTCGACACTAGTGAAACTCACTCGAGCAGTTCAAGTTCTTTCTCTGCGTTGCTGCATTCATTTGCCTGGTGACCGTGAAACTGACTTTCAAAAATCTTAAGTTGCGCTTTCTTCCCGTCGTACCAGTGGATACGTTGCATTGCTTCTTTCTTTTTCCTCTTGGCCAAAGGAATACGAAAGCGCAACAAATTGGAAAGTCGCTGCTTCCATGATTTCAACTCTTTCGGATCTCCGCCGACGATATCACAGTCCGTTTCAGCCGAATCGGTGGAAATTGGTCTCCACATACTTGGTCTCGCAACTGTAATATGGGGAATGGTGGGGCCGTCTAAATTCGGTAGCTTTTGGTGGAGAAATTTCTTATCCGGATCTTGAAAACATGCAATAATACGTCTAGCCTGCAAAACCTTTCGTGCTTTGATCCAGTTTTGTTGAGCTCTCATCCGAGTCTGACGTCGCTCACTTCGAGCCGCTGCCCGGGCCATTGCTCGACGAGAACGTATCAAATCATTCGTAAGTTTTTCGCAACGCAACCGAGCCTAATTTTGAGCGATAATAAATAAAATATGGTCATTATCGGAACAATTCGGCCCAAAAATGATTCTTTCTTGTTGCTGGTTTTTCATGTTAGTCGTCACCGCTGCATCAAAAGCAGTTTCCGGCAGAATTTTGTAAAATCGTCGATTTCTTCCCGGAATGTCAAAAACCTACTCTGATTGCATTCTAAAGTTCACAGAACAATAAACTTACAACATTCGGTACTTAGAGCTGCATCCCTGACTAAAGTGGACCCGTCTGTGGCAAAACGGCAAAATTGAGAATCGTGGAAATGTTATTAGAGATTGAATGTTTTCATGAAATAATTCACCATGTGATATCATAGCTCGACTCATCATTAGGAAACCATGGAAGCACTGCACAGCTGTTTCATCCTTGTTAGGAATCATTAGCAGTGCATATCCACCACGCCCGAACTGGGACGCGAACCCGAACAAGGACGAACGATTCTGAGTCGAACGCCTTAGCCATTACGCTACCGGGCAGGTTACCTGCAGAGAAGTCATCTATCAGTAAGGGTCGGTCGCTTTGAGCTAGCGGACAATAACCGTGCCAATCAGTGGCGAACAGGTGCATTACTGTGGTGAAGTTCAACAAATCGTGGAAATGTTAACTCGTGTAGCCTACTGACTCAATCGGCATCAGTCTGTCAGAACTATCAATTTAGCTAAACGATACATATCACAGGGTGTTTCATGTTCTATGTTGTTCCATTGGAAATCTGTTGCATAATCCAAGATGCAAAGATATGACCCGTCTAAAAAAACCGCCATTCCCAAAAGATAAGCACGTAAAACTGACTCGGCAAAATTCGGTGAGTTAACCCGGGAGGCCATGGTGATAACTTCGCCCTAAGCAATGAAAATTCCGGCAAGAAGGTCAAGAAAATCAGTGAAAAAAATTTAGATGCAAGTATTTTGTTCAAGTCTAGCCTCTCCATTCTAAACTAGCCCTTCCCTACTTTGAATCTACAAAGACCTAACAACAGAAAACTACATGAATGCAAACTCACTGTTTCGGCCATCAATTCCAGTTTGTCTAACTCCAATTCGGCAGATTTAAAATCTGTGTGAAACTGCTCATTTCGTGCTTTCATTTGCGTCAACATTCGACCTAATTCCTCAATCTGGCCATGAAGTCGAGATTGCAGGAATCGTTGATGTGTTAGATTCTTCAAAGCGTTTTGCCTTCTTCCGAGTAGGCGGCTCTGAAATTGTACGATGATCCAGTCTCGTTGTAAGCAAAGTGATGACGTTCTAACCGACTGGCCTGGACACACTGGTAAATGAATTCTGAACAGAAAACTAAGCCACTGAATCATTGATTGATTGACTCATAATCCGACCCGGGAAAATAGATAGGCAATGAATGAATAACGCTCTGAGTCAGCGACAGGAAAAAGAGAATAAGAAAATAGCAAAAGTGTTCAGCAAAAGGCTTGAATACTGAACACACAATCATTTAACTAATTGTTCCATTAAACATCTGATTATTTGACTGATTAATTCATGGTCATAATAAGCGCATGATGTATAGTTTCAGAAAGAGGAACACGTAGATCGGTAGATACATAGACAGAGAAACAGTGACAGACAGATGGGTAAACAATAGTGGGCCGATATATATATATTTGTAAATCGTAAAACTAGTGATTGATAAATTGGTCGACTGATTGACTTATTGGTTAGCTGGCTTAATATTTGGTCAATGGACTTAATTACTGGTTTGTTGACTGACTGATTTGCTTATTGATTTTACATTTATTTTAACCATTATGTTGTGATTGGTTTGCTAGTAGATTCTTTTGCTCACTGAGTGCTCGGTTGGCCAGCTGTTGCTGCCTATTTTCAGTTAACTGTTGTTGTACCCATACTGGGAAATATTTCCTCGACAGAAACTTTTTTCAAATGCAAGCATGCAATACGAAAAATGTGCTCACTTTGTGTCGTTGCATTTGGTGGAGCGAATCGTCTAGCTGATGAAAGTAATCCTTGTCCAACTGAATCCATTCGTCTAACTTTGTACAAATCTGATTCAACTTGTGTATTGTATCGGGAGTACTCATCAAAAATGGAACAGCCTATAAAGTCAATAGAAGAGTCTCTAACTCGGTTACANCGTGATTGTGATCAGTCTATAGAGAATCTTGCTTCTAGCACGCGGAGTCGGGTAGGCTCATGTGTTGGGACTCGGTTTTTAGCTGCTTGTTATGTTCACTCTAGGGTCAAGTGAACTATTGGTGATTGACGTATTGGGCAAATCAGTAAAAATTTGTTTCTGAGCATTCGATTTGCTAATGCATATATAGTACTGATGTCCTTTTTGTTAGATGTTTACTAACCGGCAAATATATGTATTTATTTGTTTACAAGTGTGTTGATAACCAGTCAGCATTTCCCAGAAATACATTTTCAATATCAAGTTCATTGCCGCCCATTACTTATGCGTATCCGGCTATGCGTTGTCAATTCATCTTCATACTTCGACCCTACAAGAAATCAGGATTGCAGCATTCTGGGTTTTTAAAAAGTAGCATGTAGATGAAAAACTTGCCCATGAGTGCATTACCAATTTTCTAAACAGTCACTGTACATTAATTTCGTCCAGCGGAGATTCTGGTGCCATTTGTAGGGTCGAAGTATGAAGATGAATTGACAACGCATAGCCGGATGCGCATAAGTAATGGGCGGCAATGAACTTGATATTGAAAATGTATTTCTAGGAAATGCTGACTAGTTATCAACACACTTGTAAACAAATAAATACACATATTTGCCGGTTAGTAAACATCTAACAAAAAGGACATCAGTACTATATATGCATTAGCAAATCGAATGCTCAGAAACAAATTTTTACTGATTTGCCCAATACGTCAATCACCAATAGTTCACTTGAACCTAGAGTGAACATAACAAGCAGCTAAAAACCGAGTCCCAACACATGAGCCTACCCGACTCCGCGTGCTAGAAGCAAGATTCTCTATAGACTGATCACAATCACGCAGCTCGATTCCTTGTCTGGTCAACTTGAGTGGACGATTTCGCAACCTCTTCAAGGAAGTCTGGCAAACGAGGAGGGGTGTAAAAAACGAAGAGGGGGGATAGTCAAAACAGATGCATCGAATCGATAAGCAGTTTAAAGTAATCTGAGAGGAAGGAAATATCTGAAAGCAACGCCCTCACAGTATTTCTTCTAAAATACAAAAGTTAAATTCAAACACTGGTTGTCACATTGACCTTCTGCACATAAATGGTATCATTGATTTATGAATTATTGACATAACGGCATGTGGTTTCAGTTTCTGGTCGAAATGGATTGTATTACAAGGTGGGTTAGATATTCTAAAGAGTGGAGTGCATCGGTGATTGTCCAAATGTATTAGGACTGGGTTAGTACATTAGGTGTGGCTCGACTCATGAACAGTAGTACCAAAAGATCGAGATCATCACAGCCGCCAGAAAGATCGATTGTTGATAGAAAGGTCAATCAACGGGTCGACTGAATGTTCACAGCATCCGAACGTCCGTAAGTGATACAGTAGCAGCAGATACTTGGAACCATTTGGAAGGAAATGAAGAGTAGAATACGGAATCTCAAGTGCCAGTCAAGAATGAAAATCTTAGATTGTGGGTTAAAGTTAATACTAACACGATAGCGTGGCAGACCGAAATCAAAATTGGTAGTTCACTTTGTGATAAAAAACTGTCCCTTATTGGCATTGAGGAAATGTAAGTGGCAAAAATGAAAGTTTAGAGAATTCCACCTGTTAGAACACCACGGGTAGAGATAAAAACCGAGAAAGGTACACATTTATTACTAGTTTGAATAATATTCTACTAAACGTCTAACGGCGGAAGACTAAATGGCATGGAACAACAGAATTCTACGGCGTCTCTGTCTGTCTACGCAGGTTGATTGTGTCATTAATGTCCCGGAAGGAGATGGGAGCGTATTTTGATTCCAAGTCCACGTAAGTCAGAACAATATGAGCTCAGCAGGCAATGACGTCTGGGACAAAGATAGTACGACAGGAGACAAGATGGGAAAGGTCATGAAATTTTGCGTTCTTAAATAATCCTCAGAATACTATAAAAGTGGATTACGAACATGATGGAAAATCTAGCCCATCGTGCCGCCAATGAAAACTGATTTCAGTGTTGAATTTTGCTTGGACCAAAGGGCTACTCGTCAGTTAAAACTTCTCGTCATTGACTTCGGAGTTGTAAGTTAATAGTTTTATAAATTAAAAGACATCCTTATTAATGAACTTTGTACAAAGAGTTGACATCAGACCCCGTCTGGTCACCTCGAAGGCTGAGCCTTAGAGGCACAATTCAAAGGTACTTTGCTACGACGAATTTCGCGGTAGTTCACATAACAATCATTTTTAGCTGCGACTAGCGTCTGTTGTCATGCCCTTTTTTAAAAGCAATCTACTCATGGTCCCTGTGCTTTCCAATGTCCTTACTAATGAATGGAGTGGTAAAGTAGCCAAAATTCATCGACCAGCATCGTCAACAATTCTATTGAATCACGAAGTCAAATTCTATGAAATTAGCTTAGTTTTTAAGGTGCATACCGACTGTAGATATGACTTTCGTCCGAAAAACTTATCTTTCGTACACGTGATTTTTTTGTCGTGAGAAGTGTTTTGGGTCCATCTCATAACGAAGGACAAATAGACCAGTCGTGTATCAGTCACAGCCCTCATTACTGTCTAGAACGAACATAATGTTGCTCCCAAAATCGATGATTGATGTTAATACTTGAGTATTCTCATCCACGGGACAAACTAATTCCTAGTTCACTCAAGGGTTAACATGTATTCTGTTTTCGTAAACTCCTCGTGATATCCGTTCCCCATCCAAATATTTCGAGTTTTATTTAAAAAGGGTTTGTGAAATAATCAGTCCATTATCTAGAGGCTTTTATGAATCGACCTCATTTTAGTGAGGCATAATTTATGTTCCGTTGGTAGTACCATGGTGAAATATCAGACACTTAGACTAATCTGTTGAAGTTTTGAGTGAGTAAAACATTGGTCACGGTAATGAATTATTTTCCGAACTTTAGTACCTCCTCAAGAATAGCAGCTGGGGTGCTACCAAATTGGGAAACGATAGTCAAATCCACGGTAGTGCCGCTTCTAAAGACTGACCGTCTGATTTAGTTCTACAGTTTTTTCATATTCCGAGAGTTGCAAAATAATTTATCAGAATCATTTCATGTTTATCTCATGGATTGGGCTACTTGACACCTGTATGCAGACTGTGTCCTGTAGACAGCTGGGATTTATGATTGAACCCCACGTCACTAGTGATATACTTTACACATGACGGTACTCGAGCACATACGACACGGTTTGCGTAAACTCTTGGTTGGTTCACGGATCTAAGATCGTTTTCTCGTTTTTTTCCTGTCATAAGGTTTACAATGCACTAATGAATGAAACAGAACCAAAAAATACCCGACAAAAATTGTTTGACTACTGTGCATTTTTGGTTATTGTGCTCGGTCGCAGTCTTCTCACTACTCGTCCTGTGATTCGGAGGAACCGGTTCCAGCATCACACGTAGACCTGAGCGGCATTCCCCTTGTGGTTCGGTGTTGGTACTATTGAGCACTGAGTCCCTGTCATGCATACTGCTGAGATATGATAAGCTCCTTTGTACCATTTTTTCGAAGAAGAATAATCTGTATTAGTAATATCAAGAATATTACCAAATCTTACGAACAAGGAACTCACAAATGTGTTTGGCAAGCCAGCGAAATGATAGAGGGTGTGGGGAAGAAGCGAAAGCATTTGTGGAATTCATCGCAGATGAAAACAGATTGAGAACTTGAAGGTGCAAACCAGCGTAAAGGACATTAAGTATTTTCTCCGGGGCCACCTCAATGAGGGAGAAAAAAGCAACTCGCAGAAATCACCAAACCAAACCGCTCGTTCACCAAAACTTCAATTCTTATGTCCTTCGAGCGAGAACTGTTGCAAAAATGCTAGTTGATATGGCCTCATTTTAGCCACCCAGAACATGGGATTCATAACCCATTTGACCAAATGCAAACGCATCTGAAAAGAAAGTTCATGCGGATAGGGGAACTTACCAAAACTTCTCCGGTTTGACAAACAGGCTAACAAAAGCTTCGGGCAAAATGTTGGACGAATTTTTGACTGACAAATGGTGGGCTGCCAATCGGTGACAGTCGTGGCTATCTCTGTAGCAAGCATATCAAAGATTTTCTTATATTTTGTTGATATATGTTTAATCACATTTCATTGCAGTTTTAATAATTATCGTGGGACTGAAGGCGATTGTTTTCGACACGTAAATTTGGAATTTGGGATAAGGAACTATTTTATCCTTGGGTATACACGGGTGTAAGTACCGCTGTTTTTTATTGCATATTGTTCTATGATTTACAGTAATGGCTGTCTAGAGTGAGTATTTCCTTATCACTGGAATCGAGATGTCTGCATTCCACCTTGATGTCGATTGTGTTTATTCATCCAAGTACATTTTCTTGTGCATCGGCCGGTTCTTCTACGTTAGCTAGTTCCGTCTGTTGTTTGCCTAAGATCTAAAAGAAAAGGAACTATAAGTAACAAACTCTGGTCCACCCATTCGTTCACCCATTCAGACTAATCACCAAAGTAAATGAAGCATACAACCAATCAGAACAATAGCTTCAATACTTACGGTCAGTTCTGTGGCGTTTTGGACACAGCTCTGTTCATAATTAGTGGGACATTTTAACAAATTTGTCTCTCTCGTCCCACAGGGCCTCATGTGATCGACGCAAATGCGTCCGCTGTGGCCTCGAGCAGATTTCTTTGTTCCACCGCATCTCAGCGTGGTCTGAGGAATAACCAAATGCACATCCGTGCTCAGGTCAAGGAAGCTTCGGCAATATTTTGCAGTGTATCGGACGGTCATGTCCAGTGCATCCAACACCGGTCGAATATGATGTAGATGAAATTGCGTTACTTTGACATTGAGCTTGCGAACTGCATCCAGACTGAAAATGTTGGGCTTTTTTACACATGATCTACTACTTTTAGCACGAAGAGTTTGTAAAAATGTGATGCTACATTGTAGTTATTCTAGACGGGAATATCACTTTGAATGGGAAATCTACTGCCCAAACCAATTAAACAGTTTTGTCAAGTCCAAGACACAGTACTCAGGCTATTTCCACTTTCATTCCGTTCCAGTAGTCCACGGATTTCGTGTGACCTTAGAAAACGAGAGAATAAAATTCTCACAACCTTGATTCAGACGTAATATACAGACCAATTCTGTCACATCCTTGAAAGTACGGACGGAGGAGTTTGTCATTGCACTCTTCCCACGCAAGCTGCCAAAAGTTAGGTTAAACACACTGGATCTGCCGATTTGATATTGGGAAAAGTGAATTGGGACTACTTTGATTTGTTAATTAATTGGCCTCTCTAATCACATCTTCTGTCTCGAACAATCACGACTGCATTCCTTCCACTTAATCGGAGTAGGCTTCATATTCTATTCCGCGACAATTCATCAAAATCTCTAATAGTCATACCTAACGGATGCACCTAAGTCTGCGCACAAATGGTCAGTCTGGTAGGTATTTACATGCATACCAGCGAGTATTTATGCATGCACATGTGTATATGCTTTCGTTTACACGGGGACGAAGTTGTCACTTACTTGTCTCCAAATATAATTAATCAGTCTTCGTACTAAAAAACGACAGTGGACAGTCGCACAACACACGTAATATAACACCTTCAATACATGCTTACCTTATTTGGTGTTCCAGTGGTCATCATACCGGAGCGTGCTACATAATTACGTGTTCACCAACTTCTACTAAGCTCAGCACAATTTATACATTGAGTACTGCCATGCCCATCAGTTACTCATCAAAACAGTCCCGTTGACCGAGTTATTAAGGATGTACCAAAACAGTCAACTATTATTTCTAAACAACTAAGGAAGTCAAGCTACTAAATATCACTGTGCATGATTCACTGAAGCACGTGGAATAACTGAAATTCCTGAGTAGAGGTAGGCTATTTCGTTTCCGTAAGCATGGTGCTAGTTTCATGTGCAAATTCACAACTGTCCAACATAGTTGTTTGCCATAACTGATCGGCTGATTGGCATCCAGCGTTGAAGCAGCAGGGGACAAATTATGAAACAAAACTTGATTAAGCACCGCTAATGTTAAAGATACCTTTGTAGTTCATACTTTGGATTCAACAATTTTAATCGGGTCTGCCTACGATCAGGTTGTTTACGATTCATGCTCGGTAGTGACAAAAATCTATCCAATGTTATCGTAGTCGCAATCGGTTACGATAGATGTGGTAGTTCGTTCCTAAAAATTAACAACCCTTGACGGGATAGCGTTTGAAACAAGTTATCTCCCTTCCAGGTCGGAATTTCACTTGAGGTTTTGCAGTGAGACAAACACAGTCCACTGAGGATAGAGACCGTCAATGGTATACCTCGCAAACGAATATTGATCTTATTGTTCAGTCCGTCAGCCATTGAAACGTATGTGAAACGGGTGTCCAATACAACCAAAAAATCTAGTTCGGTCGAACAGAATCTCGTAATAGAAACGAAAAAAGCTAAAAACATCGAAATATTCCTCAACCGGTCAGTTCTGCTTCCTTGAACTTTTGGGATGGAGCAAATCGACCTATACTCCTCCTCTCCCAGTCCACGATGGTTGAACTTTACTATATGTCAGTTAGACTAACCTGTCCGCAATATCTATGGCATGCGAACGGCAACTTGCAGCTTCAAAGCATAATTCCTCGACTTCATTGTTGCTTCTCAATCGAAGACCACCTACTAATGTGTCCGAACTTTCGGGAACCAGGCTGGATTTTTCAATCACGGCTATAATCGCCAGGCGACGCACATTGGTCATAGCGTCCTGGATAAAATCGGCATGATTCGCATAGGCCGGCCCGAGATAAGCGTTTTCCAGTCGCGCAAGAGTGGATGATACCAGAGTTGTGGCCCGTCTGACAGTTCGGTACACGGTATCCAATGTATCAGGTTTAACTTTATCGATTAAACCTGCGATGCGGTCCAGAATATTCTTCCCCAAATCGGTGATCTGGTCTGTGCTTTCTTGTTCCTGAGCCACATTCATCTCGCTGGTGAAATCGTGAAAGATGAAGTGGGACAAGGAGGATTGCGGACTAAATCTGCACGTTGGTCAACTACCCAAACAACGTGGACAACAGTCAAAAAATTCTTGAATAGTTATCGAGAGTATTCAAGTAGTAAATCCCGGTGCCACTTCAGAACTTATTTTGGTGATAAATGTCCTGTTGTTCACTATACATGACACAACAGGAGTGATAAATTAATACGTCCACTAGTGCTATGGCATGTATTCAGTGCTAACTTTGACTACCGAAGTTTCATGAACATTAATTTTTATCATATCAAGTTTAATGGTCGGTTTGCAAAAACAACGACCAACAAAAGTGGCGCAATGAGCCTATCAGTTGACAGTTTTCTAACAGGGCAACATTAGTTTTTCGACCCCGTGCACTAAGATAAACGAAATAATTGCCAAGAGCAGAAGAAAAATGTCAGGCTACTCGGTCGTCAAATAAGCGGCCACAAACCTTTGATTTGCATGTTTTACGTATAAACGGAATCCAGTGAAACTCACGGCTAAGTCAACATTACGTTATCCTTTGAAAACCGAAAAAAGCCCTTTTGAACCTAAAAGAAAAGGGGGTAAGTTGGAGTTTGTTCAGATCCCTTATACGATGATCTCATTTCTTGCTTGGTCAGATGAACTTGCTACACAAAGCTTGATTCGCCAGGACCATTTTAGTTCCCGAATATTGAAAAATTTCGATGAAAGGGTGATGCGGAAGAAAGAACTAAGATGAACTGATCACTTCCAATGTTCCGGGGGTTCAAAACCGTCAGGCGGCTGGTGCTTACCTGCTAGAACAAAACTCTTCAAGGCCATTTGGATTTCTGCGGTTGTCACTGGTTTGCGAATTACGGAAAGGGGGCTAGTGGGAAACGAAATCCTTCTTCGTGCGATTGGTCACCAGTTTTCCCAGGCTGCAGACGGTCTTGTTCATTGCACTTAGCCGTCAAACTATGATTTGATGAGTTGATCAAAATGAACTTGGCTTCATCACTCATCTACCAGGCGCTCATTACCACTCTATCTGAACTTCACAAGAATCATTAAGCGGTGAACAATCAACCGAATTTCACGTAGCTAAAGGTTGTACAACCAGTAAAACTTTGAAATCGCTCAACCTATCCAACTTCGTTCGTTAGCACCTAGTCTACGCCGAAACAATCGCAATCAAGGGTCCAGAATTTCAGTGGTAAACATTGCCTAGATTACTCCCCTGTCCCGTCGAGTGAAAATCAAAATCAATGCGTGAGTTACGTCCTGTTTCTGCAACAATTAACTGGTATGCTTCGTTGTTCTTATTGCCTCACTTAACAGCTACATAAAAGAAAAGAGATCGGGAAGTAATGGACCATGTAACAGAATGCAATAAAAAGGACAACTGCACCTAGTTGGAAAAATTTCGAACGCAATAACGCCACTGATTGAGTCAGTCTGCTAGATCTACCAGGGCTTCCAGGAACAGGCCGAGAAACCTCAATAATCCAAACTTGACAGTCTAAGTGAACTCGCAAGAACCAAACAACAATTTGGGGTTTTAAAATCATATGCTTTGAAGTCGACGGACCACCACGACCCACTTTCCAGCTGCTGCATGCCTCCGAGAACAGCGTATTATGATCGCAGGCGGGCATGAGCAGCGTATATCTCAGCCACCTCAGCCTATTCCAGTTCACTGTCTTCTCAAAAAACTGACCCCTTATACCGAGTAAATTACGATTAATCTCAAAGTTACTAAAAAATCCACCCTTGATATTTTGCCAATATTCGGTAAGCATTGGTGTTCAAGATTAGTCTCCAAAAATCTGCCCTAAACGACCATGATTCTGAGCCCCATAGCAGGACCCAAATTGCTGCTTTTGTGGGAATTCTACCTTTAAGCGATAACCGGATATCGTACAGACGTCACAGCTGTCTCACATTGCATGGACGCTAATCGAGCACTTTGTATACCTCACGCAGTTTCAGCCGATTAGCAACCTCCCGTTGAGATGCAACCATCCAGTTGATGAAACCTATCTACTTCGTCCATATCACCCTAAGCAACAACAAATTCGGGTCCTATTAAGTCCTTTTCTGTAGCCAAATTTTACGTGTCGGAGGATCAAAACACTACTAAAACAGATCCACACGGCCAATTAATTGACTCATCACTCAAAAGGTTAACGTTGTTTGCCTATTCCAAACCATGCAAGTTGTTGTCTAAGGAAATATCTACGCTACTAGTGTCACATAAGGATTGGAAAATCTTCATCTTTATTTCGACTACATTTTCGAAGGGGGAAGAACGATAATCCTGAGAATCACCACCCCGTGTGATTAACTCAAGGTAAAACACCCCAGTGTGCACTCGGCCAGGGTTGCTGGCATACAACGATTGGAAAGGAGAAATGAACTTTTTCGGCAAGCCCATCAGCGACAGACTACAGAACTCCACACTCAACTGCGCCAAATGCCGCTCCCAGATCAAGAAAGACCGACAACTTAGGTAAGGTGTCTGTGTTCTCTCATCCACCGAACATACGACGCGACTGGTTCGGTAATGGATTAGGTCCCCAAGCTTACAATCATGGTGAGTACTGCAGGCTGCAACAGTAGTAATCGTCCTTACAGGAAAATTCGTGCCCTAAACCTGCACCTACGACGCGGAGAAACGTATGTGCGCCCCTGAAATTCGGTGGCAGTCAAGTCTCAATAGACTTTGGCGGACGGGCTTGTTGTTGGGGCCATTTTTGCAGCGGTACTGAAGATTCGATGCATTAGGCTGTCTGGGTCGGATGATTATTTCAAGATCGAATTCGGAAAAAAACATTAAAATGAGAAACTGTAAGGCGAATGTGCGAAACTGTAAGTCTAATTTGAGAACAAGCGGTTATGGTAAATCCCGTTCGCCTCCGGTACATCTCATTGGTCAGCTGAGCACATCAGCCGATGATTGATCAAGTCTTCTCAAACTCCTTTTGGAAAGAACTAGGACAGACCTCAGTCGAGCATCGGGCGCTCTATTGGACGTACGTGAATACGATACAGTGCTCTGTATTTCGACGATTTGTCCGAGACGACTAAGCTACGGAAAATCGACAAACCTAAATATCGGGCGTTATTTTTCTGACAATTTTGGACGACCAAATGTATTTCGATCATTTAGTAGGCAGTGTTTGTTTACCAACGGCTGAATTACGAAAAATGGTAAATAGGCATTACAGAGAAAGGAGACCAAAGGGGTTAACCCTTGTCATCCAGTCAGAATATTCTCATACGCAGTAGATTCCTTTAGTTTTTGCAGTCTTTTACAATTATTCGCGGAGTCTCTCTTTAACACACTTGGAA
>LUCM01007590.1:352220-439709 GCA_008360955.1 Fasciolopsis buskii
TTTTTTAAAACGGTCATTACCAATCAAGTGTACTCTTTTCTTTAGCAGATTTAACACTGATCATCCCGTGGGGCGAAGCGAGTAACATTTCCTATGATCCATGGACTAGTTCACCACGTGATATCATCGCTTAATTCACAATTAAGAATCCATTAAAGCACTTTACAAATGTTTCAGCCCTGTTAGGAATCATCAACAGTGCATATCCACCGCGTCCGAACTGGAACGCGAAGCTGATGATTCCTAACAAGGATGAAATAGCTTTATAGCGCTACCATGCTTTCTAAATGGTGCGTTGAGCGATGATATCACGTGGGGAGCTGTTTCATGGAAAAAGTTAATCTCCTGCTACTAACATAACATACTGGTGTCTTCTGATTTTTCAGGTGTGGAATATATGGATTTTAATGATGTTTGCACAGTGAATAATGATCTTACTCGTATTCATTCACTTGGATTTGTTCCGCGCATGACTCGCTGTTTCTCGTGACTGTGTGACTAGAGATCCACGTCTGCAGCAGTTCTTTATGAGCTAGATGCTTTTCAGTGCAAAAGATGAGTGCAAAAAAAATACCGGCTACGATTTCGTTCGTATTTAGAACGCAACACTTAGGTGCTGTTGTTTGTCTGTAACAAAATTTACACATTGAAATACGGAAACACCCCTACGCAGTTCATAGCGTGGCTCGGTTCAAAGTCACTCTGGGAGGCATTCATGAACGTAGATTCTTGCATTGTACTTTCCGTCAGAAATCCACTTTAGTTTTAGATTTGAGTAGAATGTCAGCTTGTAACAAGTAAAATATCTTCCTTAAAAATCGAAATAATCGCTTTCTTGCAACCTCCGTTTTCGCATCACTTAGGCAACTTTACATTGGAGGAGAAGATGGGCGTTTATACGTCAATCTACGAAGTTTAGTTATCCAGTTTTGTGGCAAATAGCCACATAAGTTTGACTTTTATTATGAAGATACAAATTTGTGGAAGCCTATCCTTTGCTCGAACACTGGGGTTTCGCGAGCGTTAATAGATCAAACCATTAATCTGTAAAACGAGAGTGAATTTGCCCAACATCACAAGACATTCTTAAAATGCTTTCATGTTTTCTGAAAAACAGAATACACTTGTTTAAGAGTCACACAATAAACTATTTCCCGAATTATTACGGGACTGCCTCAACCTTATTCGGAAATGATATTCAGCAGACTTATAGCGACTTGGATCGCACACGTCTGAAAAACCAGCCATCTTAAATGGGTAAATTTTCGATACGACGTGAGTGACTCAAAATTCTGTGACCAGGTGTGCATTTGTCAGATATTGTGGAAAAGAGACATGTTCTCACAGTACTTGAAAATTGCAGCGCAGCGTACGATAAGTTGGACAACATTACCCATTTTCCCTCTGTTTCAGTGGGTTGCATTGACGAAGAGAAAGGGTTGGGCATTAGTGAAGGATAGTCCAATAATTTGAAAGACAAAAATGTCTTTTTACTTTCCTGAATATTAATAAATCTTTATTCTAGTGTGCCACCAGTGACGGATATCGTTTCGGCGACTCTGTCTTCTTCATGTTGACTGCTACTAATTGTTGCCGTTGCGCGGGAAAATCACATTATACAAAGAAAGTAGGGAAGAATTACAGAGGAAAAGAACTGAATGGCCAGCAAGACGATTCGGTTGTGGAAATTACTCGGCTCCTGGACCAAAGCGGATTCCAGAAGAACTGTCCGAGGGTGACACTATCCGCGCCAGACAAGTTCTCTGTTGAGGGGAATATGCACAAGAAGATGATTAAGTGAAGCGGTATATTATGTAGTTTTCTGCGGAAGAACAACCCAAAACCATAATAAGTTTGTTGACCTGTAAGGCATACCACTGGATCAATGAAGAGGACATAGTTAGGGACGGGGACACAGACGAAGATTTTATAGCAATCGATCGTCGCCTGGTAGCCACAAAACACCTGATTGAATACCGGAAGCAGCTACAACGGCGGCAACAATTGGCTTGGGATGACGTTCGGAATTTCGTGCTAGAGCTGAGGTAATTGGCATATCAAGGCTACTCACAGGAAGGGGACAAAAAAACTGCTGGAATTGTTGATTGTAGTCGCATCAAATGGGCGGTGAAAAAGACGCTGATAGACAGGAATTCGCAGCAATTGAGCGACGTTTGGAAGTGTTCGGAGAAAGGGGACGCCTCGAGACTTTGCCATCTAGAACTCGCCCAGAAATCGACTCCTGTGGAGTCCGAAGTCAGCCGCGATGCTCGATGGGACTTAGCTACTGAGGGGCGCCGGCTTTAATGAGCCGGCAGAACAGGAACAGGATGTGACGTCCCGTTTCCAGTAAAAATCGTGGAGTTACAGACGGGAAATTGTGAACCGCGGGTACAAAAGTGGTCCGAGATGCAGAGTGAATGGATCTGGGTTTTCAACAAGTTGCATACAGAGAAACGGGTGGGTCCATCATTCACGCTGCTTCTGTGTTCGAGCAATTCATAACCATTAACTGTCATGGTAAAGGTAAAAGAGGGTGAACTAAGGCACTTGATGGACATCTAGGCTGCCCAGAATCTTGCGAATGCTGATGTAGTGTAACACTGGAATAATGTCGAATTGTTGCCATGTCAGTTTGTTTTTACTGTTATTAGAATGGATCTATGTGTGATGAGGGTCGTGGTGGTGGCTCTAGAGCTGGATAAAGTGAGTCTCCTGCACCCAATAGTGGCGATACGAGATGTCTCGTATAATTTCATAATCGGTCACGATATCCTCCAGATGTGCAAGTGAATGCTGACTTTATGATTCTGCCTTTTCCCTTTTGATGGCTACATTACTCAAATCTGGTTATTTTGAAATTTATCTGAATAATGTTGACGTAATGTCGAAATAACTCGGGAAAATATCAACACGTGCATGGGGACAAATCTCGGTTGCTTTTCTTCAATGGTGATGAGTCCGTTTTGCACTCAGCCTTATTTACTTCTATCTCATCTCGTTCCAGCCGACATTCGGGCTAAATTTTCATTTGTAGTTAAGAGCGCACTCAAACAATAGTCGTTTCTAATTTTATGAATCCTTCGTTCTAGCATATTTTTGAGGTTTGGTTTTCAATAAATCAGCAGATTCTGTCTGTGACGTTAGTCTCCGAGGCATGTAATGGCATAGAGATGGATCAGGATGATCAATCCGTGAACCGGTGGAAGAGAATGTAAGATGCAATTATGGAGCTGTCCTGAACAGATCTAGTAACAGGGCAGCGTGAGGACCACAACTGTTGATACCTTTAGGTAGTTTGGTTAAATTCTGCGGTCAGTGGCGCCTTTGCATTTATCATATTTTTGCTTCTCTATAATGCTTGTGACATTTTCTATCTGGTTTTTTGTTCACTATTCTTCGGTTCTCCTGGGCAAAAGCAAACATCAGAACACCTTCATGTAGGGTTTGATGATGTCCCAAATGAATTAAGCTCAACTGAATTGAGGTATATATTTAGTCATTCTGATTGAAGTTTGCGAATTATTTACGTATGTCCAATTGCATTTTATGATGACCTTGAGGGATTGTGAATCTTCGCATCCATCATCTTGTCAAAACTTAACGAAGCTTTCAGTCAGTCAGCTGGGAGGAAAAACCGAATGAAAAGCTTAGTTAGTACCTTCGGACTGAATTAGCCTCCATAGTGACCGATCACTGACCAATGATTAGAAAGAAACAATAAGCATTATTTTTTTTCATCTTAAAATCTAGTGTCTGATCCGCTTGGTTCCTTTTTCTCACTTAAATTAGCCTAAGCCAGGAATAAAGAATCAAAGGTTGGACAAGTCAAAGACTGACGAGTCGATTTCAGAGCAGACGTTAGAATTCTAATGTTTTGTGTTTCACAATTCAGGTTACTGGGATAATAAATGCTCTTTTTATTGGCGGTTTCTTCCACTTCATTAGCTTTCATAGACATGATTATTTCAATCTTCGCCTCGTGAAAATAAAAAATTTCCGACAAATATTCGCGTACAACCAGGCGTTTGAGAAAACAGCCATTTGTGTGATGTGTGAATAAGTTTTACTATTCTTGTGGTTTTTCCGTCCGCCTCGAACTCAGTCATGCAATGTCCTCTTGACCACCCGGAAAGATGGTCATGATTCGAGTGGATTGACTTAAAGGTTTGTTCTTCCGGGCATGGACCGGTGGTTTCTGCTCACTCATCTGTCAATAACTGACTCGCGAAAGCATGCCTTAGTGACTACGAAGAACGCTTTCCATGTTAGAAGGCTTTACATACAGTTTGCAGCGCTTGCCTACTTAGTGCCCTTTTCAGTCGTTGAAATTCGGTGAATCCTGAGATACAAGAATTGGCAGCCATCTTTATATTCTTCGTGTTTTCTTCATTGCTTTGATCACAAAGGCGAGGAAAGACATTATTTTCAGGAAACCGATGAAGGTCAATAAAATCCTGTCAAAATAGTAAATTGATCAGTTGTAGAAAGATTTGGAATCGTGAGCTTCAGTTTAAGTTCATTAGTTTGACCGCATGGCCACCACTGGATGAATCTAAAAACTGTCCACTTTACGCGGTTCCTGCTCCAGCCGGACGGGGTAAGGAGCACATGCAAAAGCCGGGATTATTAAGGCTGGGTTGGTGTCTCTTGTTATTCCAAGAAAAGGATCACGTGTCCTGTATTGGCTGGTCGTCGACCTACCATGCCACTTACAAAGCTTAATCGTACACGCACGAGAGACGTGGGCCGCCAAGCCCGTGACCGATTCGTTTGACTGTGGACAGAAGCAGACACCATGACCTAACTAGTGGGTCCTGATTCGCGCCAGACACATCTCTCTTGTGGACTAAAGATGTGTGAACACACACGGGAACTAAGAGAAAGCATGTCATGAACACAAAGTACACTGATTTGGTGCTTCTATTGAGTTGCCCGCTGTCGAGTAGAACGGAGTTACCACTACCTGTCACTATTAACTAAAACAATTAAGTGTGGAAACAAATAACAACGGACAACTAAGCAACACTTATCAGGAATGAAAAACCCGTAAATAGAGTTTATATTCATGATCAACGGTGCTTCGTGAATTGGTGAAAACGTTCCACAAATTCAAATTTACGAAGGAGAAAACGAAATCATGAAATCACGATCGGGCAAAACCACTTTAAATCTAAGCAGACCTTTAGGAAAGTCATGTGAATTTTTCGCAAATTTACTGGACTGTTTACAGACTGTAACGAAACTGCTAATGGGGACCTAGCCCTAACGAAAACACGCGACCAACCAATGACGTATTTCTGTTTAATTTGTGCTGACTCTACCTTCGTGCATGACCGGTCAAATGAACCTGAGAATGTGCTACTTTGGGTCGCAATTGGAAGATGAAAGGTAATAGTTACCAGGCTTGCCCTTGGGCCAGTCAATTTCACCGGTATTGTAATCCTACTTGTTTACCAATGGACGCAGATTAGATCGGTAAAAGTGTTTTCGGATCTCGTGAAATATTGGTTCTTATTGGGTTTGAGAAAAAATTAAAACCGAAACGTGAAATCAGATCATATGGTTCCAAATAATGTGCAAAATACTGCGAACTTACGGCTTATGCTAATGATGAACAAATTCTCGGCTTGGTTCACAGACGAGTGGATTCTGTTCTGATTCCAAATCATACAGTTCCTGAAATTCCGCTGAAAACAGCGCTGACCTTGAACGGTTCATATAGGTCCACAAATGATTTTATTTTTGAGTAATACACCAATCGATTATACTCAAGTTTAAAGTACTCTTGATTAGAACTTTATGTCCTATCAGTGATCGGTTATGCTCATTGTCTAAGCCAGACAAAATAGGTCGGTTCAGGTCAACTATGGTTTCGATTTGTTTTTAATGAATTAAAACAGTCGTCAACATTTGGCTCAATCAAGTCATAGTTCGGAGCTTTGATCGTTCGTCTATATAACTAAGATTTGATCACTGTTGCCTTCATTGAATTCCATGAGTTCCAGTAAATTGGTGATCCGCTAACTGATTGACTGTTTGATCTTCGCGATTGACAGATAGACTGACTGATTGTTTGACTGAATTACAGACTGATTGACCGAAAACGAATCAAGTGATACAAAATAATATTTCTATTTATTCAGGAACCTCATTCTATGCTTTGCGGATGACTTTTAAAATCACGATAAATCTATTCTTCATTCTTGAGAGTCTTATTTAGTTGATTTGATAAAATAACCACTGTTGGTGTTACTATTCACGAACAATGTATCAATACCGATTTCAGTGAGACCAGAGAGATTCGACAGTGCATAAGAATATGGATGGGGAACTATAAGGCTGGTTAAGAATTATTTGCTTCTAGAGAATCTGTGCTAGCAAAGATCAACAGAGGTAAACGAAACGTCACCTGATTATATTTTCTACAACAATATCACTTTTCGACACGATTACAAACAGGGGTACTGTGTTATTCTAATTTGCCATATAAGTTTTCATCGCCGAATTTCATCAAACTGTCAATTTTAGAAAAATTATTACCTAACGGTTAGGCTTATCTGACCAAAATAACAGTGAATTTTGGCAATAAAGATTCATTCAAGTGATTAAATGTAACTCATAAATGAATCATTGGTTGAAAGAGTTAGGCTTTTTCGATTGCCTAATGAGCAAATTTATTACTAACGAGAAAATCGATTCGTCCACATATCCAATTCAGCTTGTCTGGAGTTAACGGAAAAATTCACGTTGCTCCAAATCAGAAGTTGACTTTAATTTCTAGTTATCATTGTTATTCTTTTCGTACATTTCCACCCAAACCCCCAACAAATGACAAATAGTTACTTGAAAATTATTCCCGTTACCTTGGTGTGCATTCAAAATGAATATTCGTAATCTGATTAGTCGACTTAATTGATCAACTGTGAAACGGGAATCTAAAGAAGCTCCTGCATTCCGACTCGGCTTTTCACAGAGCTCGAGCCATGCATACATGAAGCAGTTTCACCATGACCTCGCATTTTGGAATTGTGAAAAGCATTCACACCCCATAACTGATCGATTACAGTTACGAGTTACGACCAATTCATTTGACTCGGTCAATAGTACCTCCAACAGGCAGGGATGAGGGCTGAGAGTAACAACCAGCCTACGTTTTACTTGATCGTGTAACAGGCACAATGGGCTTAGCGTTAGACGACCTTGTCTCCACTCGGTCAGTGATCGATAGCCCTACCTGCACTTTTATCCAGTCCTGCATCAGATATGGTCTAGTCATCGCAAAGTTGGCCGAATGACAGCTTGTCCTCCAGATGGCTTGATATCTCCGTTTGCTAGCAGGTAAAAGCCGAATGGATTTATTGTTTTTCCACCGGAATGGGTAGCTCGCATTCAGTTGTCATTGTAGAACGAGCAATCGGCGTACCAAGCCTACTGACATTCATGTCACGAAATGTACGCGCACATGAGTGTGTCAGCTGGCGAGGCCCGATTCCGGTTCCCGGTCTCTGCCGTCTATCGTCCCCATTGATTATCGAACTGATCAGATGAGATTTTCCGTCGCGCTGTAGGGTTTAACTACAAGCATTGTGGACGACCGGTGTCTGAGTCACAATCATATTTTGGTGCTTCCCGTGCAATCTTCTTCTCTTCCACTGTTTATGACGGTGTAAATGATCGTCGGCAGAATCAATTAACTACGCTTTCGGACAACAAAACCATTGGGACTAGGGTGTGTTAAAATCTGCACCTGCTTTTCCAGTCTCATACAAAAGGTAACACTGACGACAAAAAATTAATGGCTGACTTATTTTAGATATATTTGCATTATTCATACCACATAGTGATCACCATATTCTCAGTCACTCCAAGTCATTCGTCGGTGGGATGCTTTCCCATTTCATTTATCCATTTCTCTGCATGTTGACATTGTTTTTGACTGTCGCCCGCGTCGGAATAGGTCAGCTCTTATGGCTGCCTTTGATAGTGGCCATCCGTCTCTTGCCAAAGGAGGCTTATGGTCCGGATCCTGAATAAACAAGAGAAGTAGGATCTATTCCAACTTCTAGCTTCCGTCGTCATGTGCCCATGTGAGTCAAACCATACACGGAGACCGCATCTATCGCAAACTGGTGTACTTTGAGAAGCCGATGAGATTCTCCTCCATATTACAAATCTCTCATTTCTGCCCATCGGAAGTTAATCAAAATTGTTCTGATCATGACAAATGAAAACAATTTTATTTTAAAAATTTACCATGTCCTTCCCTCTTCAGGGAAGATCTTATAACTTATAGGGGGCTGTTGCTCTTCTACCTTCGATAAGGAAAGCTTTCCGTTCGTCATTTAGTTATTGTAAATTTTGAGATCGCTTCTATTCTCCCCCAGTATTTCTTCCTACCAAGGAAAGCATTTCGCTTGCTGATATGATCCATGAGGCATCTATCAATCCAGTGGCCCATCCGGAGTTAAACATGTGGACAATATCCTAGGGAGATACTGTCTAGTACGTACAACGTCTACCTCCAAGTAATGTCACATTCTCAACACTACCTCCACGACAAATTTGAGAAAGTTTTTCCAACTTTATTCGCATGGTCAAACGTCAAATTCCTCATAGCGGGCTCTACAGTTTTCTCAGAACTATGCAACTACTCGCGCACGTCAGTGATAACGACTGACTGCATTCAAGTTCCTTTATTCAAATTGTCCGATTCTATTATTTCCTATCTATTGGCTTGAAAAAAGTTGAAAATCGTCCAGCTTCGGTGAATAAATTTAGTACTGACTTGGCGAGAATACTCCTGTGGTATGACAGATAGTCAGACCCGCGCATTTGCGAACGTAAAAATTTGCCATACCAGTAGGACTAGAAAGTTGTAAGTCCGGGTTCTCACGGCAATCGACGAAGATTCCCGTGCAAACTTATGGACCATTTGAACAAACCACAATCCAAAAAACGATTCCTAATACTCCATTAGTGTCTACCTCTAGAAATATCCTGATCTAAGCTATACTTCATGCCCATAGTAGAAAAACGTTTGACGAATCACCGCTCTGATCATCAAAACACGCAGCGGGATGGCTGACTGAAGAAGAGAATGCGGGGCATGTACACTTGACCAAGAACACTAACCCAAGGACCGACCATTCTTTTGGAGAACATTGGCCCCCATATTTACACGCCTACTGGAAATTATCTAGTCTGATTTAATTGGATTAATTTCCTTTACAGAGTATGTATATTCGAAACCCATTTCCGCCGGTTTCGGAAAGTCATGAATCAAAATTAACACAATTGATTTCATCAAACCCACAAAATACATGTCAAAGTAATCCATATACTTAAAAGCCATAAATGGCAAAGAAATTAAATAGAAATATCATTTACCATTGGCAAAATGACTTCACGCAGTAGCTCGTAAGTTCATCTAGGGATTTTGTTTTACTGGAAGGAGCAGGTCAACACAAACAAGAAAAAAGCATCCCAAAAACAAGTACAGTTACTAGTCTCCTTCAAAATTAATCAAATCACTTCAAAATACGAAAAACTAGAGTCGGATTCGTTTCGTAAAGAGATCAGATGCAGATGTTGAGTTGGATTATTGAGAGATCAAGGCTCAGATACCAAATAGATGAAATGCATCCACATACGCGAATGTGTGGAGGTGACAAAGAACATCACACGAAATCACATTCGATTGGCAGATGGTCCTAGAGACAGCTTTTAAACCGGGGGCAATCGAATTGCGAAGAAAACGCGGGAAATTCAATCCGGATTGTCCAAATAGATGATACAACAGCCGGTACCACAACAACAAGAGCCACAGGACATATTAGGAAATCGATTCACCGTAGACATGTCGGCTGACGGTTCGACAACGTTCAAGATAACAGAACAAGATTGATTACAGTCACTGCCCTCTTTGTCATCTGAATTGTAACTTTCCATGTTTTTCATTTTGCACAAGTTGGTGTTACTGTGATCACTTTTGGTGATGGAACCAGGTTCGTAAAGTGATTTGGATAAATCCGATTCGGGATCGACTGTAACAAAAAAGGTACTATGATCAGCGGAATTCGTTAAAACAGTGTTAGACCCAGTGCCTGAATCGAAGGGCAACGGAGACAGAGAAGAACGTTCATTGTCGACTGGTACATCAGCTGTACCATGAGCTGTCCTCGGTAGCTTACTTGTAGATAATGGATGACATATGCTGCGAAAGTTTATACCTCGGTTAGGATTGGAACGATCACCGCGAACGGATTGTTCAGCCAATCGCCTGTCGATATTTTCTAGAAATTGTCCGGGTTGCATGAGATACCGACAATTTTTTTGATGTCTTCCGTTGTGTGAAGGAACTGAAAATAACAATTGATAAGCGGAAGACAGGGATCAAATTCAGACTAGCGTCAGGAATAACAAACAACACATTTGCAAGTACTCTGGCTACGTGGGCGGTAGTATAAGGCAGAACGCCAGAAGTTCGACGTCGTTAACATAAATATGAATTTAATCCATGGGAAATATGAAAACCGAGGATCTCATAAAATTTGAAAGCCGGTTCATTTCATTTGAGTAGTTTATTCACATGTTTAGATAATTGTTCGTGTCGGTGGGAGTTGGTACCAACGAGTACACGGGGCTTTAAGACCTGACCATATTGTTCTATGGATCATAATTTGTGCACCAATTTTGGTGATTTTCCCTTTTTGGCACTGTTACATTATTTAAAATGGCCATACGGACGCCACTTTCATGAAACCACTACGTGTCATCGGCTAGAACAATTTTTTTTTCTGGAAACATACTCAATCGGATCATGACAGTGAGAATGGGGCAACAAAGAACTTGTGTGCGCGTTGCTGAGTACAAGGCCCTGGATGACATACGGCTAGATAATCCCAGATAACTATCCAATGAGGCATCAAAATGACCGCCGTGGAGTGCTAATTTACGGAAACATTGTTAGACTAAGACCGCCAATTCGGTTCATACATATTCGACCGAGGTGACAAACTGTCAAGTTATCGCATACAAGCCATATTTTCTGAGCAGGTTTTGATCAGTATTGATAAGTAACGTCTACTCAACTCGAAAGATAACAGCCGCTAAGCTCAGGTCATCCACTGATCGATCTTCTATCAAATTCTTGCATCCCAGACCTGAACGACAAATTGAATATATTTAAGGGTGTTTCAACACATTTGACATAACCTGTTTCATGGTCCTCTGGCTTGACAAATTTAGTATATTCGTCCATCAAGAATGTCGTCTGGATGGATTAAGTTTGCATGATCGAGAGGTCATTGGTTGTGGCCCAGCAGACGGTGTCAATAAACAATTTTGATCACTACCCTCTGGAAACTTCACCAACTATCTACAGGAAGTGATCAACACTATTACGAAAAATAAGACAAACTGTCAAACAAGGAAAGTGCGTCTTTGAAAATCTGTTACATTTATTAACAGTTGTGGAATTTACTGATTTTCCCATGTTTCAAAACCAAGATCTTTTAATGTTTTATGATAATTAATTTTTCCCGAAACTATCATCCTCTTGAAACCTCCTGTGCCCAAACCGATATGATTTTTTCCCTTTTACTAAAGCAACCAAATAGGAAGAAAGGATAAGCCTATAAAGGCAAGCAAAAGTGAGAATTAAACCGGATAACTAAAGTGATAAAATAAAAAAATCCACATCTAGAAAAACATTTTAGGACACCTGGAATGCCATTAAGGAACGCTAAAGTAGTTAATCAAGGATAAGGAATTGTTGTTAGCATTAGAGGAGACAAATGTTTTGCTTTGTCTGTTTGCCTGCCTAAAGCAACACTGCTAAGCCATTTCAAATTCAATTCATGGTCGCTCGGACTCAGTTAAGCATGCTGGAGACCGATGAATTTTCAGCAATCGCTAGTTTATCCGATAGTGTCCTGAAAGTGCGAGTCGATACCCTGTCGCTTCCTGAGTGTCCAAAAAGGGGAAAGATTCATGACAAATGGAGATCCATGAAAATGAAACCTGATCAAAAAAGGATTCTCGTAAATACCACTCCATTGAACGTACATTAGTAACGATTACCGGGCTGAAAACAAAATGATTCTAGCACGCGTCCAGGAGTGTTTCCGAAGATATATACCGGTTTGTATAAAGATCGCCTCGATCCATTCTCAATGCTGTGAATTATGCAACAAATTCCATTCCAACAGATTTTGATGCAAGTTAAGGTGGTTAGGATGCTCTGTTAGGAATAAAAAACTGCTTTCGTCATTCATTACAGATCACCCTCATTCAGAGATTGCACGTACGGATTCGTGATTACTTTTTTTAGTTCACGTCCATTAATGAAACAACATCCTCCTGGCACCTTGAAATTCACAGCAGATTAAAGGATACTGTAAATTGGTTCTTATCCGATTCCCGGAAGTTGAATGCTTACAAAATTTACTATGTATTATTTCTTTGCAGAGAATATAACCGAAGTAGCTCTTACATATTTCCATTTTTTCCTGTGGACAAAGAATACATCTCATTAGTTTAAATAGCCAAGTACCTTCTCACAAACCATGCACGTCTTGCCTTTCTCAGCCCAAAGATGCCCCCCGTATCTTGCAGTTTTTGACTACTTTTATCAATCTGTATCGGATCCATAATAATTTGACCCGGGGTTTTATGATAGGACTTTGGTTTGTTCACCAGATACATAAACCTTATCTCTACTTAGAATGAGACTCTTCGAAACGACGGTGAGCATAGGCTTTGTTACTTTTTATAGTTTTACTTCGAAAATTCTCCCCAATACCTATCTCCCATACTTTACTGAACTTAAAAGGACTGTAACCACATTCTCCTCATAGTCAAAGGTCGAACCCATACTTACGCACGCATGGACACATCCTCACGCTTGTTTGCCATATCTCACACGTCTTCTTGTTAATCGTGAGAAAATCTTCCCAGAAATATAAAAAAGCCAAAATATTGAATAATAGTCCGTTTTCAACTTGTTTTTCTCTGCTGGAATTGACGTATATTGCGCAACTTTCATCCAAAGATACAGCAAAAAGTGTGAAAACCTATCCCAAGCTGGATTCATAAAGCCAATAATGATTTTTGGCCAACGAATAGTAACGTTTCTTCATTCCACACTCAATTATCACTGGAGAAGTTTTCTTTCTACAGGAAAACAATACTAACATAATCATAATAAAATCTGTCATTGAAAAACTACAATTATCCTAATAGTAACACTGCACTTCATTTATGTGGGATGTTGTGCTTGCATTAAAATCAGTTTGTATGGTTCGAGTTATTTATTCCAGGGCCAACTGGGAAGGGTTCTATCGAACCTAGTCAGGAAACAGTTTCATCCCAACGCTGTTTTACTAAGTGGTGCAGACTAAAAAAAATCATTTCACTTAGAGTGATCTATACTGTTGTTAAGTGTACTAACTAAGAATGCTCGGGAGATTCTTTCCGGGGAGAAGAACGAGCTAAGTATTAATTACATACTGAGTGCAGCAAATGAAAGTCGATGGATTAGTGTTTGACGATGAACTTATTGAAACCATTTATTTTGAATCCTCTACAATCATATAGATCAAACAATTTATCATAAAAGTACACGTAAATGAATAACGAATAAACAGGGCATGACGAAAGGGTCATTATTGGACATGTGGTTTGTATCTCTTTATCATTGTTTTGATGGACCGGAATCTCCTGAACCTAATCAGTAGACCGTACAGAACCGCCTGTTTACCAGGTAATTGATTCCTTTAGATTGGAATTGGTTTGTTAATCTGGTAGGAGTTATTTGAGCTGCAGTTCACGAAAACAATCTTTCATAGCGCTTTGGGTAAGCAAGTTACCACACGACGCCATGATATGGTCGTGCACACTTGCACATAAAGTGGCGTTCTTATTTGAATCGCGTGATCGTTAGGGGCTTGGAATGTAAGTCTGAGCGCCATCAATTGGTGTATGACGTAGGTGACGCCGGAGTTCAGTTGATACGATATTCCCCGTATCCGCTAAAGCTCACTACGCTGGGGGAAAGCGGCAACCGTGACTCGGAAGTTGGAAGCGGCACTTAACCACAAAGTCCCATTGGATCAGACGTGGTATCGAGGCTGTACTGACAACGTACTCTATAATAGTGCTCCGAGTGACTTCCGTTGCAGTCTCCTCCAGTGATGCATGCTGCGTTTTTATCCGCTTTTTCGGCCACCCATCACAACAAACAGCCGATTCTATGGCAGCGGGTGAGTGAGCAAAAATCACAATGAAATGGTTGACGGTAACAAACTTTACCTCCTCAAGAAAGATCGGTTTGACGAATATAAAGCAAATTTCCACAGCGTTCAAGATTACCTGACTGTTCTTCGGAATTTGCTTGTTGAAAAATTTACCGCAGGCATGATTTATAAAGAAATGGATGGTAAGTAGATCCTCTTGGACTATGTGAAATTCGAACTTCTTTGGTTTATCCCTCTATGCTGATCAATGGGCAAACTATGTTCCTTGCACCTTGATGAGTTGTTTAATTTTTTTCCATTGAGTTCCTATCAAATTAGCACAAAAAAGAGAAGCATCGTTTTGTGCACGATTGAGTCAGTGGTCATGCAATTCTACCAGCCGGACCAGTACAAACAAGGCTACTTCTCTATGAATTTTAGCAATTGTGAATATAGTACAGAACTCAGTTAACTACCGAGTGAACAGTGTGATAGTTAACAAAACAATACAGCTGGATGGACAACCGTGTATTTAATTTCATGCGAAAGGAAACGTCTTAATCATTATCCGGACCAAACGACGTAAGGAGTGTATCGAAAAATCGATGCGCCATGTATTGGTTTTTATTGTGAATGTTATAATATTAATAACACAGCGTTGTTGGTAGATGTAATGCGCCAACGTTTCGACTACCGTGGGTAGTCTTTCTCAAGGCAAGTTTTACAATCAAATGCATTTGATTGTAAAACTTGCCTTGAGAAAGACTACCCACGGTAGTCGAAACGTTGGCGCATTACATCTACCAACAACGCTGTCTTAATCATTCTTTGGAAGAAGCCAATGAATAATTTGAGAGCGCTGGTTTTATTTACCATACTTCAATACCTGATTAAAATATGACCGCAAATTAATTATACGCATAAAAATAAACCTGTTTATTTTACCCCGTGCAATACTTGTCCAGGTTAGCATGAGGAAAAAATAATCAACAAGAAAAACGGGTATACGCTAATAACGCGTCGAACAGAGAAACAAACGAAAATGAAACATTAAAGTGAACAAACGACATACCGGGTGGGAAATTCGGCTAAGAGATGAAAATTCCAAACAGATAACGATGACCGACCAGTGAATGAGTCGCATTCAGTTTTGCTAAACAAAGTGTGAAATTGCCAAGATGAAATGGCGTACCGAATCTTGTTGTCGGTCAAGTCTAGACGTTAACCATGAGTCTTTTGTGTCGAAAATAAGCACTTTTCAAAATAATATACTACTGCTCCGAAGTAATAACTTGTTCATTCGGACACGAATTGACGTGTTTACCGGATCACATCCACAATACGCGGAGGAAGTAAAACTAGGATTGAAATGCACGGTTTGTATGCCAAGCTGGCTTATTTGAAGGTCGGAGAATTGATCGACCATCGTTAGATGGCCACCGTAATTCGGCTGAGTGTCACCCGAACGATCCTCCAGGGCCTGGGTTCTCAGAGGTCTAACACAATCACAAACGTCCGAAATGAACGAGCACATGATTAGTAAGCCACTCCAGCACACGCATGCCACATACGAGCAGCATACAAAAGCAACGTGCATCAGTCCTTGCCTTACTTCTGGCACATACCGTTTAATCACACATTACATGCGTCAACAGCAATTATTACCACCTTAACGGCTGATAAAATATTTCACTTCCTCATGAAGCAACACCCGGATGTTTATTCAATCACGAAAAGTCTGGATCTGGAAGTCTTCCTTCAGGGATTTCGGCAACGGTCGAACTCGTATTGTGAGTAAATTCTCAAAACTTGTGACGATTGTCAACTTCACCATCTAACAAGTAAGACTTAGATCATATCTGCGGCTTAGTTCACTTTTTCACAAGCACTGCTTTCAACTTCGTTTACAAGTCGTGAATTTCAATGTTGACACTCAACTTAGTCTGAATGATGGTGACTGTCAGCAAACGTCAAAATGATTAGCCAATTTTTGCAATAGAATATTTCCAAAACAGTGTATTTGAATACGGCGCCGTTCTCGTTCTGCACCGCATGATGCGACAGTCGAAGTGAATTCGATGTTTTTATACGGATTTATTCTTTGCACAACGTTAATGTCCAACTTAATATCAAGAAAAATGGAAGCACCATAAAGCTGTTTTACACCTGATCATCATCATCAGCAATGCATACTCACCGCGCTCAAACTAAGGCATGAATCAGCAACAAGCGACTGAGTTTGGCATGAAACTCAACAGGATATTCGCAGTACTTCTCAATTGATTAATGAACTCCACTCAACATCGCAAGTCATAGCGCTCATGTTCGTCAATGATTTTGGGTTACCACGTGCCCCTGGCACATAGTAATCAATTATAGCAGTAGATACTTCCTCTGACAGTGGCCCAAATAGGAAGTTTTGAATAGGACCTACAGAACTCGACTAAGTGATAATAATTAAGTCACGTGAAATCGAATCCAGTACTCACGTTCCTCAAGTGGTGAAGATGTGCAAACCATGTTCAAAACATTCGCTACACTGAAGCTGCTTAAAAAATTACATCTAATGAGAGCCAATTATTGTGAAAAACGGTCAATGGCTCTAAAAAAAATTAATGATTTACTGGTGGTATAACATGCAGTACTGGAATTCACCAGACTGTTGACAGCCAACTCGCGTGAGATCGAATGACCTAAAATTTATACTGATTTTATGCAAAAGTTGGAAATCAGCCGCATCACGTTGATTCAGCTTTACTAACTAGGATAATTCCGGTTTTCTTCGAAGTAAGCTGATGAGGATGGAACCTTCTTTCTCTTCCATATAGTCTACAATTCCATGCACACTCAGCATATGAGTGAAACTTCCATCGAACTATCGTAAACCAGCGGCTACGAAGTTATGCAAAGTTTCTTTCACAGTAAAATCAATTTATGATCAATTCAAAATCTAAAGAATAAATCAAGAAATCATTACTATGTTCCTCAAGTATTATATTAATTAAGATTCGATGTTGGTTTCAGACTAGGGTCGTAACCAAACTTAACCGATTTCGCCAGATTATTCGAATTCGGAATTCTGAAAGATAAAGTCTGGGCGACAATTATTGCGCTATGAAGAATACTGTTTCAAATTCGAGGCACTTTGTCACATCGAAAAAAAATGTCGGTTTCTAATTATGAAATCAGTTGACCAAAATAGCTAATACAAATTTTCATACAATATAAAAACCCAAAGAATGCACTCACCGCGTCTGCCGGATAAGAAGGTAAGAGATAACCGTCGGAATAAAATCCATCGTCGTCTTCATCCGCAGGATTCACGCCATACACATTCGTATTGTGACCGGTAATGTTAAGAACAGAACTACGATCAAGGGATTGGGCTCTTTTCTTCTCGAAACCTCGAAGGATTTGATCATTTAGAATTTTCGTTGAGGATTCTGAGTTGCTAATCGCCTGGGGCGAGTTAAGCAGACCTTGTTCAGTGTCCACATGACCTGGTAGAATGTCAGAAGGCAGATTAGTATAATTTTTCCGTTTTCTAAGCGGTCCAAGGTATTTTGAAACTCGTGTTAGCGTACGACTTCGTGGAATACTCAGTGGCTGGGTAGATGGACCAACTAATGGATAACAGCATGTGCCCGAAGGTCGCCAAAGCGGTCTTTCACGGTATCTGTCCGGCCGCTTGACAGATGATTGGTCATCCAATTTATCGGTTGATTTCTTCAGATTTGAGTTGCTTAATGTGACGGACTGAACATCTGAGCGGGAATCCCGATTGAAACTAATGTTAGACATAGTTTCATGGTCCAGATTAGAGTTCTGTGGCTGTATGTTTGAATGTTTTGAGGCATGATATAATCGTTCGTGAACTGGCTGAGATTCCGATCCTCGGCTTCTACAGGAACTATTTCGTCTAAGAAGCTGTTGTGTGGCGGACAGCCGCTGACGCGAAGCAGTGTGAACTTTATCCTTGCCTTCACCGGCAGGCATTAAAGACAAAGCTAAGGGTTGAGCCACTGACTGGACATCTTGAGCATCAGCGTTGCCATTTTGCGGTTTCTGAGACGCAGCTATCTCAAGTTCCAAATGTGTTTGTAATTCAACAATCTGGAAGGAGCAAAAATAAATCACCCGATATTCGCTGCAAAATAAATGTAAACTGGTCAGCAGAATCTAATCGACTGATTAGGATAATGGTCCATAGGAGCCGACTGTAAGCCCACTGATTAAAAAATTCCACTGGTCACCCAGGATACCTGGCTTAGTCCGAAGGGCAAATAAACTTAGCAATCAGACACCGACTGGCTCAGTGGGTTATGAAATTTGCAGATCGTCTCACTGAACTGTCAGTTTAGTTCAGTCTGTACAACCCCTAAGCTTGCATCAACATGGTGTGACTTTGGTTGTTACTTCAAAGCACCAATGACTAACGCAGAAAACGAAAGAAAAATTGTGAAGGGTCGACTGCAAAATAATAAGTTAAACCACTGTACCGAAGAGAAGAAATTTCGAATGCAAGATTGCTACTGACTTCGACATTGAACCATATCACCTATTGTCTCCAACCATTATTTGGGGTGATTATAGGAATCCGTAACTCGGTAGTCTAACTGCACTTGCACGAGCCAGTTCGCTGGTTAATGGTTTTCTACTTTTTTGCCTTGTCATCGACTGGCCACCTCGACAAATTCTTTAACCATTTCAAACCTCGAAGTAATGCACTGTTAATTAGACCATTTGGCTAAAGGCTCGGAGTGGGATCTTTTAAGTCAACGGACTATCTCGGTTTGGGCTATCGGGTAGTGTAAAGCCAACAGAGGCACGATTGATCCCGATGGACAACCGATAAAGTGAATGTACCAACACCTACTATCGTCTGAATTTCAGCTCAAACCTCAGCATATATATATATATATATAATGTGATTTGAGCTGAAATCTAGACGACGGTTGATCGACTGCAGCAACCTGTTGTCCTGCCGTATTACAGTCAGATTTGTGGGATACAGGTGGTCTTGTGCAAAATGCAAAAGAAACAAGGCGGAAATAGCCCATTGTGCACCAACGATCTGAGCCCGATTATCCATGTGTAGTGTTTAAATTAAATTTATCCGAAGCATGCAAGTAACTCAATGCTCGCTATTTGGTCGCTCGACGAGTGCAAGATTGGGACCACTTTCGTTTTAAATAAGAAACTGCATTCACATTATAAGTTCGAAATAACTTACGCTACTGTTTCGTAGAGGTCAATATTTACGTTGATAGTATTTGTCATTAGTGGTGACAACAAGTGATTCATTTTCTGATTTACGTACTGAACACGGAAAGCATCTTGTTTCAATGTGACTAGATAATTTCTTTAGTGTGCCTATCTTGGTTCTGCTAAAGAGAACGTAATTTGATAAGCGATTGTTTCGTACTTTATGGGAGTTATTTGGAGTGCAACAAAAATTCGAAGATTTTTGGGTGTATAATGTCCATACCCGTCCAAACCAACGCGAGAACTTATGAGTGTTGAGATAGATTTTGTAGTCGTATAAATTTGCAAAGCAGAAAACATTGAAAATTTCTCCCATGGTTGTTCGTTTCAATCCTCTGTGACCGTCTGTCAAAGCATGTCTGGTTATTCAGTTGAAGAGAAACTTAGCAGAAATCCCGGATTAGTGAAACAACGAAGTTAATAAAGCAAAGATGTCGAATTTTGCGTTCGGCCCTACATGTGATATTTAATTTAATTTAATTTATTTAATCTACAAAACGCTCACAGCTTGTAACCGGATTTAGGACACTCCGAGTTGTGCATGTCGACAGAGGTCACCTGAAGGACTGTCGCCGAAGAATTACTTAGCCAAACTGTAAGCATAAAAATAGACTGTGGCAAACAAAAGTCGAGAAACAGTCTTATTGAATCAGACCTATTTTCAGGTCATCCTAATTGGTATCTTCCTTGATGGAAGAGTGCATCTTGATCTACTCCTAAACGGTTCTCAAGCACTTTCACTGCATGCGAAAAGGGCGATAAGGTAGAGAAACAAAATTAACATAAACACAACCCAATAACGAGAATTCAATATTGAAATAATCCCGAGAAAACTGAAACAAAAGTCATCCAATCGGAAGTGAACGCACTGAATAACAGAATTATTCCACCATTTTAATAACCACTTAAAATTTAAGAAAAGAAACTTAAAATGATCAAACTTTTGGTACAAAACAAAATAACATTGTGAACAAAACCTACGGCTTCTAAACATTCTCGAGCGACAGAATTGTCCTACAATGAATATGAGGAAATCACAAAAACTGAAAAATTGTTGACATATATTGATAAATCCGGGAAAATATCACTGACGTTTAACAGTACATCTCGTAAAAGCCAAACTGTAAGTACTCAAAAAAACGAAATCTGATCACACAAAACCTCAGGACAAGTGCATAATCCTTTTTACAAGACGCGCCCTTTAAATGGGTGCGCTAAATTTCTTCTCCGGTCGCCGTCGCCTCATCAATTTAATGCATTTGTTTTTCATTAAGAGTATTGCTCGTTGCTATTCAAGGTCGGATTTACCCCTGCTCAAACGATCTCCCTAAATTCCTCCTCGCTTGGACTTGACCAAGTGTACATCACGAGTTTTTCACTATACCAAAAAGACATTCCTGCCGGTTGACAGACTATTTATTTCTAAATGCACTCCGCCAGCCAAAATGCTTCTTGTATAGCTACGGCATACCGACATACGTTCTCTGTTTACAAAATTAACAGATCTATCTTTCATTCTTTGCTCTCGGATAAATATTCATACTTGTGTGATTTGCATTCAGGAGTCATGGTTGAAATCACGTTCCGGATGCCGTAATATCCATCCGAAGCTTTGATGCATACAGAGTGGACAGACAATCCAGCGCGAAGAAAACCGATGGTGGCATGGTCACGTACATAGATTCCCCTTGATCAAGCAAGTGTAAAGCGACTTATTCATATTCATTTTCTGATATTCACTGCGTAGTTATTCAGTCTCATCCTCAGTTTTCTCGACATTGAAGCACAATCACAACAAAACTGTACGTAACTCCTTCTTGTACACAAACTGACACTGAAACTTTCTTTCGATTCTTTTCTGCGGTATCTGGTCCCGTTGCTGGATGATAACCTAACCATAATCGCAGGTGATTTTAATCACTCCTTACTGTGTTTGGTTTGACTGACCTATCAGTTTTTCCAACAACAGATAACTCCGCCCTAGAGAGAATTATTACCAATCATTCCTAGTTGGTATGTCTTAAACCAGAGGCTCTAATTTCTGTTACTTTCGAAACCCAATAACTATTCCCAGACAGCTTTCAAATCTTCCAAGCAGTCTAACCAAATCAAAATGCGACAACATAGTTTTATGGGGAAAACATTCTTTTTTTCTCAAAGATTTCTTTTTCATGCAAATTTGTGATTTTCTTTTCAATCTCTAAGTAATAATGTCAACCTTTTCGTAGATACACTCAATCCACATTTAGATATTTGTTGTCCCCTAAAAACACTTTCTCTGTAACGGCGCTGTTGCTTCAACCACAATGAAAGCCTTAAGCAGGCGGAAGGACCACTTCTATAAATTACGGGATCCCCAGAAAGTCAGATCCCTTTAACCGTTAATATCAAAAGAAGTAAAAAAGAATCGACTCGTGGTGTACAAGCCATCTCCTGACCAGCTGCGATAACATACGTCTCTGGCAAGGAATTCTGCTTTTGTGTTAAAAGAAAACGAAACCAATAAACCGTTCTGCATACATGGAAAGTAGCAGCCGAGCATTTATTTATCCACGTTATGACTCCGCAGTTCCATGGTTCCCGGGTGAAAGTGCTGATGTAATACTCTTTTCAAGGGGAGAAGTGTTCAAACTTCCTCACTTGAATAAAATAACCACAGGTATAGGTCCCGATGGTATGTCTTCACATCTTCTAAAGTACGTTGCGGCTACACTCATTGATGCATTTACTTTCCTTCTAAATACTCCCTTATGCAAACATTTTAATCTCGATTGTTCGAGACCAGTCTTTATTTTGTCCATCCCCAATTGCAATGATATCATACGGTCTAAAGCTAACAGAACGCGCCATCCTAAGACGTCTAACTTCTCTTAAAGCATCCGAAGACTCTCTTTAGTTTGCCTACAAACCAAACAGGTCCACTTTGGATGCCGTGGCATCTCTGGCTCATAACATCATCAAACCCTTGGATGCATCCGCCAAATCTGCCCAATGTACTTTCTTAGATTTTTCCTCTACACTCGACTTTGTTCCACGATCTTCTTAAAGTAGGACAGTTCGGGTGTTCCAATCGCTTCTTGGCACGGCTATCAGACTATTTCAGCAACAAAACTCAGTGCAAAAGACAAGAAATAAACCTACTAAGTTAGAAAATAATTCCGGAGTACTTCAAAGAGCTGCCCTTTCCCCTTATTTGTTTTCAACATTCTTCAGCGACCTACATGCTAGTTAACCAAGCCAATTATTCCAGTATGCGGATGGCGTTGCTCTATGTCCGTCTGTATAAGAAACTAAAGATTTCTTCAATTCTTCTAACAACTTGTCTCTCATTTGTGATTTTTCACTTCGCTCTAACTTAAATCCTAATCTTTCAAAATATGTCGATTGTTGGTTTATTTTTTCTCGGTCCGCTTACCGAGCTGACCCTTCTTTCATTGCCACCGAACCTCTCACTAGGATAGATTCTGTCAAGTATTCAGGAGTTACTATTGATGAAAACTTGAGGCGGTTCTCCCACATTTGCAATTGTGTAAAAAATCTTAGAAGACTATCACTTTACGTAAAAAGACTGCGGCATTCTCAGACTAAGCAAAAACGTTATCCTCCTATTTGTTCACCAATGTTTTTCCCGCTCTCCTCTATTGTTCTCCCGTCACTTCTATTGGTTTACTAAAGAAAGACTTTAGAACCTTTCCATGTGGTTTGCGAATTATTAATGGTGTATCTGACATACTACTGAAAGCACCCTGCGCCAAACTGTGTGACATGCATATGTCCATTTGCGAGGAATTTGCACAACTTTCTTACGGGTCCGTCCCATCCCCTACGCAACGATCTTTCTAAACGGCGTTCTCATACCAGGACACGTTCTATCTTTCGCTCCATACCCGCTGGCATAAATATCTATTAGGAACTCAACTGTACCATACCTAGTCCGAATTCTCGCCAACAGAGAACAGAACATGACTGACTTCCTACACAATCTCTCGTGAATTTCAAAGGCTTATTCTTTGCTACACTTTTTTCCCAGCTGTGCGTTCTTATGAAGTGATGAACTTATCATTTTGGACTTAAATGCGGACACCTATATACGTAAATGTTCAGTCTAATACAGTACAATACAACACGTGGGATGTTTTCAAACGAAATTCAGTGTAAATCTGCCTTTACGACACCGAGGCACATGTGGTTATAGAATGGGAAATTCACTTGCGCACTATGCATCAAAAGGTCGACAACATGAGCCAGATGTATAGAAGGTAAGTAAATTTTTTATTCTAAATAACATCTGGGTCTTTGTATTACCTAAAAACAACTGAAAACATGGGTGCACTACTGACATTTCTTGTCAAGGCAATCTACCCAAAACGCCAAAAGTCTCTAAATGCGAATAATATCATAGAATTAAAAACAAATAAACCGCCATAACTAGGCTGGTTAATCGATCTTCTCTGGTCTAGTTGGAGAAAGAACAACCACACGGCCCCTGGTCGATCAGTACGCTTCTTGTTTATTAGTCAGTACCAGACGCCACGTGTCCGTCCGTGAGAAGGACACCCGATTCCGCGGGTAGACTTTTGACCCTACATTTTCTTCGTCCGGATTAGTGTGACTGATCATAGATTGGCACCATTCCTACTACGTTTCTGATTCACTGCATTCGGCCAATTGGTTAGTTTTGTTTGGTCAAAATATGGCCATTTAAAACTGACCAATCAGTGAGACACGTGATTTATCGTTTCAGTTCGCTAAAACGGGACAAGCGCACAATACGGTATGCATTGCCCTGTTTGCCGATTTCGACCGAGTCTGGTGAGCCAGAGGATTGTTCGACTTTGCGGATTAAATATGACCGCCTTTGTTACCTGGCGGGTCATTGGGCCGTGGTTTGGCATAGTAACGTCGTCCTCGTTTTGGTCACGTATGCTGATATAGAGCTCAAAGTTACCGGCTTCTATTTTGGACGGGTGCCGATTAAACAAAAACGGAAACAAGTCCTTAGTGAAGCCAACAGTTACAGGCCGCAGATGTCTGCCTCGTTCTTTGCAAATGAGATACTTATAAGGCGTCATTTAGTCGCACTCAAAAGTAGACTTCACGATGGAGCATCAAAAAAGGAAACCCATCTGCTATCAGATATTTGCTCACAAAGATCTCTGGATGAACGGATTGAGGGCAACAGATTCAAAGAGTTACCCTCGATAGCTCAACGTGATCATGTTCAAAAATTTGTGTTCATTGAACAGAAGAAGATTAATATGACGCACGATGTTTGGGATAATTCGAATATCCGGCATTAGTAATACATTTGAATGAAGAATGGATGTTGATCCCAGTTCAGGGTCAAACGGTAATTCGTTCGATGATATTCAGTGTCTAGACAAAACAAACTAAGGAGCGGTCAGATAGAAAGATAACTGAACTGGAAAGTACCGGGCGTGCATACTCCACAAGCGATGAGCAGGAAAATATATTTCTATTTATGCACCTAATATTCGCATAATGCAAACTACTGCAGTTATCTTCCGGAAAGAAACAACAAGGGAAAATTGGTATTTAGCTGACTTCTTTCGGCTACAGTGATTAATCATCCGGGTGAGAGTGCATCAAGCAAGCCTCTTGACCGACCTGATTTTAAAGACACGTAGGTGTTGACTTCGAACCTAGATGTCCAAACCTGCTGAAGACGTACGCTTACGTTACCGCCAAACCGTCACCTACTGCAAGCCTTAGAAGGGGCATTCAACCATTCACCATCTCGTTCAATACCAGTTCTTGTTAACGACCGAGTGTAACGCAAAATCTATTTTGTCATTTGATTACTCCTTCCGTAGTTTCGTTCATGCTCCATGAAGTGAATTACGTAGGATTTAAAACACGCATCCATCTGAACGAGTCCAAGAGTTCTGATCGACGTAGTTAACAAAAAGAACGAACAACAACATAACGGGCACCATCCATGCCTAAACGGTTGAGACAAGCTCCAAAATAATCTACTGAGAATCGAAACGAAACTCCACAGACAGAAGATAACGAATAGTAGTCAGAGCCAAGGGGATCGCGACCGGACTGCATCAATCAATCAGCTAACTGCAAAAGCAGCTTCCAAAGCACTACGGCTCCATGAAACATCATATGGCGAGACCAGGGGACAATAGACATGAAAGCAATGGGAAAGTCACTCGCGAAAATCCATCATTATGGAAATTCTCAGCCTTTCCAAACCCAACAAGTTGCCCAAAACCACTGGTCTACATGAAACCGTATCGGCGAAACTTAGTGATCGAGTTCGCAAAGTGATTCTTCATATTCGACTATTGGTATCCCGAAGCAAGCCTTCTCGTGCTTGGAGAATCTCATAATCAAATAAGACATGGAGAATTTTACTGACCTCGTGGAAGTTCAAACTGACTGGATTTACTTTTCCCAGACACCTCTGAAATACTGGCTGGAACCAGGACAATGCGAACCAATTCAGACTCTTACAATTGTCATTGTGAATACCATAGTGCAAAATTAGTGAAACTTTTGTCTACTCAAGTTATACGTGATAGTTCTGGTTACACCCAGGCTTCCACGTGGTTACCAAGATCCAGTCGTAAAAACTGTTTTGAATTCGTGCATAGTTGACTTATCGAGATGAACACTGGACAACAAAGTAGGCAAAAAGTTGTTTAGACACTTAAATCGCGCTGACAAAAGCGGGAATCAAATTGCCCAGCCCAAGAAATAAACCGCTACTGTCGAATTTGAGTCATGAGAAGGAATATCACTCTGCAAGCTATTTTCAAAAAGACCATGTATAAATATGTAAATAGGATCTTTACTGTTTATCAAGAATTGAAATCAGCCCAAGTGACCAACGTCAGCAAAAGTACATGGAACTGTTTTAAGTGAGGACTATCGGGCTTGGTATGTTCAACTAAACGGTTGATTGTTATGGGTTTTCGTGGACTTTTCTTTTTATTATGGCCCAGTTCATCGATCAATCATTGTTTGAAAATTTTCTGATCGAACTGGATTGTTTGAGTTAAGACGAAAAAAATGTTGCCAAGCGTGAAGCAACGGATCTGAGAATTCCTATCCATAACAAAAAATAAAGAGTCGTACAAACTGGACATTCGATTCGGATCAAGACGAGCACAATTATCCACAAAATGGAGACAATTATTGTGGTCAGTCATTTACCCCCTATCGTCGACTAACCTGTTTCGCTTGTGAAACCACATTAGATAACACACGATTCAATTCATATCGAGCTACTTCTCGCATGGCATTCCATCGCGCCAAATTAGCTTCCATATCCTCACGTTCCCTCGTGGCTTGTTGTGGAGAAGGTTCCATACTAGGACCAGCTTGGGCGGCATCCACAGCTGATACCTGGCCGATTGGACCACCATCGTCGTCGGCAGCAGACAAATCTTTCTCCGACCCGTATTGCCATTCGCTGACTATGGACGCCGACGGGATGTCGCTAATAATTGAAGCTGTCTTCGACAGTGGACTGCCAGTCAAATACAAATCCGGATGCGCCACACGACCGTCTGGAATTTTTGGTCGAACGGAATCTACCGTTACCACTGTTGCGGCCACTTCTTTCGGATTCCGGTCAATGGGTCCGGCAATATCGGGATCTAAACATAACGTGCTTTTCAAATCCGAATGTGGGACACTGACCTTTGATGTGACAAAAACAAACCGAAAATAGGAAAGAAAACCCTAAAACAACGAAACAAAGTAGCATGGTCTATAAACAATATTCAATGAAGAAGTGCTTTTGTCAATCAAATAAATACTTGACGTCTATAAAACAACCTAATTTTGGCCCAGGAATCAGTATGCCATTGTAGAGACGAGCGGATGAGAAAGCCTGTCATTAAAAAAAACGATGACCGCCATCCATTTGCCAAGTGACTCCGAGTCGGAGATATAAATGCCGAATGGGACAATGGACCATTATGAAGGGGGGGGGTGACCAACGTTTCTCACTGGAATCTCATTTGAATTGTTAAGAACGTGAATGGATGATAAGTCCATTTAGGAATCACATGGTGACTCGTCGTCAGGTAAGGTTAATCATGTGATTCTTAAATGGACTTATGATTCATTCACGCTTCTAACGGTTCAAATGAGATTTTAGTGAGGGAAGTGACTGAAATGGGCCTCAATTTTTGAATTAGTTTGTCCCCGTGTTATTTGACACCGGGAGGCCAGATCAGTTATTATATTTACTAGAGTCTTACGTTCTCCGAGAAGCACAAAATGACGTCAATAGGAAAGCGTCTAAGCGGGAAATCTGCAAATATTACCATGAGTTTTTGTATAACCAAGGCAATAATATCATTCTGACTGATTAGAATGGCAAGCAAATGTCGGTTCACTCACATATATCTCAATCATTTGTGTGTAATTTGTGGGATCGACATCGCCATGCTATCACGGTTCTTCCAGAATGCAAATCTGACCGGAATACCCGAAAAGTGTGCATGAGATGTACAGTCCGAAGGGCCTCCAGGTAAGAATATCATTGTAGTAGGAAGACAAGTGGGTGGTTCACACTAATGCCCCCCCCAAAAAAAAACAAGTCCCAGTTCCCAAACGTGATCGACCATGTGTATTGTACTTTTCCGAACTACAGTCACACAGGATCCATGTTTCGACCAGCTGTGAATTCCCGAGCCAATCAGACCGTGTGCCGGACACTCGTTTTCATTCTCTTGGGACTTGCACTAATTGTGTCGGTCCGACTGGCTTGAGTGACAACTTGAACTGTGGCTCACAACTGGAGACTCAAGCTGTTTATCTAAGTTCTGGTTCTCCTGCAGTTGTTTGTTGTTAACGCGGCCTTCCTCTGTTAGACCATGCTTTTGACATGGTCATTGTTTCGTTTTTTAGACGACTGCTTCTGGCTGGTTCGTGCTCCGGGGTCGATTACTCTCTTCATTAGCTGTGATGGCATCTCCCTCTGCATTAGGTCTCACTATACCCATCCATATATTTTCCTCCGTAAAATAATTTAATTGTGGTTTCAAAAGCTTGGCTAACATTAACGATAAACAAAATTAATTCCCACAAGAGTTGAGTTCAATAGGAGTTGGAATTATATCCAACAGATTTGTGCTCACTAGAACTCGTACCCATAAGAGGGTGATGCATGAGGAAAACTTTAGATTGAACGAATTTTCAGTCCAAGTAAACCACTGATACAAATGGTTGGTCATGTCAATTGCTATGCAGTGGAAAATCACTTTGTATCTCTTTGAATAAAGAAAACCTGATGAACGTCTCTTGCTTTAAATACCTATGGTCGATGGTCATTCAAAGAAAGGTATCGAGTACCAAAACCAGGTGTCCAAAACAGTCCTGATCACCATACTGTCGAATAGTCACCAAAACGTGAAACCTAACATTGTCCGCTTTGTTCCATCCCATGACGGAGAAAATAATGAAATAACAATGAGAAGTTGTTGTGCATGGGATAACTTCAATAAAGCGTCGGACTCAAAAGACAAAAATAAAGAACTGCTTGACAAACGATAAACACGAGGGAGTTGTGTAAAACTTCATTCAATGGTGCTTATGTGAGATTTCGCCAAGCGCCTTATAGTTGCTTAAAACTGTTTTCGGAGCAGTTCCAAACAAACTATCAATTGGCCACTTGGTCAATAATAATTCGTGTAAGATTTGGTCTCCCCGAAGTACAATTGGAAATAGGATTCACCTAAAAAATCTAAAGTGAATCATTTGAGTGACAGCCGTGTGCCACCACAATGGATGAGCCATATCGATGCTTCAGTAGGGTTAATCCATCGCACTGCATTAAGGAGAATAATGTGTAACAAGCAGTGAGATTGAGAAGCAATGAATATCAGAAAAAGGGTGGATCAAATCTAGGTTTTCAACGAAATCTGGAGTGTCATCATACAATCTTTTTGCATACAGTTTCGGTAGTCGGTGGTCAAGGATGGGTTCAGCTGTGTTGCTACAACCATTACCGTTGTACTGATGTAATTTAGTTTTATTTGCTACCCCATGACACGATCTACTCAAAAGAGAAATGAACGAGGAATACTGAAGGATAAATTGTAAGGTATCAAAAGAAAGAAGGTTAGTAAGATTCTTCAAAGAAAGGATTGGCTCACCTCGTTGTTATTACAATTTGTGTCCGGTAAGTCCATGATCTCTTCCGTGCTCGAATGAGATGTGGGGCCGACGGCAACAGAACGATTGATCCGATGCGCTGCGTTTTGCTCTGATTCATCTCCGTGAGCTGTTGTTAAACCTGAACGAGATCTATTTCCTTCTACACTTATCGGATGATCCGACCTACTTGCGTCTTGAATTCCGTTGAGTGATGTGTGAGAAACTCGTTTCAATCGCGGACTAGGTTGTTGCGTCCCAATGGCCTGTGTATCCGATGGGATTTTGCTCAGCGAACCGGGACACGGTTGGTGGAAATGGCTGAGACCACAAGCTTGTGCTTTACGCACAATACGGTCAATTTGATGAGAAGCTTCCCGGACCAATTTGCAAACCGACTGGAGAAAATGTTCGCGAATCTGCGTATCATCAAACCGATAGTAAGTAGAGTGTAAAATTCTGTTTTGTTTGTCTGTTGCTGCATTTTGTGGATCACTACTCACTAAGAAGTACAACTTTCAAGAGACATTTTCCTTCGGCGCGGGAAAACTGTGCACACAGAATCTGGGCGGCGGTTTTTCAGATCAAGGGGAAACAAAATATTTCGCCTAAAACATACCGACTGTAAGGCGCAAATGAAATTTTCGAACTTGTTTCACTCTTAACCACTTTTACATTATACCATTTAGTAAATATTTATTTCAGTTTATAAGATACACATCCCGATTCTGTGTGGCAAACCCAAGATAGAATATTTTTGGCTTTTGTGATAAAGTAAACCATAAATTCTTGTCATCTATAAGAGAAGACCGTGGTTTCAGTGAGTTGATGCATTGCAGTTTGATGCTACATCCTAGTCGGGTTTCACGAGGAAATTTGTGGTGGTTTGAGATACGGACTGGACAACAGTTGGAAGTCATCTGATCATAGAATATTTGAGCTTCAAGCATGAACGTCCACCTCGACCAAATCACCAGCTGTTCTCAACAGGGTGATGCCCAGAATATTCTGTTCACTAAGTACTGGTCTGCGTCATTCGCAAACCGACGCAATGATTTACGGGATCAATGATTATTGCCTGCCTGGTGTGGAGTTAAACAATAGACCCAGTAGAAGCAAGGGGACCGGAATGAGCGTGAGAAAGTAGGCAAGAGATTGATAGACAGATCTATTCTTTTTAAACTGATTTTAATATGGCCAATGACCGGTATGCTGCCAAGAAATCCGCTTGAACGAACAACTTTGAACCAGCCAACTTAGGCAGCTTGGAAAAGTGACTGGTCTAGTCAAAACAAAACAATTCATAAGTCCTCTACTCTTTGTAGAAGTCCACTGCTCACTGTAATTTGGTCCAGTCGGAAGTCATCAGATGCCTTATCCAAGTTCACACTCATGCGAATACTCATCACACGGACGCGTTCAGTCAACTGATATTGTGTTCATCCATTACTCATCGCGAGAAGTGATCTCAAGTATTACTTCTAGAATCTTGTCACTATTTGAGTTGCTTTGCCGGACCACCACATGCGTGAATGATATTTTGCGTGCATTCTGTCTGTTCGAAATACAATCACAACAGCTCTTAACAAGAAGGATTTTCGTAACAGAACCAACGAGGATTACCCATTTCCAACCGATTGAGTATTGTGATGATGGTGAGCATACAAAAAATTCCTTAACACATTACAAAGAGGACCGCACAAAAATAACCGTACTTGTGTGACAACATCATGGAGTCCATCCAGCTCATACAAGATACTTTGTAATGAACAGTACGGATGAGTTTTAGTTCTAATCTATCAACAGTTTTGTCGCTATTAGAATGAAAAGAAACTTGATAACGGATATCGAATTGAACCCGATTTTCGTTACGATAGGCTTAATTTGATTAATGTGATACATGGAATGTTACATGTACTCATTGCAAATATTGTTTGATTTTTGGCGACCCTATATCATCGCGTCAAATCGAAGATGATGCGCTCTTGTAAGCATAGGTGACGAATTCACCTGTAAGAGTCACCCGACAGCGCTAGGTGAGTTAAAAGTGATTCGTGATGAGATTAAAACGTGCAAATCCAAAAAGGGATAAAAGCATTTTGCGCTTTTGGATTCTGCAATGAAGCAGCGTCCGTTTTGCTCCAGAACCTTGGGACGTGTTCTGGGCACGTTCAAGAGGATCTTGAATACCTCACCATCGGTTGAAAGCCATTTCTGTTAGTATCATTTTTTATCTGACCCTGAATGCATCCGTGAGTATACCCAGAAACCGCCTCACGTATAGAAAAATCAACGTGACAAATATAACCTTGTGAGCTTTTACAAGAATTCGGCTGATTAACGCCAGTTATTTGATCACCAATTCCAAAAGTTTTGCGATTGATGAAGAGAGAGTAACGCTATATCATTTTCCTTGTTAATTTGGCAATATGTCGAGATTACTCTGACTCGTCAAAAATGTTAGGAATTGGGTAATAACATGTCTCTATATAACAAGACGGGTCAGGGAGTACCTCTGATTTCGGCTTGCGGGACAATGAATAGTTAGTCAGTGCGCCTTGGAGTACGAACAAATCTGCCCGTTGCAAACGAGATCACAATCAGTCAGTTGAATAGCCTTCAGGAATAGCTTTGACAAAATTCCGGATAATTTTTGACATGGTTGCGAAATAATTTGGCGAATAGCACAGAAAGGTCAAGTAAATTCGCACACTATATGAAAGCAAATTGATGTGACGTTTTATGTTTCGAAATCGCTTGGCAAAGGTTGCCGACAATAATCAAATCATCCCCTATGCATAACTATATCGTTAAATATAACATGATACGACGTATTGTTTTTCTCAATCTCTTCCCTCCAACTCGTTCGGATCCACTGTTGTAGAGAAAACAGTATACATAACCAAACAGCGCAAACAGTTGGGACCCATCAACTACTGACTTACGTAGCGGTACCAGGAATAGGAAAGTCGAGGTCAAACTGGTCTTCCCAAACAACAAAACCCATCTACGTTTGACCTCTAGTTTCACAGGTAATACACAACTGAACGGTATTTACCATGAATAATAACGCTAAAAATTTAAAAGTTGATCGCTTTCCAGTCAGAAGTATATTATTTTACAATCGACATTTAATCAAATGCTTGCTTTTGTCCTGCCGACCAGGTGCCAATTTAAAGGCGAAGGCTGTATGGAATTCAGAGGGGGTGCATGGATCGAATGGTAAACAAGAGACGGTTCAACCGCTAGTGACTCTCAATCGACGGCGAACTGGACCATAATCTCGCAAAATTAATGCCCCAAAAGTATACTAAGGTTACTAAACGAAACGACCGATTCGGTATATTTTATTCACACAATAAAAACCAGGGTACCGCAGTAGTATTTTTAATTTTTCGCTACGATTTTACCTTGATGACACGCTTGTTAATGAAACCAGGCATCTAATTGGTTCACATAATTATTGACATATTTAAAAATGGTAATTGCGTTCTAAACGGAAGTTGCGTGAAACCTGTAGGCGATGGCAGAGTTTGAAACCACGAACTTTAGGTCCGAATGTCACGGTATTTGATGCTTGACCATCGTCAGTTACTTTAAGGGGACTTTTGCATCATGTGGTAACACTCCTTCTAGAGGAGTAGTGGCTCATTTGCTTATCTTTAGGCTAATTCGGCGTTGTCGTACGGTCCAATTAAGGTGTATATTCACACGTGGGTGCGTGCATCAAAGAGATACTACGTACATGGGAGTCCGCGTAACAGTCGGATTTGATGTGGCACAGAACATGTGCAAATAACTGAAAATGTCAGCTACGAAGTACTTCTACTGATAAATTTAAACTTCCTGGACTAGGTTTTTTAAAATGGGACCATCTCAAGCTTCATGGAGGTTGCGCATGCATTTGGGAATTAGAGCTGTGTGCCCTCTGGCTCGTTTCTAGTTAACGGATTGGGAAACAACCACCAAGTTGATGATTAGACGTGAGTTGGACTCATGTTAGCCAAAGAAGTGGTTGTGAATAAACAATGGCAGTGTCTAGGAGCCTGAGAAGTGGTCCGTTCATACAATTTCGCATGTGTATGCACAGTCTACTGAGACGTGGCACACTGAGCCTCCCAACAGAATGGGTCATATCCCACTGCCTCTCGTAAGATTACTATACCCGAGAAATGTGGAAAACAATTTCTCGACCACCGGCTGAATCATATCCCGAGATTGCTTGGCCTCTGATAAGAAACTAATCAAAGGTTAAGGATACGCAACACCAATCATCAGCTCCCAGGAGTAAGCAAACGCTTTTTGGTCGCGTTGCATTATTGATAAGATCTCACCAACGACTGAATGTCAGTGCAACCCAAGTTGATCCGTCGCCTTAGTTAAGGCAGCTCAATAGGACGACATTCACAGGACCGCAATCGCTTACTGAGAAAAGTCTCGAAGATCTAACATTAGTGACAAGCCCTACGAAGTTTTTTCGTATCTTTTACTTTTCTCCCACAGTGACGTTCTCTTTCGCCAGTCTTACTATGGCAATAAACAGGATGTATAGTGCAGACGCATACGCCAACTGACACTAAAAGTAGATAGTTACAAAATTTCAAGTGGGTGAGACGTGTTAAATCATTCAGGCCACAGCAAATGATCAATCAACCTACCGAGATAACACCGCGGCGTTAAAATAATGACAGTTTCAGCGTTGCTTAGCCAAGGCAAAGAGCATAGAAAGCACAGAAGAATGTGGAAAAAAAATTACCTGCAAGTCTGCTTGCTGATTGATTTTCATGACAGAAATCCGTTCTCGTTGTGCCTGAAGTTCAGCTTCTTGTACTTGCCACCGCCGTTTCCAGCGACTAGCCTCACTAGCCGCACGCAAGCAATGAGCTTGGAGATCAACCAAATAGCTTCCAGAAGAGCAGCAAGCACGCTCAGAAATAGTTCGATGAAAGCCAGAGTCATGAGCCAGAGGGTTTATGCAGGAGTTAGGTTGAACCAATTTTGACTGCCGGACAGTGGAAGCACAGCGCATAAGTGTTGACGATGCAAGTGGTTTTTGAGTGGTTTCCGCGTGCGGGAAACAATGAACCATTTTCTGTAGAGCCTAAGAAAATTCAGCAAAATTCCACATTTCATTGACTTGCTGATGGATCTGATTAAAATGTATTGAAATTCGCTATCAGTAACCATTTCGCCTGACTATAATAGGTTCATTGAATTCATATAGACCTTTCGGTTATGCACTGGAGAATTGGACCTCTGCATACATATGAAAACTCCAAACAAATGCTTGAATCGCATCGGGAAAAATTGACAGTGCATTGTGTCCCGGAATGCGAAGACGCCAACGCTAAATTTTCCACCCCATTTAAGCTGAACTCCGCATTTGACTACTCATGTACTTGACAGTAGGTAAACTAATGAAAACCAACCCAGTCCATGGGTATCCGGCTGCATTGCCAAAGTCTAATTTCTTACATGTAGGCATGATTCACTCCAGTGGTTGGTTCCCCACCCAGGTTTCTGGCTTGTAATCGATCGGAATTTTATCCCGTGAGTAATTCAGCTGAGTGCAGCTGGACAAGTTGGATAGTCCTGTCTGCCAGACATAGTCCGTTCTCCCTGTCTCATAAGAGAAAAAATATGAACTTTGCACTTTTGGCACCAGTTCGTAGCCTCATTTTATTGTAGACGCACATTTTGCCAACACAAACATAAGCCTCCCACAGTAGTCTACAAGATTTCCCAGCACAAGTGAAGCAGTCAGAACTCCAACATGAACATGCACAGACGCTGACTTTGCTTGCTTGTAGCACAGGTTCGACAATCCCCAGGTCAGTCAGATGGTTGCACCATCATGTAAAGGTTCAACGATGCCCAGCTGAGTCTAAAAAAACCTGTCGGATTTAAAATTTGGTGGGGCTTCAAAAAAGGCGAACTCAACTTTCACTGTGTCCATCACGATCATTCACGGGCCAAATCGAGGTATACAGGAGGAGGTAAATGAGCCGAGTCCGTCTAAAATTCAGATGATGATGAGAACGCCAAAGGAATTGAGCATAAGCAATATTCATGTGCTCAGTGTTTCCTAGGGCACTCGAATCGGTCATTTAATTTTCAGGCAGTTTTCGCTGTGGAATTAACGTTAAGCAACTAAGCTGAATTGGTCTTGTTAAACGCATACGGTTGCAGTTTGTCGGCTATGTGTGATAAGTTCAAACGGTTACATTATGAGCAGAAGAGACCTACACCGTCAGCGATGAGGAAAGCGAGACTTGTTGCGTTCATCGTAGGCATCGTTCACTAATCCGCAGACCGGTGACAACCGGAGGAGTCGAAGTCAATTTATAGAATTTTGTTCAAAAAGACCGTCAGACCTCTTCCAGGAAGCCGGTAAAACAAAAAGACGTATTTTGCCCCGCCTTAACTTCAATCCTTTAAAATTCCATCACGATATTGCGAGTGGTTTGTCGAGTCAATTAAAATGCGGCCTACTTAATTGTGGAGTAAATCACAAACATCAAATCCGCTGAACTTGAGACAGTCTGCGAGTTGTATCGAACACACATCACTGTTTCAACTTCGAAGTAATTGTATGGTTCGGCATGCATGGTACGCCCCTTACTGGCCCATTTATTTCCCCTGGCACTGTAAACAGTTCAACCTAATTACAGATCCCATCGCACCTACTGTCCCCAAATCTCGATTGGGGAATCTCGCGGACCCCAACCCAGTTAGTCTGACTGCAGTTACGCCAGCAGGAGTAGTGCTTTTTGCCAAGTCATCGACAGATCACATACCTATGGTGCGTCATATGACAGTGAGAACGGGTAATGTTTGGCAAACAGGACTATCCAACTTGTCTAGCTGCACTCAGCTAAATTACTCACGGGCTAAAAACCCGATCGATTACAAGCCAGAAACCTGAGTGGGGAACCAACCACTGGAGTGAATCATGCCTACATGTAAGAAATTAGACTTTGGCAATGCAGCCGGATACCCATGGACTGGGTTGGTTTTCATTAGTTTACCTACTGTCAAGCTCACGAGTAGTCAAGTGCGGAATGCAGCTTAAATGGGCAGAAAAATTTATGGGACCTCATACATCCATGTACGCTAGCTACTCATCCGGATTCTCCGTAACAAGCTTCACGTCAACGAGATCCATTATCTTAACGACAGAAATATCGACTAGCATAATTCGTGATAATTTCTAAACAAACTGAATCCAAAGTGGTATAAAAATAGCGAAAAGACTTGGTTGAACAGTTTGGGGAGTGCGAAAAGTTTATTATTTGTGATGCTTCGTGATGTTATGACTCTGCGTCAGGCAGATGTCATTATCCACGGCTGTCATATCCTAAAGAAGCTGTTGTGAAGTGGAAACTATGGTTGACCACCAAAAATACTATTTCTCGAGTTATTTCCGAATTTTGTCGAAATCATTCAGATTCGTTTCAAGGGTATTCCGAATTGAGTAGGTAGATGATTCCGTTTTGCAAGACTTCTCAAGAGTACCTATACCTGCACATTTCGGGGGAATGCATGGGTGACCACATTGGATGAATCACGTATCGGACATATGCAATTAAGAGTTCATTATGCCATTCGAACGACAACTCCGAGTAGTTTTGACATACTTCCGAAATATTTTGGCATAGTTTCGGAACAATGTAAGAAGTTGTTTTCTGATCCAAGCGGTCGGAATAATAAATCAGACTATTGGTTTCGGAAATGTTCAGCCCCATTTTCACATTGACCAGATGGTATAAGAAATGAAACTCTGGTCACTACCTTCTGGGAACCCGACCTGTTACTGCTTGAATGGGTTTTTCAAACTTACTTTATACATATATATGTGTGTATATAAAGCAGATTAGAGAATGATTTTCTTGTCGTAGCTTAGACGCTTCATCAGCAGCCGAAATGGCATCATCGGTGTTATGACCACAAGACCATAGTAACAGGCTTGGTCGTAACAGACCATACAGTGTTGCTTAATTTAGGCTCGAATGAGTCGAATTCGCTTTGAAACATCGGGACGGGAAAGCGAAGATAGGGAGCATGAGATTTTCTCAAACTGGAATAATGCAAGAAGCATTGCTCCTGTCAGTTTGTGCAATACTATTGAGTCATATGCACGGATGAAGTCAGGTTTACTTTAGGACATAAAATTTGTCAAGGACTTAGATCTTCAAAAATTACACGAAAACTTTTGGGACCGAATACCTCTGACGTTTGTGGACAGGCTGACAGAGAGCGTATCAAGAATTGGAAAGATGACTCAAGGACGTCTCCAAACCAGTGAATACTGACATAGAAATTCACGGATTATGAGGTAAGATCAACCTCACTTTGGAGGTACTAGAAGCCACATCAAAATGGCCAAAAATTACTGAAGGATAGTAGCGGCCCCATCGACTGTCATTGTTTACTGATGCTGGATTCCTGGTAAAACAAGCACCAAGTTGTTGTAACTTAATCTCACTCACAACGACTAAATTCCCAGCCTGTCTGCTCACTAGATAATTCCAAAGCAAGCGGCTTATTTTCAAAAATATTCGATAGTTCTTGCTTAAAAAAAGGAATATAAATTGAATTATTTACTCCTCTATGCCTACTGGAACGGAAATTGCTCAAATAGACACTTGTTGCATGAGTTTTGGTGACACCTGCAACAAAACTGTCATATGGAGCGCTACAACGATGGTATATTCAAATAAAAGTACCGGGAGTATTCGCTAACTGATAAATTGACTAATCGTAATACGGGGGGGGGTAAAATCGCTAAATAAAGCGACACCGGACTATTCGCCAGCATATTTTCATATCAAATGTTCTGCGCATGCCACATGCCACATGCATATCACAGAGAATGCAGAAAGTATTGGTTACGAAGCACAGAAGATCCACTATCTGTGTGGTCAGGCAAAGTAGGAAGCCACTACAAATGGGATAGCAATATCTGGGTACGATCTTCTAGCCTACGACCACGAAAACGGAATGACCTTCGGTTGGAAGACAGACATGGACAGAACGAATTCCAATCTGGAAAGTGTGCTTGTAAGTGATCTGGTGGAAAAAGCACAAGTGAAAACCAACAGCTGGTACATGAATGATGGACCAATACATGGCTAAGTAAGCCATCCAGTATATCGATCACAGTCCATAAACTATCCAGGAGGAAAATTACTCAAGCAAGGACCAGAAATAGTTCAAAACAATTTCACAACAGTAAAAATATAATAGCCATATTTTGGTATTAAGTAGGATCATAAAAATCAATCAACAATGCGGCAGTTTTCTCCTTAAAAATGGTCGCGGTTGATGTTTATAATTCCGAGTTCATGACAGACAAATTTAAGCAGCAAGACACGTAAGAGACAAAGTAACGTCTATTCGATAAAATAACATTATTCTCTATGGATACGACTGGACATAACCAATATGGAAAAGGACAAAACTCACTTGATTTTGTTTTTCCAGACTTTTTATACGATCCAACAAATTTGTTTTTGGTGCTTCTCTCGCCGCTTTACGAACCCGCAACATATCAGTCAGCTGCGTTAAGGGTAAATGAAATTTAACCGTTTTATTCATCTTCATAAGTATTGTATGATTTCATTGGTTCCACGGCGATGAAGCATGAGAGATACAGATTCAGCAAGTGCTAGGCGGTGGTACTTTCACTAAGGAAAACATTCTCACAGAACTTTTCTCACCTGTCCTTGGTATTAACAGTTTATCCAGCAACCCCATTGTTCTTGTTCTGAGTTATCCAATAATAGACTAAATTTAATTTAACCTCTTGGCGCAGGCACATAACGTGCCAGGTAATCTCAACGTACTCTGGATGGACTTAAAAGGAGAGAACACAAAAATAGCTAAGTTAAAACAGATAAGTACTGTTGTACCTAGTGTAACTAGTATAACCTACACGTTTAATAACTGGTGAAATCAGCACGGAATTCGGTTGCCTCGAGAATCCGCACGTAATTAAAAATGAAGACACGAACCGAAAAAATTAAATTGTATTTTAATGCCACACGAAGCAGTAAGGAAACTCAATAGAACCCTTGCAGTGTACGGCAAGAGCAGGAACGTCCACTGGTCATTTTCTCCGTAAAACGTGCAGTGGGAGGAGCGCACGCGATGGGCTATCCGCTGTGAGTCCGTGCGAGACCAGATGGTGCGAACAGTTGGGTACTAACTGTGCGGAGCTCAATGTTGAATTCTCATTGACTTCCGTATAGAGCGCTATGGGCGCACACATATGGATCGGCTGAGAGCACGGACAATCAACAACCAGTAGTTCCGGCGAGAACGCTCAAGTCAGGTAGATACAGATATCCTTCCATCAGAGATAATCGATCGCACCTATGGTAATAGCCCATGCGCATCCAAGTGTTTGAGGCTACCAGGCTTTTCATCGGCTTTCCGAACCATTGTTTTATTGGTCCGTCTCGTTAGTTAGCTTTCAAACTGATGTAGTTAAAGTCGCCCTGTTGTGAAAACCGGATGGCTCGTGGTATGGTTGGCGCACCTATTGTGCCATCCAAGCACAATTCGATGTTGCTTGGCCGTTGACGACCAATGGGACAACGTGGTTTAGTTCTGCTTGTGTTGCCAAAACATACATGATTTAACGCAAACAGATTGCATTCGCTCACGTTTATAGATTTCGACCTGCCAACCACGGTCCACTGTCCCGTGGCCAATTATAACCAACGAAACAGCTAGGCCTAAAGGAGAAGGAGTTTAAGCCAAAATGACATTCCATCACATTGTCCTCTGACCGACAAAGAACTTTCGACGAGTGACCGTTGTAATTCTTAAAATGCACTCATCATCCAGGCACATTCTTAGCTATTTAAATAAGATTGTACTGCCAAATCAACTATAGATTGAAGACATATACAAACGACTGGATAGGAGAGTGCTGTTGAGTTGCTATAACTATGAGACTGGTCATGTGCTTCCGAGGAAATTCCGCTCTCTCATCTTCATGCACAACGTTGCAGTTACATCAAAATAGATGACTGTTGAAAATGAGCGTGTACAAAGTGGTAAATATGGCCAGTCTACGTTAACGGGCCCTGACCTACGGTCAGTTTTCATTTCTTTTCAAGTTTCTTATTCGCCGGATGAATTTATATAAATAAGGGGGAAAATAGGAAGGTGTACAATGTGGCACCTGAATAAGAACCAAATTGGAAACAAAGCAACTAAGGAAGTACAAACCATAGGGGACAGTGCACTTAAAACCAAGAAACCAATAAGTGGCTTGCTATTCATCGCCTAACATCCTTGGAAGGCATTGAATCCGACGATGATGATTTTCGACGAAACACTTCAGAAAATGCTAACTATTTAGTACGGAGTGGGACAGGTGATATTCTGTAATAGACAATCAGATCAGAGGGAAAACGATAGAAAAAATGATGACTGGTTGATGTGTATCTGAAATTTCGAGGCCCATCATGACAGGGTCAGTGAAGCAATTTTTCAAACAAATGGATTTGAATCAAGAACAAATGTGAACGCGAAAAAAAAGCCGAAAAATAGGAAAGTTTGAACAAACTACTTATCATGGTCAAGTAATCAAGAATGGCATCTAGACTTGTTTCGGCCCAAGACGGCAACTGAGTAATCATCATACTTGACTGGCATGATTTGCTAATTCTTTGAAGGCAAGGACTGGATATGGTTCAACAACGAAGACCAGTCGAGGCACGAATTCACTGTTACATCGCATAAGCATGATATTCATTCAGATGGAAGGGTTCTATTTGAACCAAATAAAATACCTAACGGGCCTGCTATCAAAAGTTAAAAATGAAGAGAAACTTCGATCGACAGTTCGATCAGCACCCGTTTTATGAACGCCATCCTCTGCTTCCATTGCCCCAACCTGTTTCTGCTTTACTATTGTGACCTGCGATACCTAGTTTACTTTACTCCAATCATAAAGCAGTCTTTGAAGTTATTCTGGCCCATACTTCATCAAAGCTTTTTGGCAGACATCGAATACCAAACCTTAAGAACAAATTAAGATTCTCATTCGTTTACTTGGTATAATTGTTCGTACCTCTACAAAATATACATTTAACACCATCAGATCTATAGCTAAAATAATTAGGCAGAAATAGAAATGGGAAAAATGGTTGAGTTTATCACACGTAATTTCTACCAGACTCGAGTAATGATTACCCATTATAAGTCATGGCTAGTGGATACTTTATTACCTGAATTGAGTGCAACTGAGAATGCCGCGGATTCTCGTTTGAACTTATCTAATGCTTATGATCCGTTCGGACTGCGGCGGGAGTCATTTAGGCAACGGTTCAACGTTGCTCGCACGAGCCATACCTCGAAAAGACTGAAGCCGCTCACAGCCTAATCATTAGACAGCGAATGCGATATTTTGTAACGGCAATATGTGATACACGACCTTCACGATAAAATTACACTGTATAGACTGACCGATAAATCCAGGATCACTTCAAGCTGGGTTAGGTTCAGAGTTCAACCCAGAAGTTGCCTCCATTTGGGGACAAATACTGAATAAATCAGAGTATTAGCCTTATAGAGATCATTCTTGATCACTTCCATTTGCAATCTGCCAGCTAAACGATAGTGCAGCATTAAAATTTGGCGATAGACCAAACTGAAGCCTACGGGAAATTAACGTTTTCGGTCGGCTTTAAAACAATGCTGTGATATAAACAACCTTCTTTACACAGAAAATTTGCTTCTTCGAGAACTATTACCAAAATGTTTTATAGAATATCAGTTGACCAATGTAATGTTAACTACAACGCTCGGGCCTCAATAAACTAATTGATACGATATTGACAATCATGGGAAAGTGCTTGTGTAGTGTGCCGTTGTGAAACTCTACAGTATAACACCTAGAAACGTGGGAATTTCAAATGTTCTCCTGAAGGAAACCGCATATCATAGCGATGCAACAGATACCGCAGGTTCGAAAACCTGTTCTGATTTTCGGAATTCATGGTGTAATTTTATCCTCAATACTATCTGTGGGTGCAAACAAGGCTCCATGACTGCCTCTAACTGATCACAATAGATGGTGAGTACATGCATAATATCTTCTCAGGTATAGCATTGTACATAGTGTATTTCACACCTGCCTGATTTCAAGCCGTATGCTAAACAAAGCATGGTACAACGGGTGTGTGTCAGGATAGCACGAGTAAGCGTGGTAAAAATGATAAACGAAATCAGAATAAACAAATTAACAAGTTTCTTTTGAGATTTTATTATGTCACATTCTGATTTTTTTGTTTATGATGATTACAACGAAAACGAATTCACTCCGCAACTGACTTTGGTTGCGAGCCATGTCCAAAAGGGAGACAAGTCAACGATCTTCTTGATCGTTATTGCCACCTCAGCAACCGAGATGATTCTACACATCATAGAATCTCTGTTAGCTTCTTCATTCCTCTGCGCCAAGTCATTACTTGAGCTCCCAGATCTTTCTTCCACTCAGGTCCAGGGAGAACAGACAATGTGCGAAACCACAAGCGGTCGGCGAACACTCTGAATACATGACCAAACAACTAAAGATGGTTTTGCAATATGGTCTTATCCCATGAGTAGTCGGCCGTGTCAAACACCCGGCTGAGCACTTCATCGTTATTGATGTGTTGTTCTTACCAAACACAGGCAGCATTACTTAAACAGCGAGCATCAAACACGGTAAGGCGACGAACGACCTCGATTCGCAAGGGTCACACTTCACAATCACACAGCAGTACGGGGAGCACAGAGGCATTATACGCTCCACCTTCCAAGGACAGATTGATGTCGTATCAACTCCATAGATTCTTGAAGTTAGAAAAAGCAAGTCTAGCCTTTGTAATACGCGTAGTCACTTCCTCCCCCATGTTCCCACTTACAGAAATACAGCTTCCCAGATAGACAAAACTTTCAGTGATTTCCAATCTTTGACTGCCAAAGTACAACGTTGGTACAGGCTTTCGCCAATCCTGAAGTAACACCCTAGAATCCAATAGTGTTAACTTCAGTCGTCAGACGGTTAAGAAATTCAGCTACTTGTAGGTTAGAAGCGAGAAGCACAATGTAGTCTCCATATTGCAAGCCCGTAAATCTGTGCCCTTGTAAAAGTTCGACAGCACCATCTGATAGGACCCAACAGCTCGCTTAAAGACACCTTCGACCACAGACTTAAAGAGAAACGTCGAAATAGGACATTCTTGTTGGACTCCGCTAGAGATAACAAATGGAGACAAAAACTTGTCACTGGCTCTTGCTCGTCCGGAAGTGTCCGAATGAGTGTTTAATGACTGATACACACTATTCAGACATGGCGTATCTCAACAAACAGTCTCACAGAGTAGTCCCGTCCACTGAATCTCTGATGTCGAAGGACACGGCAATAATCGGTATTCGGCAGGTGTGTCGATGCTCCAGTAGTTGACGAAGAGTGAATAGCGGATGTATGCACCCTCGACCAAATCGGAACCTCGCCTGCTCCTAACGGATTTGCTTATTTCTTTGTTTTGCTAATCTATGGGGCACTAAAGATGCAAGGATCTTTGAGGCAACATGAATTAAAATGACTCCTCTGTGATTGCCACAGAGGATTCGCGAGCCATTCTTGAAGACGAGGATAACGACCGATTCCGTCCAATCCGGATGAACTTCGTTCTCGACCCATAATTTGGAGAACACGTGCGTCAGCTCATTTACTATGTCTCATCCTGCGTCTCCGAATAAAGTTAGTGTCAAGCCGTCTAGGCCTGGCAGCTCGTGTTCCTTGAGGACTACGAGTCTGGTATAGATTTCAACTTCTTCGGGCGGACCTAAAGAAACTGACCATTGAACATCACTTTCCACAGAAGTTATAGCGATTGGACAGGAAGCTAGTTAAATTGGTGACTGAAGTTTACAGTCCATATTTCTTGTGGACTAAAACCACGAATAACCGTTTTGTCAGCCTCATAGATTCTCTTGCTGACATCATGTCTTTTGATACCAGTAAAACGAATTAAATATAACCACTTTTGAAAGTTTCCTGAGGTATTAGCTGATTCCATATCAGCACTGCGTTTCGACCACCAATTCTTTTGATCTTCCCCCAGGCTTGCGGAAGGCTCATGTTTCAGAGTCAGACCGGATAGGTTAGCAACTAAACCTGTTGAAATTACACTGCGAATGTTCATTGGTCGAAGGGAATTTGCTGATATCCAGTGATTCGATGGTTTGGGAGTAATGCCGCAAACGGTCGGACAAGTCGAGTGCATGGCCAATCTGCCGAGAGCCCAGGAGGCATTGTGGAATGGAGCCCAGCATATCATTCATTACGTTCTGGAATTTGGTCTCCACAGTAGGCTTCGACAACCTATCAACATCGATTCCAAATGCCATTTTCTTAGTGGTTCAAGCAAACTGTATGGGGAGTGTAGCCCACACCAGTGCGTAGTCGGGATCAAGTTGCTCATCACCTGTAACTCACTGCGACATGACCAGTCTGTGACCGATCCTGAGTTCGCGAAACAGACCGCCAGGTTGTTGGACAGCGCGTTGTTTAGTCTAAAGCTTTTGTTGGATAAAATAGTTGATGCTAAGAACACAAACCAAAAAGTCTTTAACCGTTGCATGGGCGGTTGCAATCAAGTCCCTAACGACCTCTTGGTGTTCACTGGGCACGATACTACCGACCATGGACATTTGATTCCTTGGTTAAAACGACAATGCCCGCATTTGCATTCTTATTTAGTCCTGAAGGTGCTGACGGAACCGGTCTTTCTTGGCATCTGGGATGCAGTCTGTAAGAACATAGGCGGAAATCACAAACAGGCATTGCATATCAGCTCACTGCCGCTTGTTTTTCAAGAGCAGCACATAGCTGACTATCAACGGGGAGCAACTCTAAGAGACTATCTCTGGCTTAATCGTTTAGAACTATTCCAACGCCCATCCTACCAGAAGCCTTAGCTTCAGCATCTCCAGAACAGCGCAAATAATAAGCTGCATTCTTATTGATCGTCAATAATTTTTTTTACTTGACTAAGGTCTTGAATGTTAACACCAATACTATACAGTAACCTAGCGAAGTCAGCATGCTGGCCTATCCATAGAAGGATTTGAGCGTTGTGTTCTAAATTTGAATGGCGAGTGCGATTCCAGGATAATCGCGGTATCTGTGAGTGGACGAATAGATTTGCTAGTATATATTGGATGGTGCCTCGGTTCCACGTCAATGAAACGAAGAGAAGATAGAACATAGATGAATTTGAGGCTGATTTTGCAAGTCAACGAAAGTGATCAGAACGATTTTGTGAAGAACTCATCGACGGAAGAGTGCAATGGCGTTGACCTATGGTTATGGAGAATTACCTTGCACCTCGACTGTGCAAAGCAGTTACCACATCTCATTACTTTAGTCACTAGATGTGTTTCTAACTGTCACTCAACAAAGCGTTACCATCGGCAAATGCTACATCAAAAACGGTATCCTCTGCAGAACCAGATAAAACAAGCTTTTGAAAATCACTTATGACAAAGATGAGAAGAAACGAGAATACTGGGGTATTGTCGCTGAACAGGTCGAAGATTGATGAAAGCTGGTTGTTTAGCCCCAATTTGACCTGTGCCGTGATCGTTCAGCTCTTTGAGAACCAGCACATCTCAAGTACGTGTTGCACAACATCTTAGTAGTAGAAGATAATAGTCACTTTGACGCTATTGGAGGATTACCCGTGTTTTCGGTAAAAGCGAGGATCAAAGGTACAAACTGGAGTGTTTTCATGTTGCGGATAGGGAAGTCGTTGATAAGGTGGGGTCACACGCGATGAATAAGCCGACTCGAAAATGCAAGGGCAGTGTTGCGGATGAGGTAGGCGTAGACCTGACAAAAGCTCTTTCTATAGAAAACCATAAAAATGTTAGTGGTACTGTGACGTAGCGGGTGTGGCCTGGCAACAAAACAAGACCATAGCGTGTTGTCTGCTTTTGAGTAACCCTACGTGGGCGAAGATATCCGAACCGAATTTCTCAGTCACTGGCTCCGCTGAAATCATTCTGGACGATTAGGCACCTGATCTGAAATGATCAAAAGGTCTACGGATTGGGACGTCGCTCAACGCCTCCCAACGATTTGCGAAAGCCACGGTCCGCTCTGCTGTCCTGCAGGTTAGATATTATCGTAGTAGCTGCATTCCGACTCGCTCTCTCTCTCCTCTTGCACAATGTGAGCTTTTAACTTTTATTTCTGTCACCTTACTTTTCATACACCAACTACGTGCTATCATCAGGCAAATGGGTGCTCGAAAATTGCGTTTCCTCGAAAATTGTTATAGTAATTTCCTGTTTGTCGAACTACAAACTACATCCCGGTTCGAGTACACTGGCTTCTTGTTAATCCTAATTGAATGAAAAATAAACAAGTAAACTCCACCCATTATCTGGCTTCGTTCATTCAAGCTAATAAGATCATATTCCATTTTTCGTGCTTTTGATCATGTTCTCCTTTTCATTATCTGACACAGTTCACCATACTAGTTCAACTGTGAGCAACTTTCGAGGTACTGTTCCACGTAACCTAATTCGCTCAAACAATCCAATAAAAAGCCAACATTGAAAACTCAAAAATTGTAGGACTAAGAAGTATCGTTCAAAGCCGTAAACGACATAGCTCAATTGTCCCAGTATTTCCATGGTTTAACAAACGGTGGCCGGTTCGACTAACTATTACGCCAAAAACTGTCGGTGGATATCCCTTTATTTATTACATCCGGCTTCTTAAGTCATCTGAAAACCATACAAAGTGAACTCTCGACGGCAGAATTTTGTCCACTTCTGAAAAGGATCTCACCTGATTTACTGCATCCCAAATTTTTAACTGGAGATCATGTACGGAATTTGCGGTTAATTCGTTGTCAGAAATCGCTGGATCCGAACTAGTTCCGTCGCTTCGAACAGTCCCACCTTTGCTCCTCGTTGCCTGCACAGCGGTGACCGGACGGTTTCTCGAAGGCCTGAGCGATGATGCACGCCAAGGAGGTGCAGGGACTCGAACATTACATTTAGTGGCATCCAGTTTGTCTTTGGATGTGCAGTGTACACGTGATGCAGATGACTTGCCTGACTGACTCGATAGATTCCGAATGGATTCTCGCGTCTTTGTAACGTTGTTTTCTCCTTCTAATATTTGAATAGCATCACAGATTTTTCTATACAAACGACGTTGATCCATCTCCATCAAAGCAGACTGGTAATAGGACTAGAAAATCGAACAGATACCAAAAACCCTTATGGGCGAATGAAGGAAATCAATGAACTAATAAGACAATAAACCTGGTCAAAATAGTATGGCAACAATAAATCAGGTATGGGGCAAGCAGATGGAAATTGTCTTTGACACTTTCAATCATAACTTAACAAATCCCATACAGCATGGACAACGAGCACAAAAACACATAGTGAAAAGATGTACAAACTACCTGCTGGCCAACCCGGCGGACTTATACTTACATCTAAATAAAATTTTAGTATGTAACTGATTGGCCATGTTAAAATCAATGGATCCTTTTGACGAACAGATGCAGACAAACGTGATGTGTCCCATAGTTCGCAGACTGGAGATGATCACGGTTGACACTGTTGGATCCCAAAAGGTTCTGATTCGTATTGCTTTTTCAGTGCATGAATGCAGTAAAATAAGTATGCTCCCCAGCCGCTAGACCTCACTACACAAGAGAGAAGGAACCGTCAACTATGACCCTGAAGAATGGAATGGTTTTGAACCAAATAATGTCACAATAGACTTGGTGTGATAACGAGCTGGACAAAAATGAACTGGTCTACCACCGAAACAATCAGTGAATCTGAAATTCTAACCTCTGACCGTTTTGGCGTGGCAATTGCGCAATCCACCCGACCAACTTTCGGTAACCCAGTTTGAGATGGCGGCTAGTGGGACGTCATCATGACTAATAGTGAAACCATTGAGACCCATATACCTTACCCAGCAGTCAGAATTTCATGTTTTTGGTATATCTAAGTGCATTGGAAAATGTCCACTTATGGGGACGGTCTAACTGGTGCTTGTAGAGATTAGAAAGCTTCCTTTTCTAGCAGTAAAACTCCAGAAATTCAAGCTATCAAAAAATGTTCACGTCAATTCGTAATCACATCCACTCTTGTCCATTAGTATCAAGGCTCTCCCGTAACTCCCCAATGAATAACCTTGATCCTGCAGTCAAAACTCTTAAGTTACCTGTCCGTTAAAGCAACATTTTGCTTAAATGATCACCCGGAAGTGTTCTGACGACTGTGGCAGATTCACTGTTGCATTAACATCTGACACTCATCCTAGTATTCCTCTCAAGATCACCTTAGTTGTTTCCCGTTCCCCTACTAGAGCAAAACTTGGAATGCTCTCTTCCCACATTTCTAAACAGAAAAACAACTTATTACGATTGCCCTGGTTGTCTTCTGACAGTCCGTGGCAAAATAATCTCTGATCTTGACTTTCACATTCATCGATATTTTTTACTTATTTCTGGGTGACACTGATCAACAAAACCAATTTCATACTCCTTATCTGTCTTTCGTTCACGTGGTTTGGGAGAACTGGAGGAAATGAACGTGCTGTCCTCTGGGCATGCATGCTGGTGCGACCGGTCGATACATTTAAAGACGTGATGGGCCAGCGTCAACCCAAAATCAGCCAACAATCCAGTAACTAAACGAATACCACTCAGTCGGACTGAGCAGTGACTTATACCGAACTAGATGTACGGCATCCAATTTAGTATGACAACAAATCGTCTGACCTCTATTCATTGATCTATCAGGAACAACTGTACTCCAACTTTGGGCAGCATCATCTAGAATCCCTGGCTTTCGTGGAGTCTACTATATCGTCATCTTACTCCACAGAGTGATAAAAATTATCTCAAGATTAGGTTCTTCGAAAGTCGGGCATGGACACCAGGAATAGCAAAGAAATACATGAACTCATATGGTTAATTTGAACATTGCTTTACACCAAGAGATTGAATTGCCATGGAAATGAGGGCAAGCAACTTTTTCGATTCAGCATTCAGTAGATACCCGTTAGAGTCATAGATCATTCTCACTTCTACAGAAACTTAGGTTTAAAGGTGCATTCCGAAGGCAATTCTGGTGTATCGATGAGACAGCCTAGCCCCTTAACATTAAGTCGTGGATAGTTATGAAATTTTGAAGCGTTATTCCAACAAACTAGATGAATACAAGATCGTATACGTTCATCGTCACAGTGAAGGTCATGAGCTGTAAATCAATTGTGATTATGTGCCGAAGTAGTTAACTGTAAACACGCCATTATTCAGTTCAGTTTTACAAGACTTAGCATTGCGCAGATGCGCTTCGGTTTTGTTTGCTACCTCAAAGCATGACTGACAAAATTAAAATGAACGAGAAATGCAGAAATATTAAATGTAGTCTGATGGATTATACAAACGAGGAAGATACTGAATGCAAGAACGCCATCCATTGAGGTACTGAGCCATAACAAATCCTATCTCCAACGTGGAGAATTCCCAAAACAGAACGCAGATTACGAATGTTGACGCGCGTCAGCGTACGAGTGATCGACCAGATTTTGTCAACTCTATGCTAAATTTGGCAGGCGCAAAGTAGCTATTATTGAGCTGGAGCTGAGCAACGCCGATATGCTAAACAAAACGACACAGGTTACTTGCCTGATTGACAGATCATCTAAATGTAAATCGGATGGAAAATAACCAACTAATTATTTAAACAAGCTAAAATAAAGTATAAAAATCCTAGTAACAGAAAGTTGATTAGAAGAATTCTATTCTGAAATCATACTTTTGAAAACTGATCAAATGATTGGTTTGGTTGTTTGACCGAACTGGGTGTGGCTTCCGATAGGCTAATTTCATCCGTATTCGCCGTACGATCGTGTGTCTTATTTTTCGATCGGGGTTTCAGTTTTGGTTTGGCTACCGTCGTTTCTGTTGCATGCTGCACGGGAGGCGATTGGTTCAATTGGCCAAGATGAAGCACTCGCTGCAGATGGGGAGAGGATAGAGCACACAAAAAGTGCAAATTGTCTCATTTTTTCTCCCTTTCTCTTTCGATGGTCGTCAACAGATAAGACTAAGTTCAGACGGTAGATTATTTTAGATACTTGCGAAATAGTTTACCTTGAAGCATCAGTCTTCAATATGCAAATGATTTTGGGCTTTTGGAATTCAGTAAGGATCTTTCGCCACTCATCTTTGCGATTGCAACCAACTTACCATCCAAATCGAACAACATAAAACAAACTGCTATGAATCAGTAATGTGATAACGTACGGTGAACGTTTAAAGGTACCCGGTCTTTGTGGAAGAGCCTATTGAGAGTATTAGGAACCTTGGACGATCATTTGAGGCTCCCATCAATTACCATTGGATATTAAATCACCGACAAAGGCTCTGAAACGTCGGAAAAACCAGCAGTTGGCGGATTTTCTGCTCTCACTTAAGGAATATCCCATGGTAACAAACCTGGTAGGAAAAACTGTGCAACGCCTCGGTAACGAACTTCTCAAATGAACAACTTACGTCTCCCAGACGTGACTTTGCGAATTTGTATCTAAACTGTGCGCTGAATAACCTGCACCACTTAAAAATAACTGCATACCAGCAAGAAAACAAATAAGATTGTGCTCTTCACAACCTACAACTGTCCACATGTAGAAATCAAATGTTTAGTAGTCTATTCGACAGAACGAGAAAATAACGCGAAACCTTACACTGCATGATGACCATCTGATCATCTGCAAGTATTAACATACATCACGACCATAATATCGAGCCAGTTACAGTGTTCCTCATCTTGACGTACCAAGGGAATCCTAGACTGGAAAAGCATACCCATACGGATGTCATCCACGAATTGCGGCCATACTTAGCTAAGCAGAACTTTACCGAGGTATAAAATGAAATGGTCCACCATTCGATATTAGACAGAAGCCAATGATCAAAACCACGAAACCACTATATAATGAATGCCTCGAACTTGGTCAGGGATCATGGGAAATATATATTTAAAGTGTTACGGTTGACCATCTGATCCAAGTTGAAGTCACGAGTTGGGGCCATATGGAGTGACAACTCACTAGCACATTTTACCACCATGGTGCTTCATTTACATTGACTCCATATCCAACCACACCACATATCAATCAGGGCAGTTTAGACATAATAACCATTAATCTTGCAATGATTGGCCTTGGTTCTAAGTTCAAGGGCACGATATGATTTGATCAAAAAAGAAGTGAACGAAGAACAGTGGTACAGCAGTTATGGGAATAAAAGCAGAAGAATTCAAGAGAACAGAAATGTTCTAAACGTAAGAACTGTACTGACTTCAACATTTTTCTCATATCACTTACAGTCCTTAACTATCTTACCAAGGAATCTCGTGGAAAAAGAGCAAACACTCAAGAGCTGGAGTGGAACGGTGATTGTGCCGATTTACACGGAGGTTAGCAAGTTCTTTTATTAAACTACAAGGGGATAAGTCTAGTAGGTTTTCGATCTAAACCGTTGGTTGACATTATCTTCTGTTGATTACGCAGCGGTGGCGAGGGACGTAAGTGAGAGAATCAAGCCAGTTTCCCACATGACTGGGGTTGTGTCAATCACATTTCTATAAGAAAGATGCTAGAATACAGAGACGCCTTCCATGGGCTCACTAATTTTGTTTTTCATCTCCAAGTGATGCTTCACCGAATCAACCGTGAACTCCTCTGGAGGAGCTCGTCAAGGCAGAAAGAGTCAAAGAAATTGGCATCTCTTTTCCAATGTCTGTGTGCAGGTGTCAAAGCCGAGTCCGCACAAATAGCAATCTTTCACTCGGGTTCACTATGAAAATAGATCTCTCTCAGACTTTTTCTCTTTCATTTTTCGTCGTTACCCTTATAAACGAAATTATGATGGAAATTGCCTTATCTTTACGTGAGAATGATCACACTCAGATTTTTTCAAACAATAAACTGTCTGACATAAAAGTAATCGATGTAGTGTTCCAGGGTGAATATTCAGATACGTTGCAAGTATTTTCCGATTGTCCAAATAGTAGCGTAGGTATGTTTGCGATGCGCTTTGGATCTTCAAAGTGTAAAATGCCGTTACGGAATTGGATTACCCCAAAGCCAAACCATGTTCTTGCAAGATAAAAACTAGGTGAATTACATTGTTTTTTTATTGGGAAATGGGACCTCATCAGTTGATCATATATCGGATTAAGTACCTTAAAAGCTTGCTTGCCCATCACCAGTCCGAGACATCTGTGTGACATCAGCACGATATCCAGTTGTCCATCAAGAGTCGAGTTTTTACTGCAGCGATAAGATCAGCCTGCTATACAGCACAACCATGGCTGTTGTGAACAGATCTGCGAAGACCATTGGTGCATTCGCAGTAAACCGTGGAGTCATGGGCATTAGGATTTAAACTTCAATAGCCGTAATTTTGGAAAACCAGAGCTGGCGGGGTCTTGTGTCCCGCATGCTTGCAGATCCTCTGGCACGTTGAAAGTTCCTCTCCGACGTAGGTAAGAATTAGAAGATATGCCCAGGTGATCGGCTTATCGCATGATGAAAATGTGTGAATATCTTAACCAGTGGGTTGGCTGTCGTAGTTCGAGGTAGACTACCGTGTTGGAGACCATAGTATCTCCGAGTGCGACACCTGGAGACATAAAGTGGCATGGCTAAATGCCGCAATAATTTCCGTTCTTACATCCCAAATGCTTCCTCTTTACCACAAATCTTTTAACTTCCGGTCTTACGGTCGTTCTTTCAATTCTTCGTCCATTTCCCTTTTAGCGCTATGGTGCTGTATGATGGCAATCGAAACCACAGCACATCAGTGCATGAATATTGATTGTGAATCTGAATTGATTATAAACATTTGAGCTACTCCAGTCAAAAGTAAAGTAATATCACGCCGGACCGCGTAACGGTATCAGTTCTGCTTTTGAATGTGGAGTACATTCACTAAGACGAACTATGAGAATCAGTTTCATTATAAAATTAGTACTAAAGTGGGCACATAAATGTGAGAATTCCTTCAAAAAAACACTCGGATCGCATTTCTATGGGCGTGAATTAATCTAACCTGCTCGTGACCAGCGTCAGCAAATTCCAGTTGACGCAGCCGTTCCAGCTGCTCGTCGAGTCGTTCTTCGGTTTCCGCAAGGCGACTGTTGGCCCGTTCTAATTGGGCAGTTGCTACTGTTTGTACCATCTGAACTGCATTGGTCACTGCTTGACGAACAATGGTTGGGAGACCACTGCGAAGAGCAACCAATCGCTGTTCGATTCGCTGATATAAACAGAATAAGAATGGAAAAATTATTGCTTAAAATATAAGACACAAAAAATCCCATGTGATACGAAAACTCTTTGAATGTTGGGACTCAGAGATCAAGCTTTAAAACAAGCGCCGAATAAGGAGTTCAGGTGTTTGGAAATATGCCAACCGTAAGTTTTCACACAGATTATCCGGCATACTCTACTCTCCAAGATACTGATTGCAGGTTAAGTGAACGAACTCAGTTGGCATCACAGTAAAAAAATAAAAAGGCAGTAAATTCAGACGTGGCGTGTTGAACATTACGGTTAGGTTTTGTTAGATATGTATATCAGATTGCAGGAGACGTTAATGTAAAATGGTTCAATATCACCCACAGGAACACAATAGCATTATACAAAAAGTATTCCACCGCTAGTAGCTCCTCCAATTGTCAGCTTCCCAATGGCTCCAGCTCTGCATATTTGTTGTACGATAAATAGCGGAAACAAGCGGCCGTTTACTTAGATGATTTATTTATCAGTCCCAATAGGTTACGACGCTCTATTTCTCTCATTGGTTTTGCTTCCTACAGCTCCGTTTTCTAATTAGGAGAGGTGATAAGTGCCAAGCCAGCAACAAACATGAAACTGAAACTATTAAGCATATAATCAAAATTGAATTTTACCCTCTTTGAATATTAGCATCTAAAACCCGTAACAACAACCAATTGGCGCAATATAGGTAGGTATCTTGACAGGAAAAATATCGGAACGAAACAGGGATCACTTAATCGAGGTTTCTTGAAAACGAAGATGAGTTTGACCTTTGGAGTTTCAATTTAAACAAAAGAACAAATAGGGATGAAATGCGACAAATTTGGAGACATTTTTTCTAGGATCTCTAAACATCTAGGACGTAAAAGTTTAAAGCTGACCATTTCTCAAATAGATAAACCAGCCATTAAAAGCTGCCTTATTCCTCTTCAATTTACTTCTTGACGCACAGTACACAGGAAATCTAATGACGCGCGCCTTAACCAATAAGACTTGCCATGATTGAACGCATGGTTTCAGAAGAATTCTGAAGCACGCCGCTATACAAACCGGACTATGATAGTGGTTGACCGATCGTGCTATTCACATAGTAGTATGACTGCAGACATGCAAAAATAAACATCTACATACTTTGTTTTTTATCGTATGAAGAGCTGATCACCAAGTGCCAAAACAGGATCAAACGACAGCAACAGCGTAAGCTCGGTAGGTAATGGGCGGGATGGTATCAAGTCGATATCACACATGACACGCTGATGGCAAATTAGTGCTTCATTTATGTACCAATGAGATTTCAAATGCCTGCCTATTTAGCCACACAATAATTTACCAAAAGAACTTATTGCGCCGATTGATTTCCTATATATATATATATATATATATATATATATGTATATATATATATATATGTATATATATATATATATATGCGTACGCAATACGTATTCACGCCACCGAAAGAGACGTAGTGATTACCTCAATCAGATGACGACTGCCTGCACCCAACACACGACGACGCAACTGGTCAATGGTCACCCGATGCTCCCACTGGACACGAGCAATGCTTAGGAAAATTGGTGGTCAAAAACAGAAAGTCATCGGGCATCCTGAACGCGGATAGACCAGGTCTCGCAACCAAAATGCAAAACACGACGAACTGCGGCGTTGTACACCCTTCCCTTGAGGGAAAGCCGAATGTCATGGCGACGTCACAAATATTTCTGTTTCGTCAAAGCTCTTCTGGCTTTTGTGATTCATGATATGGTCTCCTTCGCAACACCGCTATTTTTGAGTATACTACAGAGGCATCTATAGCTGTTGACTACTTTAGACCGATCACTACAAAAGATAAGTGCAATTACAGGCTGCTGACAGTATTGAAGAGGTGCCTTGCACTGTTAGGGTGCAAAACATACCGTACCTAGATACCTCAATTGACAAGATACCCCACGCATTTTGAATTGCCTGTTCATGTTCGCTTAGCAGGAAATGTCATCGAAATACTCCAAGTCAAAAATTCTGTTCCCCTGCAGAAGTTCAACTCCACCGTCTAAAAACAAGATAACACGTCCAGTAGAACATCCTTTATGACAAAGTTAAAAATAGATGAGTATACATAGCAGCCGTACCGAACTCCACTGTAGACCACAAAGGATAGCGAAAGACGGCCAATAAACTTAACACGCCCTGATGTATGACGATGCAGCTTTTGAGAACCGACACTTTGATATTGGCTTTTCAGACTCATATAAGTTCTAGAGAAGCCAATAACGAAACGAAATTTACAGAAGACTTCTCTGTTCAAATATTAAGGACTTAATAAGAACAATCGGCGAGTATCCAATTCCATCATAAAGATTCTCCCAGTAACATCTGAATACGGTGGATAAAAATTGATGTTGATTTCAAAGGAGGATGAATAAAGATGCATGGTAACTTCCTATGGGAATTCCATGCAAATAATGGATTTCGGCTTTTGTTAAATCGAACGATGCGAACATCCAAATTCACTTTAACCGGTGATATTTCCTCTCGCTTTCTCATCCAATGGACGAATCGTTTTCTTTGTGCAGATCGACTTAAATCACGATCATTGTTGTGTTCACAATCCACACATGACTAGCTTGCTGTTTGTCCAAAATTTCCCTCCTGTTCACAATTTTTGATGGGCTTGCTGTGACTGGGTGAATTCATTTGAGAATTGCTGTTTTGTTCTGGTTGTGGATATACAATGCTTCACATGATTGTTTACGAATTTCTGTACACCTAAAAGGTCTGTGGTTGGGAATACCACGAAGCAGTTCCATGCAGTTCAGTTCAGATTGCGCGGGCTGCTTGTTTCTGTCACTGTTAGGCACTGGGACTACGAGTAGATTTCACATATGCCCTGACTAAATTTCGACTGTGGTGATCAATAAGACTGATGTTACGATTATTTGGAGTGTACTAACCTCTTCTGTTCCGAGAGACTGGCAGCTTTCTCTGCATTCCCCCCCCCCTCGTCCAGTTCGGTGCCAGCACCTAATTCGTTTCAACTGGTACTTTGAAGTTGCCGCCTGCATTAACCGAGATCACGGTCATTGGGGGATATTAACCAGCATGGCGAACTCTGCTGGTTTTTGCTTTTCTCTCAATTATAAGACACACAAAGAATGGGTGTAAAATTTGGACAGAGGACAAATTTCTAAGAAGGAGAAGAAAAGAACGTGGAGGAAGCCAGCAACACACGGAACAGGCAGTTCAACTCTACAAGCGCAAATTTTTCGATCATTCTTATTTGACAAAAAAGTAACAAAACAATTGCCATTGTTTACAATACTTTGTCACATCCTTCAGCAACTCTAGTTAAAGGAACTTTTGAACCTCAAACATGAAGACGTGATTCTCCTATCCATCTAATCTGTACACTTTCTTATTCCTCGCTTCCATGTTATTTGTAAACCCCCACATGACTTCTACTCCAACGGAGGAACGAAACACAGCATAGAACGGTAGATATTCTGCCATAGGCAACACAAACCACAACAAGCGAATTCTATTAAGGTAGATACACTAGTGAAACATTATCTGAACCCGTGTCTAGTGCTCGGTTTCTGACCTTTGCAGTGCTCATATGACCGTTGGCAATGTTGAACAAACTATCAACCATTGTAAGGATCATAGTTTTACCTGATAACTGATTTATTGAAGATAGTTTTCATCTACCTCCTCCGCCTGATGCATCAAATACCATTGTAATTAGTGTTGTAGCTACTTCTGCTACTAATACATAAGAAGAAATCGATACCAAACAGAATCTGACTTGATCTAGGTCTCATAACGGGCGAAGCTGTTAGGCTACGACTTGACTGAAGCGAAAAACAAACACCATATGACTCACCATAAGCAGTGCAAACAAATTAAAGCGATGCCTAGAAGCCAGGCATTTTTCCCCAAATATAGTTCAAGAATCTACTCAAGGCAGTGTTTACCTCATATCGTTCACGGAGGTGTTCGTGGTCTCGAACCAAGTTTTTGTGATCCAATTGAAGCTTGCCCAAATCACTTGCTTCAGACTCCATAAGCACTGAAAATCAGACGTTTGAATAAAGGAACTTTATATAACACGCGCATGTTCAGCCGAATGAAGAGCAATACACACGACGTTGTTGATAAACTTATTCATTGTTCCATTGTAAACCCTACGTGTAAGAGAACTGAATTGAACTGTCCGGTTTGATCAAATGAAGACAGCTTCATATTCTCACAGTAGTATGCCTAACCGAATAATCTGGACGTGCCGCATAAACATAAAAGATTCTTTTGATTTGTGTTAACCACGAACAGTTTTAGTTACGTCTCTTTCTAAGAGGTATATTATTTATTCATGCATACCGTGCACATAGATGCATTAACGAAGACGCTGATTTGATTAGTTAACCTTTAGGGAGCATTATTTACCCGACGGTAGTGTGCAGAATGGGAAGTTTTTGTAATATTGACTCCTAGCCAGATAAACTTAGGGAGAAAACATATTTGGTCGGGCGTTAGCTAGGAGCCTGTTAGAGAACCCCCTGTTTGCGATATTTTTCCTGACATATTAGTTGCACACTAGTTGGTTCGTAGTCAGGCCGACGATAAAGTGCAATGAAGGAGGATATGCCAATTAGATCCCCTTAGAGAATGTGAAATTCAGGCAAACTTCGTCATAGGTAAAGCCACCCTGTAGTGGCTGAGTTGTATCCTCTATCACTCTTGACGTTATTAAGCATTCTACTGAATCAAACTATAACCTAAAGAAACTTCCGAAGTTTATGAATTAAGATATGGCTGACTGCAGGAAATTATAGTGGCGTTCGAGTATCAAAATTAGTTTGAGGGCCTGATAATCGCAGACCCCTGGTTTGAGCCGGTGAGTCTACCTCTTGTGTCAGAACAAGGGTTTTCTAATATCAAAAAACTTTGTAACAACGGCGGTCAAGATGACCGGAAGGATCCTCGGTAAAAATGCGTCCACTCCCATGGAAAGGAATACTTTTTTCACAGTACTACCCGGTACGATGCTAAAACCCTAGCAGTAAAACTGAGGTCTGGTAAAAAGAATTGGAATCCAAAAGGGTCAGTCTTTGGCAAAAGCATTAAATATAAACCAGTTAGGTTAGTTAGGAAGCACTATTCACGCAACCCGTCAACTATTCAGTTTATCTTAATCTCTGAAACGTGTATTCGTTGTAAAATGAGTTAAATCAGTCATTTCACAACACAGAAAAAAAAGACATCAATCACTGGATACTATCAAGTAAGTGGGCTCAGGCACCTAGGCTCAAGTTCATAAAATCCTCCTTTGATATGGCTGAGCATCGTACTGACTGCGTTAAGACAACTGACAGGCATCCTTATGTACGTCATTCCTCAATTTATCACCTAACCATTGATACTCCACTCTTCTGATTCAGCGTACCGGTCCAAGTCAAAACCAATAAGTATATGCTATGGCTGTTAAAAACTGGAAGTGAAACACGTATCGTTCCTGATTTGGTTTTAATCAAAGACCAACTCAAACTGTGACACTTTCCTGTCAAAGAACAGGTAGTCAGAATGATAAAGTTAGGTACTCTCAACTTTACCCAGTATGAACATGGACCCAGGAGTGTCTCCCTATTTTAACATCGGTCGTTCTTAACAGCAATATGATTACGTTATCGTAGCGAAACAATAATCTGCTGCGACGAAGTCACTCGCGGTACCGGCAGCACTGCCAGTTGCCGGTACTCTTCATTAGTCAGTCGACAAGTGTTGGGGTATTCCGTCCCAACTATTTTTTATGGTACTTTTTAATGATGCTCCCTCTTTGCAAATATTTCCGAATATTTTATTGAGTTTGGCTCAAAGGATCTATGCGATCCTGAGATAGACCCTATAGTGCGAGCGTTTTTGCACCTATTTTTACTCGATAGTGACGTGTTCTAATCTTGGAGAATTGGTTGTTTGACCTGGTGATTCTTACGCACAACCTGTTTTATCTTCCGCAAGTTTCGCTTCGTTACTCAATCCCCAGTGAACGTATCTAACCTCAGTTGTGTTTGCACTGTTGGATTCACACTCACATACTTATTTCCATAACGGACTTTATAGTTGTCCTTCTCTTCACATGCCAAGTCTTGATTTTTCCTTGCCTTGAATCGTTTGTTTTTGAACTGTACAAAAGTATACAGGAAAACTTGGCGTCAGCCACATACCGGCGGTCCAACCTACGCAGCACATGTTTCAACGTCAACACACAATCGTGTCAGAATACCGAACGTTCAGAAATTGGACGCTATGGATTCACTCGTGAGCTACCCTCATGTGACGCTGAAAGCAGTTCATCCAAATCACAACGAGAAGCAACTGAGCTCGAACCTATGCACCAAGGTTCAATGGGATCCAGTTCATTAACGGGGCGGAGCAGTTCGTTAGGGTTACATGTAAGTCTATTATTTTAAATCTCAAACAAATAGCCAATGTTCAATGTGAAAAGAGGCTAACTAAATAGTGATCTTTCCCTTCATTCAAAACCCTTTCGTATTCCTGATAAGGCTTACGTTCTGTCTTCATGCGTTCCTCGGTTGCACGAGCTAAATCCCGATTCAATCGGTCCACTTCCAGATGGAGTTCGTCTCGTTCAGTTTCGACTATGTTGAGCCTGTTCTGAGTTTCGTTTAAACAATCCTTCTGAAATAAGGAGAGGAACGAATGGCACGCATCTGTACGACAAACCTGTAAATTAGGAGGAAACACGTAACTTGCATAACAATGCTAAGGTCATGACAGAACAAATCTTCCATTTCTTGTGACAGCTGTAGTGTCCTCTTGGGTATGCCATTTCTTCAGTTTAAAAAAAATTTGTCACAGATTTGCGAGGGTTAGAAACTAGTTTGAGATAGATATCAATCAAATACTGAAAAAATCACAAGGATGGAAGGGGGTATCTCTTCCGGTGACTTTGCATGATTAAACCGACAAACTTAAGATACTTTTAAAATATGTAAAGTTCAATGAACAAGTTTCCTTTTTTGCATTGCACCAGGTCACCGCAGATCACAACAGCTTCGGCTTCAGTTTTCACAATGATTAACCTTGAACCTAAGTGATCTGCCTTTAGCTGCTACCAGGTAGAGCCGGATAACGTTGGGAGAAATATCAAAAGACAGTAAGTCGGAAGAACTATAGAGAAGCAGATATACTGCAAACGCATGATTGCCAATTTCTGCAGCATTTGGCTAACCATTCCGTTCGGGGATCTTGTGGATACCAGCCCGGTAATCTAACTTGGCCTTTGGGTTAAAGTTTTCACATTCTTTAGTTCTTTTTCTCCAGGTCAAGGACTAACCCTTATTTTAACAACGGCCTGTCTTGAACAGCACAAATCGAGGAAATCGACTTGCTAGAATGCACAACGTATGTCTTAGCCCCCTATTCAAATTCAGGGTCTGTTTGATCGACTGAAATTTGTGGGCCAATCCTCTTTGCTCAGGCTGAGATACTAACAGAAATCTTCCATCGCGTTCTAGGAATACAATGTATACGTTCTTTTATTTGCGCAAATCCTTCTACAGACCGTGTGTTATCGGAATCATGGCAAAGGATGGAAACAATGAGGGAGTAGGAGGAAGCAAAAATAAAAAATGTGTGAATTTCACCACACGTGCTACTTATTTCATACTTCATCTCCAAGTCACCGGTTATCCATCAGAATTTATGATTCGTGTGGGCTTGGTACCCAGTGTCCCAAACCAAAGTAGATACTATGTAGATAGCGGTGTTCAAACACCGACAGTCTTCTCTGTAAGCAATAAGCAAATATATATATATATATATATATATATATATATATGAATCACATTCGTGATTCCTTCATTGGCTCATCAAAGAACATCTATATATATGCAGATTCTAAAGCAAATGAGCAAAGCCACGGATAAGATTCTTTCTGATTATTAAACCAAGACAGGCGCAAAACCACTTGAATTGCATGGAAAAATCTTCACTTAAGGACTTCAGCTAAATAATTCCTAAGAAAGAAACGTTAATTTTTATACACACCGATAGATAAGCATGGGTTACCGGTAAGGTAACCGGCAGCTATCAAGCTATCAACATATTGGTGTCCCGACGAAATGTACCGAGATCAAATTCCATCATGGTCTGGCTTTCCCCTAATAGCTAGCCAATCAAATTGTCCTATTAATGTGCAAAACAGGTAAAAAATAATAAAAATGAAAAAAAGATAAAGACTGACGTGTAGTATTCTACAAACCAACCAAGCTTACCAGAATGTTTGTCTGTTCTAGTCTATCTTTCAACTGTCCCGTTAATATTTTTTCGTTCTCTTCAAACCGACTTTTCTCCGCTTCAATTTTTGAATTCAAATCTGTTACAATTTCATTGTGTTGTTCGTTTACGACCTGCAATTTTTCTGAATGTTTTTCACAAATAACAATGAGGTTGAGATCCGTAGGAAAACTGCAGTATAATTCGAGAAAAAGCAAAATCTGGTAGAATTTCCGTTGCTCTGAGGGAAACATTTCATGTCATCTTCCACCTTGTTTTGGAATTGTGCGAGCATAATTTGAAATCATCCCAAAATGAAACTGAATATCGCTCATTGAGAGACATCACCTTGGGAACGTGTTAATAAGGTTTATAGTGGCTTAGTTCCTTTGCTTTTACTCCAAAACAGTTCGAGTAACCGTTTTTTCCCTGAAAATACTTGTGGTATCGTGTAGCTTGTTTTCTAGAGTCTCTTTTGAACACATTCTTCAATACCAGACATCACACTAGACTACCTTAAACCATAAAACTGTGGAACTTGTTGTATTTCTCTGTTCATATTCATTTTTGTGTGCTATTTATTCGACATGCCTATCCAGAGTCCTACGTAATTCTATGTCTAGGAAAGCTAGCCCGTTGTGCGTTTGGTTGCAATTTTGTACCGCCATTTTTTGCGACAGTCTCGACATACATAAGATAGAATATATCAACTGATCAGTCTAAGCAAAAGGCCCGTTTTTCCAGTTCCTACGGTAGTTCAGCCATCTACAAACTGGCCGTAAGTATCTGCTAAGACTAGACCAAATGGTAACAGCTGCCCTGTTTCCGGCGACAGCTTCCCGTTAAAAAGAAACTGAACATTCAAGATATATGTAACCATGACCTTTAAATCTCTTTATTTTGTAGTCAATCTTTCACTATTCCTTGCTTTTCTCTGAGTATATATGGTGCTGTGAGGTAGAAATCGAAACCAGACCACTTTGGTGCAAGATTAAGGTTTGTAACCATGAAAATTGACTGAACTGAAACTGATGTAACCAGAAATAAAAGTAATGGTTTCTTAGTCACCACCTTAGTAAGCAAGGTGGCCATTTACAGAGGATATAACCAGTATTTTTTAGTTTAGACAATCGGGAGTTAACAGGATTTCGAGTACATCTTCGAGACTGCTTGAAAAGCTTCTTGCACATGGATTCTAGGTTAGCTTTTTCGCAGTAAGATTTATTATTGATCGCAAAAAGTCGGACTTGGACTAGAATGAACATGTCATTCTTGGGTAATTCACATGATCAAGGAATTGTGGATCCGCCTTTCTTGACCACGTCAGAAGTAAGCTGAACTCAATATCCACGGTTGCTGTTTTACATCATCATTCTTTGTGCGCATGCTGCCTTACTCGTTTTGTTTTTTTCTCTCTCACATTCCGCGTAAATTTTGTTTTATCCAAAGCAATTCAGATGTAGCCACATTTATCCAGGATCCGGTATTTTTAAAGTAGCACTCCTACGTCATTTTCTATTCCTTATTTCACCTAGGTGTATTTGAGTTTTCGGACTATTGTGACACTGGTGCTAACTAAATACGAGGAAAGGTTAAACCATTCGAATTTACCTGATGAGTTAGACTGTGTGACTGGGGAAAAATAGGTTTCTGAACCGAACTAACTTATTTCACAAAATGGGTAACAGGAACTCACATCGAGCGATATATCTTCCGTAAGAATGGGGCCTAGGTCCAGGTTCGCGAATTTATGCATATAACGTCTCCGGTTGTGCAGGAAAACCCGGTCGTGATTTTATCGCTGGAAGACTGCGCCGATTTTTTTAGTGCTTTTTTATATTTTGTGGTTAGTATCAAAGGTATACTTCTCAAATAAGGTGTCAAAACGAACTAATCCAGATAACTTTTGATCACGTGCATGACTCGTAAATACAACGATGGACGCTGGCACCATAGCTTCCTTGGCCCATTGCAGTGAGGGGCAATTAATAACCGAGATCCTGACTCTCGAAGTGAGGCACAATCACACCAGGCCCCAACATATTAGGTTTTGCAACGAGTCAGGTGAAACTGAATTGCTGTCTACTACCTCTAAGCGTTGAGACAGCATGCATAAGGCACTTGGTCATCACAGATCGAGTCTCCAAAGTATTTTTTTGAGCTGCTACAGGTTTCGTTTCTTCAAGGAAGTTTCTATTGTCATATAGAAAATAGCATTTTTCAAAAAGTCACGGGTGAATAGAATCGACGGATTGTCTTGTCAAGGCGGGTACAGAAATTAGGGAATTTATTCTTTTTACCAGACAAAGATACTCTTTTCGTTTTTGACTCTGCAATAAGACGAATGCAATATGAAAATATGATCTTGAGGACAAAACAACCTTTCCATTGATTCATTCTCCAGCCTTTGCAAATCATACTGAATGTTGGTATATCGCCGACCAGGCAAATTTTAGAAACGTGGTTAATATCACAACGTAAAAAATAGTGAGGTATGTGATGGACCACATAAAAACAGGATTTATTAGTGTGCGCAACTGACAATTTAAGGATGGTACCGTTGGTTAAAAGTGACGCGGGGACCCAGGCTACTGAACGTATGTGCGAATTCGCATGGTTGTTTGTATGTTAACTCACTTCGATTAGTAGAAAAGTTGTTCGGGTATAAATCAGAGCAAGCAGAAAGTCCAAATATATCCCATTCCCTCCCACTAACGATGACGCTCAGTGGTGAGTCTATGCATGCGTTTACGTCATGCCGGCGAACGTTCAAATGTGGGACTCGCGTATGCTTAAGCCGTTCTGACTGGTGTCTTCAAGACGTTGGGTTATGAGTGGATTAAGTATCAAGTAAGCTTTATGAATATCAGTTGTAGGCAGCGTGTTGGGCAAAGCAGAAAGTAGGTAAAATTGAAATGAAAGAGGTTTCCTCTACCGATCGGTGTAGTTTGATATCTGTCGTTCATCAGTTTTTGTCCGTTTGAGACAGTCTTATTTTCGGATACACACGGGAAAAACTTACGAAATCTAACTCTGCTAACTGATTTCAAGGTATACAAAGGTTGCAAAGGGCCGGAGCAACGATAAGCACTGATTAGAACTGTGCTAATCCGAATAATTATTATCACATCAGCCCCCTGCTTTTCTATCATGACTATGAGTCGCCGCATCTGCGCTAATCTATCTGGCGCACGTTGTACTGCACGTGCTTGAAAATCAACGTGAACCCCCTCGGTCTATTGCCTGGGGCGAATGGACGCCGCAGGAAGTTACTTACTGTCACAGGATATCAGCAGTATGTCAGTGCTACCGGCCTCTGAGACATTAGGGCACTAGCGACTTATTAGTACGGACGAGGATATTTGTTCATGTGTGCAAAAGGCGTAATTTTTTGACCTAACCAAATGCCCTAGGGTCAATCCGTATGAAACTAGGAGCGCCCCTGGGTTGCGAATGGCGGTCAGAATTAAATAAGGCGGACCCAGGCTCACCGAATAAGCTGCAGCAGAAAGGCAACTAAAATGTCGAGGGTGGCGAGTTCCCCTCAATTAAACAAGGCCACTGCCTCTTGCGGTGTCCCAATGAGATTTTTTTTGAAGAGGTGCATCAGATGTTCAACCGTCCACCACCTGAAATGACACTTCAGCCTTGCAGATCGCGCTTAATTTGCGAAAAAGGTTGGAGATGCATCCTCGAAAACAAGCACGGTGCCAATGCAACATGTAACTTCGCAGAAGATGAACAATCAAGGGGCGGAAATAATAAGCCATAGAAGCAACTGTCTTCTTTGTATTTTCACCGCACACATTTCATGAATTCTGATTATTTCCGGATTATCATTAAGGGGAAAGATTTCTAGAGGCAGACCACATAGTATTGACTACACTGATTTCAGTTCCGAACCATATCTCTCAGCCTTTCCAGCAAACAAAAATCATCATCTCTTGGGCCCCAACCACGAAGGCGGAAGGCATCAACTGAGGCTAATTTCTTCATACCTCTAAGCGAAATCGCAGCCTGACCATCAAGTCGCTTCTTCCGCCAAGCATGTAGAAAAGCAGCACAAAAGAGTAGAAGATGAGGAGGCATATGCAATACGTGTCCACGTCACCGAAGGCGACGTAGAGCGATTATCTCAATCAGACGACGGCTACCTGCACCCAACACACGAAGACGCATCTCTTCATTGCTCATCCGATGCTCTCACCGGACACATGCAATTGGTGGCCAAAAACAGAAAGTCGCCGGGCATCCTGAACGCGGATAGGTCATGCCTCGCACCCGTAAAGCAGAACACGACGAATTGTGGCATTGTTCATATTAGTTTTCTTATCAGCTGAGAATGTGAATTCATCTCTGCGCGATGAGTTTCATGTTCCGCCCGAACGTTGAGACTCCGAAAATAATCGCACCTCTGCGACACTATCGACCAAATCACGTGACTTTGCAGAAGCGCATAGATGTAGATCATTTGTAATGTATATACTAGCTTTAATGGGATATGATTAGTAATTGTAGGTTTGTGACCACATGGTACTAGTCTTTTCCTCTCAGTGCCGGCGGCTAAGAGTCTAAGAATTACCACATTTATCCCCACGTGTCATTACAGCATTTTCTAGCAAACAATGGTACAGCGATTATCTCGTTAGACCAACTTTTAGTTGCGATATTTCGATAAACACCACGTTTGTCACGTGATCCACGGACCTTAAAGGAAAACCCAAAGACGCTGGATGTCACAAAGCATGGAAAAGATAGACTCGCAAGACGCAAACCCGCATTCGGTTTGCAGATAAAAACAGATTTTTGTGCACACGATGAAATACCATCACGGTTTATATCAGTGAGGCTCACATGTGCTCATGTCTTTCACTGCATTACATACAAGCGGCGGATGGTGAATTTGATCCTAAAACACATTGGCTTCGACAATCGCATCATTAGACATTTGCCTGCGAAAGCATTTTATTTACGAGCATATGCAAAGCTTCCTGAATGGAATGCGGATGTCACTAATGAATTATAAGATGAAATATTAGAATGAAACTTATTATTCTTCCTTGGGTATGTTCACAAGGTTTAACTTAGAATCCATTCGGTCTAAATTGCTGAGATGTTTAACTTGTTAGGCGGGTAGACCTGGATCGTATTATCATTTTGATGGGGGAGCAACATACAAAGGCAGTGCATAATGGTCGTCCTTTGTCGACAAGCCCACCAGGATACACTTACGGTTATAGGGGTGTAATGTGATGGTTGGTTTTCACTCGCCGCCTTCCGCAAGCAGCTTAATTAAGACAGCAGAGATATGCTCATAAATTTTAACTTTACCGCCTACCCAGATTGTTGGAGTGCAATTGCAATTGAGCTGCTGCGAAGGCCTAAGTCTCTTCATAATTGCTCGCTTGACAATTTCACATATGACCAAGTAGAAATGCCTTTACGCACGCACATAAAAACCAACAAAGCAATCGTCGGGTTCTGAAACTTTAAATATTTAGATGAAAATGTTACAATTCTCAGGGTTGTGTGTATATTGTTGACATTAATGCCCCTATGCCTCACAGTTGACGCCGCAAAATTAAGTTTGGGTGAATAGCATGTCAGTTGTATGAAGTTGCATCTCACATGTTTGTGCTTTTATGTTTAACAGAAACAAAAGTAGATAATGTTGCCTAGATGAGATCAAGATAGCGTTCCGTTTAATAATGGCAATAGGTGGCGCATACGCTCTAATGAACCCAAATTCAGTCGTTTATGAGCTCTGATTTGTGGATTTTCATGACCGGCAATCACATTACGTAGTTCTGTCCGACCAGTTCGGTCACCGGACCCAGTCAGCACGGAACGTGTCTGCGTACGGCCGATTACAACAGGAAGATTTCTAGGCGATAGAGAAGAAATTTCCGCGGCTTAATAATCCATTTCTTCTGGATCCAACTTAGATGGAACAACAAAAATGTATTGTTCTTTCAACTAATACTTACGCTTTGCAACTATGTTACTGTAACTAAACCTCCACTCAATGCTGTTTAAGATAACAAGATTCCCGAATTAGGGAACTCCTTGGAACCGGATGGTAGATGAGAGCCCAAGGTGGTTTTGTTTTGTTTATTTGAATAACGCTTCATGATACCGCAGTGCCGAGATAAATAGGCTTATAGTTGGTTTTTAATGTAAATGAACTTATTGTTTTTCTTCAAAGGAGAGTGAGTGCACATTCGTTGCCATAATTAATTCCAGCAGTTATTGCATAATATTCCTGTTACAATCAGTAGCAGAGCCAGATTATTCCAGGCTTGTACAACACAGAATAATCACTCGAATCAAACTTCTGCGAAAATAACGTTGACAACAGATATGCAACAGATTAAACTTACTAAATGTTTATTGTATTTTGATTATTTTAATCAACTTTTGGTCTGAAATAACATGGACGTAGGCATTACCAGTCACTCTTAACTTATACTATACGAAACTCTGGCTTACGTCCGAACCTTGATGTATAGAGTCTTCATTGTCTGCGCATAACACATGCTGACGTTTTGGAGACTATCAACTTAGGCCAAAGAAGAAGTTGGTGCGTACAAGTTAGTCTCGCTTCACTATAATAACCACCTTCATAACTTAGATAAGGCAGACACCTTCTTCCAGTGACGGATTCGGTTGCACCACTTAAACAAAGTAGCGACTCCAGTAAGTTGTTTAAGTGAAATAACACTTCTTATGACGAGAAGGCAATTTATCTTCGGGTGAAAAAAACTCCTTTAGGGTGACCGGTGTGTAAGACCGGATAAGAACTCGCCAAGTTTCAATTTGCGCCACCAGTAATCTTCCATCACTGTGCTCTGGTTCCAGCTGTTGTCTTAGACTACTGGATAACATTCAAAGAAAAACCATAAAATCATGTGTCAGGACTACAGAGAAGGTAAGACATTTCATATGCAAGAACGCCACTGACTGCAACACTAATTCTTATCACCTAAGATTTCATGGATCCAAATCCCGTTAGCTAAATTAACCTACTAAGTGAAGCCTACTGTTTAGGGGTTTCACATCTTTCCACATCTTTCTGTCAAGTTACAGGACGACCACATTACACCACCTACCAACAACAATTTGCCTTAAAAGATAGGGTGTGCCGAGAGTCGATCTGCGAAAGTGCCTAAAGAAACTTAATTACTCGCTCAACCAAATGAGTTGTGCGAATAATACCCGTCATCCAACCGCAAATTTAATGAGAAAAGCCTCCCGATCTACTTGAGAGATGGTACACAGAGTGGGGTATTAAAACACTAGTGACCTCGCGTATTTTCTATCCCTAAAAGTCATTTTTCCAAGCTGTATAGTAGAACTGATCTTACCGTTGCGGAGTGAAGCCGATTTGTGATGTACAAGTAGATTTCGTGCCGAGGTCATTGATACCATAATGAACGATTAGGTACAGTTCGTCCCATATATGGCTACCTGATGGGACCTAACAGACAGAATTATCAAACTTATCCACTTCATGCAACCTCTTTTCTAAAAGAACAAGAAGAGACTTTGGGCCAAGCGATTCCTCCGGCAGCAACGCGCATTCTCAAAATGTCAAATTCACCCCAAACAACCTACACTATCGTTCAAACTGTCAAGATCTACTTGAAACTTACCCGAGTTTTTACTTGGAAGGACAATGGCATCCTGGTACTTTGATTTATATAGCTTGCTCCGAGTAATTATCAATACTATTGTTTTTGTAAGGATAAGGCACTTACTATAACTGCCTCTTACAAAGCTAAAAAAAAACTGAAAGGAGACGATCCTGGCAAGCACTTCTTTTGGTGAATTAGGATGAAGAACCGCCATAATTACCAACTCCGCTTTATTTTTGGGCACGATTAAAAAAGGCAAGCAAAATCTCCTGGCATGCTCTTTGGAAAGAAGCAGAGAAGAACTGCACTAACGACAGGAGTGAATGACGTTCTAGGGTCGAGGTAGACAGGAATCACAGACCCACGGAAGGTGTGCACGTAGCCTGACACCACTTATCTAGAAAGACGTGATACATACAGCCCCCTCTGGACAAGAAACAAACATGAGTCTACATTTTGTGCCTTTTTCGAGCCCCAGATAGCTGCCATAGGGTACACCCAAAAAGTACCTCGGATACGATACTTACCAAACTTATTCCCCGGTGACTTCCATTGGCAAAACTGCTACTTTTCTTAGAAGTCCGCACAATTACCAACCGATGCCAGATCATAGGTATATGTTTCTTTTCCCAGATCGACCCAAGGAGTTATTTTAATCCTTACTCATCGGCAAATATTGCGGTGTTTTTGATTACCATGGCTCATATCACTTTTTTATTTACCAATCCTTCATTTCGCGTGGTCACTTCCACAGCTATTGGGTATTTGACGTTCTATGAATTTACCATTTGCGTCGCAGGTGCCATTTGAGGGAGGGGTCTGACGATACCCAAATCGAAGATACCCATCATTTCTAAAGTTCACAGGAACTAGATTCCTGAGTGGAGTAAGTAAACATACTGACACTTGAAAAAAACCTCATAACTACTGTGAATTAAATGCATCCTTTTTCATTGTATTAAACTATGATGTCAAAACTGCCAGTAACTTGAAACGAACGGAACTATTTCCTTCAGATACAGTATTCTAACGACGTCTTTCATTTTTTGTTCCAACAACACTGGTTGACAGTTACTAACAGGGCTGTCCGTCATCTGTGGATGTCAAATACGTTATGATCGATGAATAAAAGCGAATTTCAGCGGTTATCACATCTCATAGATGGAGAGGTGAAAGCGCTATTATTTATTGCTTGGGTTCGATGGCGCGATCCCGTTGGCTGTTGTCCACAGAAGAACGTCTACCACTAGGAAGAAAACAGGATACTAACTGCAGCAACTGGCTCTATTTCCGTGTGATGATTAGTTGAAAATCCTGGCTTAAATATGGTTATGTTGTCATAGAACAATACACAACATGGACTTAAGAACCAAACAAACCTATTCGCTTAAGTTCTTTGCATTTATCGTACTAGAAAAAAAGAAATCTACTTGGTGCATTCCAGCCCTTACGCTGCTTGGCAATGACCAATAATGGCGAAAAAGTGGGAGCACGGTATTTTGTGCCGCCATGGATCTCACTCGAGAAGGATTTCATGACTGTGAGCCAGTAACATTAGGTAGGCCAGCGACTCAACAGTCGACATCTCCAATCAGAATTATGACGAGGACTCTTAAAAAGACCGTCTTCTTACTGTATATTGCATTTTCTAAAATTTTATCTCAAAGTAGTCATGAAGATTAGTTGCTAAAAACCCTGCCAGCAAAAAGCGATTTCAAGAGACGTCAAAAATTGTCTTAAGGGCTAAATTTTATCAACATCTTAGAATAAATAGGCTGATCAATAGGTAGAAAAATATGGTCTTCCCTCCGCTGCTGAAGTAGCTAACGATAGTTGCCCTCATTATCGACGCACCTGCTCGCTGCAGGAAATCTCCCTCCCATTGCACAGCCATGCACGTATTTTGCTTCAGGCCAAACAACGACCAATGAACTTTGTTCTCCACGGTCGTACATCAGGACGGTGCAGAGATTGAATGGGGTTTATTCCATTGCAAAGATAGCCCAAAGAAAGGCAATCAATCAAACCATACCAGTTGGTTTCTTAATTAGCGGGAACTTCCACCAAAGAAATAAGCTACTCGTGTAGAATATATATGACATTCGTGAGTTAATCTGGTATAAATGAAAATGTTAAATGTTAAATCTACTGCTCCTGTCAACGGTCCGATTTTTTTATTTTTTAATGTTTTACTTGCATTTTTGTCAGGATTACTAAATATCTATAAATTCCCGACAAGGATGATGAAAAACATTGTCAGTTCTCTTCAGCTGAAACTAAATTATCTCGCAGTAGTCATTCTGAAGGGTATTTGTGACCCTCCTGTGAGTTTTGGGGTTCAGACTGAAGGTTATATATATATATATATATATATCACTCATCCATATACTACTTACAATTTCTACATATATATATATATATATATTCGTTTAGAATGGAGGTCGGGAGGGACACAGACCCTCACTAACATCTCCAGCAGCATCCCGCCTACGAGTCAGCGAGTTGCCCCAGACCGATTATTTGTTCGTCGGGGTGGCATTTGAAACCGCTCTCGTTACCTCTTCCACCACAGATGTAGGGAATGACTTCGAAACTGAGGCCACTCTCCTAGACAGACGACATGCAAAAGATCCTTTGAGTTTAGCTTCGGCAGTAAGAGACGGTAGCCGCGCGTTTGGTCACAGCTTCGGAGTGTAAACCCTGCAAGAATCATCCAAAGGTAGACCAAATCGCCACGGAGTCGCCGGTAGCGCATCGGAAACAAGTAAAGGGCCCAAAATCGGACTTCATAATCGATCTCATGAAGTCCCTCAACGAGCCGTGGCATAGCGATAGACCTTTTCGACGTTGCTCATCTTTGTCAACGTGCAGGGGAATAAAACAGGACTGTCATACTCCAGCCGGAGATTGACATGGGTCGCATAGATGCACCTGAATGGTGTTCAGACGACTGAAAGACTGCCCGATAGCCTCAAGCGTGTTCCTTGCGGAGGCGCATGCCCTGTCCTTCTGTCGGTAGTCATTAGGAACTCGGTGAAAACAATGTCTAGATTACGTTCAGACGTTACAGACCACAGAGGAATGCCACAGAGCGTGTCCGCCGACACCAACGATCCGACCCAAAGTCATGGGTGGACAATTGTAAACGTTGATTGGGGGGTCCCAAAGCGATGTGTATTTCATTAGCATGTCGAGACCGGCTTTAAGAATGTGGTTGTCGTCGAAGGACTGGACAGCACGTCATATATTCAGGTCGTCTGTGTATATGAGGCAAGGGGATTAAAACATGAACTGTAAGTCGCTGATGTAAAACAAGAAGAGCAAGGGACCCAGCATGGACCTTTGCGAGATTCCATTAGAGGCAAAGTGCGACTGGAAATTCAGCTGCTAGACTCTCACGGAAAGTCTTTTCAATAAGGAAATCCTCGATTCAGCAAAACAACGAGCCAGCTTCCCCAGGGGCCCGCAGTTTCTTAGGAATCCAACTGTGGGAAACCCTGGCAAAGGCTTTACTAAAATTGACTAACAATGTCCGCGGGGTCCTTCGGCCTTGGCAGATCCCCAGGGTTCGTAAGCCAGATGAAGGCTTGATGAAACAAGACCTTTGTGGAGGGAAGGCGTGCTGTTCGGAACACAAGCTGACTGCAAACCAGGTGGGTTTAAAGATACGCAGCTTTCACCCTCTCCATTACTTTACACGTAACATGGGTTAGACTGAAAGGGCGGTAGTTAGCCGGGTCTCCATGGGAGCCTCCTTTGAACAAAAGACACTACTGCTGGCTTCCACTCGATGGCAGCTTTCCTGCAGCTAGCAAATTTGTGAATAATGCGGGCAGTGTCGGGGCCAGGACTTCAGACAATTCCTTCAAAGCCGCGAGGTGAATGTTGTCAGGTTCCGGAGACTGGGACGTCTTTAATGCCTTCAATGATGTGAAAACATCGGCCACATTCATATCCTTGGTGGAAAGAGTCGGGGCAGGACATTCCAGTCGCGGAATGAGAAGCCGTTCTTGGCAATATACAGAAGAATACTAAAGGGCAAACACTTTGGCCTTTCTAGCATCCGTTTCGACTGATCGCCTCTTGAACATGGTCCCAGAGATATCCGCCTAAGCCCGTTTTCTCCGACAGAGGTGAGCGAACAACATCCTCGCTTTGGTCGCTTGGATCAAGAAGTGACAGATGGCCAACAATCTTAACGTCCGACAAATGAGGTGGTAGGACCAGATCGAGGGTTGAATCTAGGGATGCAAAGATCCTCATGGATCTGTGAACATGCTGGTGAAGGGCTAATTTGGTGGCATACTCGATGACTTCCCTGGAAAACCGATCCGCTCCTGGAAGACATCTGGCTCCCGGCAAATCTACATGAGGCGCTTTGAAGTCCCGTAGCACCAAACAGTGACAATGGCACGCCCAGCGGCACAATTCATCCAAGTCCGGGGGGTCAACACCAGGGGCCCAATAGCAGACGCAAATTGTTACGAAGCCGTTACTGGTCTGCACCACGCGACTCCGCCATACTCGTGTGAATCAAAAAAGCTACACACTTGCGAGACAGGGATCCCGCAACGGACAAACGAGGCGACGCCACCACGTTGCCTAGGGTCGGATCGATCAGCTCGACAGACTACCTATCTCGGTACTGAAACTTTCGAATCGAGCACATCACTAAAGAGCTAAGTCTCGGTGATAGTATATATATACATATATAAATATATATATATGTTTGTTGAAGGTGGATTTAGACGTGCGGAAAAAGGACACCCAACAAATTTATAGCTTTCTTGGCATCAATAAGAGCAACATCCAAAATATCCAGCGAAATGCCCATAAATACCTTCCAGATGCCATATTTCCTTCCGCTGGTTTTCACATGTTTCCAGAAGTTTCTTGTTCAAAAGACAAACCCGAGTAAGCTCCAACTCTTTGGCCTGTCTGATGGCTTCTGATCGTTCTGCACCACTGACTGTAGCTGCTAACTGTCTTTGATAGTTAGCTATCTATAATGAAATTTGCAAAGTTACATCAAGCAACTGAAACTAAAATTGGACAGTACCATTATTTTGTAGTCCTCAGAAGTGTTTGTAAGAATTTCTCCTTGTATTTCAATTACCGATGCGAAAACTTTATCTGGTTAAATGCCAATTCTTAATCACTCAATATACTTTCGCTACCGTTCGAATCAGAACAGCTGTCCTGATCCCCAATCCCTCCGGGGAGACCACTTTCATTCACCAAACATCCATGATTCTGCTTTACATCTTCTTCTCCTCTTACGGTTTCTACGCTCACTCCCATATTTGAATCTCACGGACGCAACCTAAGCTGACGGCATCTCAGTGCGACGCCTTTGTAACGGCGCTTTTTCGAGTTGACAACCTCAAGGACACGCTTCAGTTGTCTTGATGCCGTGAAGTGCTGCATGTGCCAGAGGCAGATCTTTCATTGTATTTTGCTATCAGGTATCTCAGACTTTCACTTCCAGCGGCCTGGAGACAACGCTACTGCATGAGCGCTGTGTTAGATAGAAAGCGCCACCGCGATTCCAATTCCTTGAGGAAAACAAAAACATCTGAGTCACCAGCGCTCATATGCATTTTCTGTTGTGTTTTAATTTATTTCGTTATTTTTCCCTGTTTTGGTTTTTTCTTTAGCAGGGGGCCAGTGGTGGTCTGGATTTCAAAAACCCAAAAATCTATCTGGTCCTGATTTTAAGGATGCTTTATTCTGAGCCTCGATACCCTCTTGGGGTAAAGTGTTCCACCGAGATACCCACGGTGCTTGGAAAAAGTATTTCACACATTCGTTCTAGGGCAATGCTTAGCACTTTTTTGAAGTGCCCTATACGTGTGTGCAGACTCGAACGCTTGAAAATATCCACCAGATCTTTGGAGAACAGACTGAACAAGAGAAGCAGATCACCCATTACTCGGCGACTATCCAGGGACTGCATGCCAAGATCGGCCAGACGGTGAGGGTGCAAAGTACCAGAAAGTCCGCAAGCTTGTATCGTGGCTTTCTACTGTGCTTTCCCAAGTAAACCGTTATTTCTGGCCTGATCCAAATAGACAATTTGGATGCCGAACTCGTAAGGCAAATATAGGCGTCTTCAGGAACATGGAAACCTTCTGCAGAAATGGATGGGCAGTTATATCTTACCTTTTTAGGGACACGAAAAGCTGATTCACTGGCTAGTCAATAATTGTGAAAGAATATGACGCCACAATGACCTATAAATCTGATATTTTATGCTGCTCCACATTCTGGATTTGCTTTTACAGTCTGAAACTGTTGAGTTGGATCACTGTCAAACTAAATACTTGCATACTTGTCATCATTCATTGGCAGGCCTCAGTCGACTGACTAGCGCTCCGCGAAATTCATTGCTGACCAAACTACTGCGGGTTCAGTACTTCGGATGGTGACACCTTCGGAGCACATTAAAATGTTCACTGGGACGCCACAGAGATCTCTCCGGTAAATAAAGATCGGAAGCATTCCGATCACTGAGCCTTGCGGCACTCTGTTCAGGAGGGGAGTTGAATGGTGCGACAATAGCTGTGGTAGTAAGGGAGCTACCTATAAGAACTCTATGAATAAAAGTTGATAACTGACCATAAATATCATATGACTCAAGCTTATACAGGGAAGGAATGTGCAGGGTCTGGTCAAAGGCTTTTGCGAATTCGGTGAAGATGGCTTGAGACCATCCCGTCACTGAAAGCTTTCGTCATGTTGATCATGAGACAGCTTCTTTGCAATACAGGATCTAACAGGCAAGAAGGCATTTTCGTGGAGAGGTGAGATTGTTGTCCCGCGGTTGTGACGGTACGGCACACTTCAAAAGTGCTCAAGGACATAGCTCGAGATGTTAGTCTGGCCTGCAGTTAGGTCTGCATTTAGCTGAATGGTGCTGATCCCGACTTTCAAAAATTTAGCTGATGGTTGCTTCCCTCCAGGAAGTGGGGAAACGCTCTACTTGGAACAATGCTAAGAGGGGAGGATGTAGGTTACTCTCAGTGCAGCGTACACTTCCTTATAAATGAGGGTTTGAATGCCGTTCGGACCCACTGAACTGGATGGGCTGAGCTCAAGAAGCAAATCTTCCGTGAAGATAACCATACTGTTTGATCTGTTCGCAACTTTGATTTATGGCAGCTGATGTTGGCAAGAAGCAAAGGTATCGGTTAATAGTGACTCAGAGTGAAACGTAAATCAATCGGACACTTGAAAGCGATGGGTAGCTGAGAACCCACTACCAGGGTAAAGGACAACAGGTGTTACAATAGGTTTCTTCTTCGTTCGCATAAATTTATCAAGGACGGACAGGTCTGAGCATGCTCGAGAGAGAATCTGTCGTTGTTAAAGTACAAAGTATTCCCATAGCATGGTCTTAAACACGTTGGAGTTTGCGCTTGTCTGACTCCAGTCTTGTGAACCTGGACCTGGCAAACCGCCTGGAGCGCGCCTTCATGGAACCCTAATAATTTCTACTTAGATATTATTGAGAAGTTAGTTCCGAAGAGTCGTTGCCATATGCTCGTCTAAGTCCGTATTGTGGAAAGCCAGGGATCTTTGTCTGGCGCCGCGTTGTTTTTTCTTCGGCTTGGACACAAGCTCCATTTTTCTTTGCTTAGATGTCCATCCCACGCGGCCATGGAAAAAAATGGTAAGGGTGGACGCCAGCTGGGAAGCTCCGATTGGTGGATGGGATTAGAGGGGAACTCTGGAGAAGCACTACCACCAAAGGTCATAGTAGGATGGATTTGTGAAGGTTTGGGTTCAAATTGCCTTCTGCGTTCCTGACTCTCACATCAGCATATGTGGGCGGACCACAAAATTGAGTGTTACTTTAAGTTTACCATGTCTACGACGAGTAGGATTGATGTAGAGAATTGGGATTTCCAGAACAGATTCCTACAGAGATCAAAATGTTTTAATTTTTGCCGTACACTGCGTCCCACCAAGGAATTAGCTGGGGCTAGACGGCGTCGCATTGCAAGAGTATTTCTCCGTATTTACCCGACACCCTAATACTAATCTATGCCGGCTTATTAATTAGTGTCAGCCAAGAGTGCTGCAGAACGACACTTTATAGCATGCAGTTTAGTTTATCCGTAAAAATACAGGCTCATCGTCGCAAGTGGGCTGTGTCACGGTCCTGTGGTACACCTGTGCCAATGGACTTTTAGAGGTCTTACACGTGTACTTTCTGGAGCCAGTGTCTACTACCATTTAGTTACATATTTCGCCAGTGCACGTTTATTAGATGTGGTGTGGGAAGACTGCCACCAGGTTATTAGGACGACCACAGTAGGCGTACCACACAACGACCACCGTCACCATACAAATTGTGCAGCTTAAGGGAGAAACTCTTGCCCATCTATGTTTGTAATTGTATATAGATGGGTGCGGTTGGACATACGCTAGCCAACAGTGGGCACGTACATTTTTACTTGCACACGTTAAAGAACACGTAAAACTGATAGTGTTAGATGTCTGCGAACGCACACGCGTGCGTACAGAGTTATGTTTGTACATATGTGCGCCTATTTTATATACATCCGAAAACAGTATACATTCCGCCATCAAGTTCACCTTTATATGCAAACTTACGGTTGTCCAAATATTACCATATATTGCCCACTATTACGCCTTGTAAATGTATTTATTATGCATTCATCCATTTGTGTAAACATAGACCATTCATAGTAGCAATACACATTCATAGAATAATCATATGACTACAGAAATAGCGGAAACAGAAGGGTCCTTTCTGTCGTGATAGATAGCAAAGTTTGCGGCCTTGGCATATGGAAAAGACCTCCTCAATTATTTCCATTTTTATTCTGATAGCACTGGTCATTCATGCATTTTGCGTTTTTGCAAATTTGACCAACCAGCGGCAGCAGGCACTTAACAGCGAACGTTGCCTCTTACTACGCGACGGCTTCAAGATCCCTCTGAACACGGAGACGACAGAATACCTATCGGATTTGCGTTTCATCATTTCAAAATACCTTGCCGGTAACTATTCTCATCATTCCGTTTGTTTTGCAACTCCCTGCACCTAACTCGCTAAAGATGGGAATATTTCGCATCGAGTTTTCTTGTTTTGCGCCACTTACTTGTAGGCCCTCGGCAACCATGGGTTCTTGTGGTAGCTTGCATCAACTCCCGGCCGTTTTGTCGCAGAAAATGTTTCCATAGACACTTAGTCTAGGTCTGGCCTGTTGCTGCTTCGTACCTTTGCGTCGCATCACATCCTAGTTGGCCTGCTTGAAAAGTTCGCCAGTGTCTCGCCCGTCAACCATTTAGAATACTGGGCTTTTTGATTGCGCTACGCTTTATCCGACGATCCTCGTTCTTGTGCATTCCTTGCATCCCTGTGTCTCGACCATTCTAGTGGATAGCCGCTGATAAATCAGAAAAAGCCACATTCTTTATAAGGAATGGTTCCCGGTTCTGTATCCAGTATTCCAATTAGTGCCTGATCATCACCTCTTGCGCAGGGGCAGACTCCTGTGGATTCACATGGGATGCTGCTGACCATTGCGTGAGGATTCCACTTTTGGTTTTAAGGTATCGGCCTCGCAATGGTCGCCCCCAAATGCAGCTTGTTGACATGATCACCTCAAGTTCTTGATGCGCTGGATGGCATCAGTTGAAAATTCTTTGCCTTATTCCCCCAAAACACCCCTTCTGGGGCGAAGGGTAGCATGTGAATTGTTTTTTTTTCAATCGTAATTCTCGCACCCCTGATTTTTCAACCACATTTTTTGTCTCTCACTGGCCCTTCACGAGCGCCTGATCTCCTAGCTTTGATGCCGTCCACGAAAATGGAATACGGTATTTCCGACTTTAACGGTAAATCCAATGTGCAGAAAATGAATAATAGCGCTCCAATTGATGACCCTTATGGTGCACCCATGGTGCTAATAGCCGTGAAAGCGGAAACCCAATTCAACGTCGAGCTGCCGATTATGCAGGACTGGATCCTGTGCTTCATCAACTGGCGACTCACCAAAGCGAACGCCTTCCCAAAATCAATATGGCATTTATCTGCTGTCTTCTGTTTGTCGATTACAACTATAAGCATGAGCGGGACTGGAGAAATCCGTGATGTTTGGGCCTAAGGAGGTTGGAGGCTGAGGTAGTCCACGATGGAACATTTTGTTAACTTTTTTAACCTTGAATATAACAGGCCTGCGGTTATTAGGACGGTAATCAGACAAATCATACAAACATTCCATCTCACGGCCGGTAGTTTCACAGAACGCTTTCAGTTTACCGGAAATGCACCAGCGGTGATTGAATTCGTAAAGACGTTGAGCAGTAGCAAGGGTAAGTAAGGGCCACAAATAACAGCAGCTTTGGGACGGATACCATCAGAGCCTTGGTGATTCCCCGGCTTCAAATTAGCTAAGTGGGGTATAATGATCTTAATATCAAAGGACAATAAATACGGTGACGTTTTTTTATATTCTGCGGTTGGGGTAGGTAACTGACTGTAGTCGGGACCATGAAGGAGGCGAAATACTGAGGTTGTTACAGACTCAACCTCTGGCAAAATTAGGGGGTTCACTGGAGGCTTTCTATCATGCGATCTTACAATATGCAGTTTTAGAGGTACCATGGAGTGATTTTTTCTGCCCGGGCACCCTAGCTTCCTCCTTTCAAAAGAGAGAGTCCCTTAGTGGACAGTTGAGTTCAGATACATGGTGCTAAAGTGTAAACTTGGGAACGCCATATGTCAATCAAAAGTGCCATTGCAACTTGGCACATTTTGCTTCCATCGGGGTAAGTTTTGAAGTCTTGTTTCTGCTTATCCATTCTTTACTAATCATTTTCGAGATGCTGCTGACCATGTTGCAATAAAATTCATCTGCAGCCCTTTGCGGGTCACCCGCAAAAGGCTTTCTCAGGGAAGCTGCTGTACTAGAGAGGGTAGGTTCTGCCAGTTAAGATAGGGAGGGTAAGTTGTGTCAACGTAATGATTACGGAGGGAATCGTGGGCATGGATTCTACCGTGGATTGCTCCCTGGCAACTTACTTCCAACGTTTACCAAGGTTTGGTGATCAGTGTGTGAAGAGAAGATCTAATAAACTATTATTTCTGGTGGGTAACGTTACGTGCTTTACCCGATCCCCATGATGTTCATGAAGGATGAAGGATGTTAGGTTTGGTGAAGCCGTAATCGTGGCCCACGGTACAACAGAGAGCTTGAAGACTTTGGCAATGATTTTGGATGTTGACTAGAGGGAAGCAAGGTGGTCAAATGCGTCCGCTAATAGGAGAAGCTCAATTTCAGTATGAGATCGAGGGCGATAAATACATGAAATATGGATAACACAGGAAGACACCTTGATAATAAACCATACCGATTCTTGAGAAAGCTTGGGATTAAGACGCACCAGAACGGACACTCATACACCCTGCCTTACATAGACAACGCAACCTTCTCCACGGTGGTCGTTCCTATTACCCCTAAAAGATTGGTATCTCGCAAAATAAGTCAAACTATTAGGTGTGTTCTCATCGAGCCAGGACCTAGTGGTGAAATTTATATCCAAGTTGGAGGACGCAGCAAAGCTTTCTAAGTGTCCAAATGTATTTAGGATAGAACGGCATTTAAGTATCGCAAAACAGCGAGCTATGTTGCGGTCGAGGCGGGGTGAGTGGTGGGGTTGCGATGACAGAGAGCCGGTGTGTGAAGAATATATCACAATAGGAATTAGTGAGCAGGCAGATCTTGTTAAGTCTATTTTAGTGGACATTGAGTGAGATAGAGCAGAAAAAGGTGATGGCAGATGAGACCGAGGGCCCACAACGTTCTTCATCATGGTAATGTGGCGGTAACCACAAATATTGGAAGAACAAATGTGAAAGGAGGCAGAAGCGGAGTGGGTTTTGGTAGGAATAATTGGGTGGTGGAGGTGATTCAGGAGGGAGGGCGGGAGGAAGGGAAATTTTCTGGTCGGGTAATTATGGGCGAAAAAGAGACATTAGTTGAATAAGATTCGGCTCTTGTGTTTTGGACGCGGGGTTTTCGAGCGGAGGTTGGTGATGTCACCGATACGACGATTTTGTTACCTGTCTAGACACCAAGCTCCTAGCCATCCCGGGTAGCTTGAGGGAGATTTTGACTGGTGGAACTGATTTTGGGTTCTCAGTTGCAACCAACGTGAGGCCCCCTTTGAATATGGGGTTTGTTCAGGGTTATCTTGATGGACTTGAACGCGGTAGATATGGTTATCTTAGCTTCACTTCCAAAAAAACTGCTCTGCGGCAGCGGGGCTAAGGAACTGAAACATTGCTGGGTATGATCTGCTCAACAGCCATTTATGCAGTCTTAAACAGTGGCCGGAGTCTCCTGTCATAGTGCAGGCAGAGACGAGATTATTTTTAAAGGAGTCCAATGAAATTCGGTCGGGAACATTATAAACCACACCAATAAACGATCTCAGGTTTCGCTACTTAAATTCTGAAGATACTGAATCGATAGCTTGATATACGCTGGCGAGATTTTTGGGTGGCGGGCTTTCGGGTGTCTTAGTTAGGTAGGTTGTTTATTTCGTGAATCATTTGCTCTAAATTTCTTACTTTATTATTAGTCTCCACAAACACACGTAATGGACGGAATAGTTGAGCTGAGGAGATGAGGAGTAATGAGAATACGGTGTTTAGATGAAAGTAGTGAAAACCAGGCGGAACGCCATGGACAGTGGATATGACAGTCGCATCTAACAACAATAAACGGCCGATAAAATGCTTAAAATATTAGAGGAGTACTGATATGATAATCTTAAACTATCTGGAGGATATGTTATGAAGGTTTTACACAGAAAATATGGAAATCCCAAGACCGCTGCTTTTATTTTACGCAGCTGGCGCTAAACCGGACTGAAAGATACGTAGTAGAAAAGACATTTTGTGTGGAAACTTTTATTGAATGCACTAGCCATCGATGTCTTCTTTGCCGCCATTTTTATTGTCACAGCTCTCCATCTTAGCCAATAGTACTGGTGGGGAATTTGAGGAAGTACATGGGCTGTTCCAGCGTCGGTAATACCCTTGCTCTTGCCCAATCGTAAAAATCCACCTCATTTGGAGTATCCGAGGCGATCAGCGGCCTACCTTTGGCTGAACGAACCAGTGCTCGAACGCTAGTTCGGGATATCAGGTGCCATAGAATAGCAGATTTGGAATTGTCATTACGAGGACGGAACCAATAAAAGCGCGTCTAGCCCTGGTGGTAGAACTGAGTCACAAAATCGACTAGTCTGGTTTGGGTGCTAACTTGGGGTTATGATGATTATTGAACCGTGCACAGTAGACCTGCAACTTATTGCTTCTACTGCGTAATATTTGGTAACTAGATCTGAGCTATAGCAGCAGTCTTAGGGGTAGTTGTTGGCTTGGAGTTACGGACAACAGCCTAGTCGATGTCACCAAGCCAGTAAAGAGGGTAAGATGACATGAGATGGGCGGAGCACAGACTGAAGGTAATTAAACTCACGGAATGTGATGAGAGCATTGATCCATCCAATTGTATGTTGACATTGGGGCCAAACCATCTTGGGAACGGCTCAATGGTTAGTTACCTATGCTAATAACTCCAGTGACACTTTGATATACTCCAGATGGTCAGCCGGACAGGATTTCCGTTGAAAGCATTCAGATACGCTTCACCGGCCAAGTGATTGGTCGATCGATAACTATTAATTACAGAGAAGGCTGTGCAGACATCAAACTTGAGCCACCATGGGACGGGAAATTTTCCCGGCTTTTCCATGAACCCTGATGAAAAGACTTCTTATTTAAATCGGCCAACCAACATTCTCCTCCGCCGCCCTCCACCCTCTCCGTCAGGTCTCTCACCATCCAGACAGAAATTTTCAAATCATCTTTAAGGTCCCATTACTTTCTTGTTGTACTTCCGAGCTTTGGAACGAACTTCCTATTGACATTCGGTGCATGGGAACTAATCTAATCTTAAGGCTGCCCCAAGTACTTTCCTAAGCGTCACCCAAGTCGTCCAGCTGACGAGCAGACTTAGCCCGGAATACAGTGATTTGATTTAACCATCGATTTCTAAATACCCACGCCGACTCTTTCTTCCGCCACACAGTCCGCATGGTGAGACCTGGACCAGGTTTAAGCAAATAGCCTACCAGCATGGCGTTGCACATAGGTCGGAGATCGCCCTGTTCCGTTTATTTCTTTCCTACCGTCCTCAGCTAGTCACACTCCCTGCTTTCAAAGAAGCAATGCAATTTTCCTTTCTCAGGAACTTCCATTAATCCGGTATTTCTTTACTTTCCTTTACGGCGTTCCACTTCGTCATATTTATCCTGTCCCGCTTACATTTACACCTCTCAGCCTTTTAACAATAGCATGACAGTGAATCATCTTTTTCTTCATAATTTCTTTTCCTATGATTTAAACTACCCATAAGACATTCCTCGAGTCATGAAACGCGGTCAGGCTTTGTAGTATCTTCGTTCCTTCTTCTGGCAAGTTCTGCACAAAACTACCTGTGCTCCTGGATGTGACAGATTATCCCTAATTTACACTTCCACTGCTCTGTACAATGAAACACCTGTTGCAACAAAAACAAGGCCATGGCTTGTAGAGAGCAGATCACCCCTAGCAGTTGCGAAAATGTTGCCAATAGGCGGAAAATTTTGAACGGCCGGAGGAGCTGTGAAAAGCTCCCATATGGACTCAACCATTCGTGTTAGGAAAAAGTATATAAGAAAAATTGCAACCGGATCGTGAAGGAAATGGGCCACCTTCAGCACCGGGTTTGTCTCTCATCAGCCTAGACCAGGTTCTGTGAAAAAAGAAACCACACACTGCTTATGTCCGTCTGATATGCCACAAGTTCGTATGCTGTAGACTTATTGGGATATTAGGGCACCAGGCTGTCCATATATATCTATCGAGTCGGTCATCTGTTTTTACCCTACATCCTTTATCGCCCAGATGAACGCCAGGCACGTACGCTCACTTTCTCCGCAACGATTGTCACATCACAAATCCAAACTTCGCCGCAGTGCTTTGGGTCACTGATGACAAAAACTCTCTTGGCTTCCACTCCGCTGGATAATCTCCGGGCAACGGACTTGATTCTACTTTCTTTTCAATCTCCCCTATAGCATTAACCCGTCGAACTTTTTCCCGTCTATTACCCCTTTTAATCTGCAGGGTTCAAATAAGCATCTTACCTCCTAACCCGATCTCATTCACCAGGTTATGTAAGGCCCAAGACTCAGTCGATCCCTCTATTTCTAATTAGCCTCTGCATTCCACAGCACTCCATCCGAGGGCGCAAAAAGACCTAATATACTAGCTTTATATAGAAAATACCCAAGATTACGCATCTCTGACCGCTGGGTAGAGGGAAAAGTCCGAACCATTTTAAGTGGCTGTCTACCCTCTGCACACCAATATGCCCAAGGCATTCCACCTCGCAGACGCGCAAATACTGTGGATATGTGTTCCCCGATTTCTCATTTACTCCCATACCTTTTGCCCTCTTATTTACCGATTTGTATTTTCTTTGCCACTCATCACAACCCCTCAGCTGGAATACATTCCACGCTGCCGTTTCTTCCATTGCTCCTGATTGTTTAGATGCGCAGCCAGCACCATATCGGGTCATACAAAACGATCTACTTATCAGGACATACTGAAAACGAACGATGCCGTTAGCCAGCATTATTCGCTGATGACAATTTATGGTCCCGACTACAAGTCCGTTCGGAACTAGAAGCCACGTAATGTGTTTTCCACCGGCAAAGTGCCGTAAGCAGACAAATCATTCTCGCTACATTGGTGGACCTGACTGCGGCTAACACGCCGATCACATTAACAGTAAACATTTACGAAATCACCCACACATTATCCCTGCCGTTCGGTCATCGTCATAATTCCGAGTACCTTTTCTGATTCCCTTGTAGGGTATTATTTTCAAGGTGACGGTCAACAATCTGATTCCCTACTGAAAGGATCCAAAAAGATCCAACCTCATCTCGCACTGCTGTGAGGTATTTTATTTAACGTAATGCTTACTACTCCTCATTCTCCTCCTCGCATTTGGTGAAGCTTTCTCGAGCAGCGCCCTAAAGCAACCGTTTACTATTATCCATATCATTAATCTGCACTATTCTGCACGTCCAAACAGATTTTGCTCACTTCCCTCGTTGCAGAAACCACCGTAAAACGCATTATCTTTAGCTTTAATCTCATTGTGATGTCCCTCGTTTACTGTCTTCCTCCGTCCTTTCCTCCAGTCATCTTAGACAAGTTTAAAAATTTTTCATCCATAAGTCATAACTCATTGACTTTCTTCGTCGCTGATAAGCTTCCGTTGACACCATATATATTTTTAAAATTTTGAATACTTTGGCCAAAGCTTGACATCCACAGCTGTTCTCCAACCAAAATTTACGCCTGCAAAACATGATGTCCGTATATGTAAGCATTGAGCAATGTGCTAAACAGCACGCATGTTAACCCACCGGTACTAATGATTACTCTTATTTTATCCGTCTTTCAGACTTGATTTTGAGCAATGCTACTCGATGGGTTGTATTAATAATAATGGGTATATTACTCGAAATTCTAGAGTCATGCGCAAGGCAATATGAAAGTTACGCACAGATGGCGCAGTGGAAAGCGTAAGACAAAATTTAGTCGTGAAGATGCAGTTTCTGTGTTCTCATGAACATAACCTGCAGTAAGATGGGCTAATCACGAGTTTTTGGGCTTCAAATCAGAGCTAGATAACCCATTGCCAAAACTTTCTGGGGCTGACCATGAGTCGCGCAATGCGAGTCAACCCATGTTTAAACGCATGAAAGGTGCGCATCGCCGGCGCATAATTTGGTTGAGAAGAAATGGTGGGTGTTGTCAAGTGGCAGGGTTCAGCAAAGATCAGGAGGGTAAAATGGTAAAGAAGAAGATCAATATGGATGTAATAGCGGGATGGAGAAGAGTCAAAATCACACTGGATATAATATGAGGTGGATGGAGAGTGGTAATCAACAACATTCAGTAGTCAAAATAATGCTTAAAATGAAACAGCAGGAAACCTTCAAGGTTGCATCAGACAATTTGCGGGACGAAAATATATGAAAAATTGTGGATAGAGAGACAATGGAACTTACAAAAATGGTCACTGGACTTACGCGGCCGGGAGCGGATTGCGATGTGTGGCGGGAAGTAAACGGGTATATGTGAGATTTCCAATCAATCCTTGAATACACTTGCCATGAATGACCTGTATTGTTCTTGGTTAATATTAGAGATTATTGTGTTCTGTGGCGGTAAGGGTTTGGAGGTTGGGGGGTTGCGCGGCATTTCAGTAGTGAGAGTAACTGTTTGGACAATCGTGATAGTTCATCTGAGATAAGGCACCCGGGGCGGTCATCAGCGTGGCTTGGCTTGTCTCAGGGTTGCGCGGCCAGGTACCGGATAGCAGGATAGCAGCTTCCTAACGGGGATAGCAAA
>LUCM01007591.1:0-10605 GCA_008360955.1 Fasciolopsis buskii
TGATGATGATGCTGATGATGGTGCTGATGATGATGATGATGCTGATGATGATGCTGATGATGATGATGATGATGATGATGCTGATGATGATGCTGATGATGATGAGGATGATGATGAGGATGATGAGAATGATGAATGGTTGATGTTGATGATGAATGATGATGATGATGATGATGAATATGATGAACTGCAAATTTGTATTGATGTTGCCTTCACGAGACCGATCAAATTCGCTTTATTTTTCATTTGTGAGCAGTTGGCTTATGTCAGCACATTGACCGCATTTCTCTGTTCTCTAAGAATAGAGAGAAACGCAAGAGGTTGCCCACATATAGTTCGGCTCCACAACATCGCTCCGTGGCTAACTTTTTACCGAAGTAATCAAAATGGAAATTTCAAGTGCCAGTCTTCGCGATGCATACAATTTTGTAATTATGGTTCAGCTGAATAATGTATTCGACAGACGGATGTACTCACTCTTTGTATGTTCTCACTTTACTTATTTGTCGCTAAAAGGAACAATTGAGTACATAGAATATCATAGAAAATTCAGGAACTGTTTGATAACTCGGTTGTTTCTGTTGGTCTTCAAACTTTTTTCGACGAAACACTCACGGTTTCGGTTCTGCAGAAACCTTTGCTTCATCCGATTAATTCTGCAATTGTGTACCCAGTACATATCATGACTGGTCTGTTTGTTAAAGACTAGATAGGTTTTCATATCTGATACCTTTAGCTTACCGTGATCTTAATCATTTGAGTTTTGCGCTAGGTTTTTTTGTTGTCATTTTCGTTAGCAATTTTCCTCCTAAACTTTTGTTTAATCTGGCTTTTGACAGCTGCGATCCTCTCTTGCAACCACTTTTCGTCTTAGGAACCTTCTTCTGCAACGTGCTGCATGGGGTTTGTCTCATACACGGGTTCCAACCGAGTCCAGACCGGGACATGTTGCCATGCTTGGAGGGTTCTATGAAGATGTGGCATCCATCACTAAAGGTTAGCTTGTTTTTGATATCACTTGTCCATGTATCGTCGGATCTTTGCCGTCAACCATTCACCTAAATCCGCGTCCATTAATTCTTGTGGTCCGATAGAATTCGTGCAGAAGAATCATTGTGTGCATGGCAAAAGTTTTATTTTCGATTATATTTTTGTTGAACTGTATCGGAATTTCCATTTTACCCTGTTTGTACTCGTAAGACTTCGCTTTTTAGCTCGTTGTCCAGGATTATCATTGTGCTGATTTTTTTCGCATCCATTTTTTATTTGGATGCTTTGTTTCTAGCGTTGGTGGTTTTCGGAGCACCGTCACTAGCGAAGGGACAGTGTGACCAGGTGATGCTCCCGAGAACGGACCGTGATTTTGGAATCGTGTTACTTATTTCCGATCTTGACATTTCGCATGCGCAACAATTTGGCCTTAATAACCAGAGTGATGCGCAAATTACTCCAGTGTCAACAGTACATCCATTTATTCGTTTTTTTATATCAGAAGCCGGTTTGCTTTAACAATCCCGTTTCAGTTTGAATTTGCACCTAAAGTGCCATTTCGAGACCGATTTCTAAATTTCGATAAAACGTTATGAATCTGATATTGAAATTGCATCTACTCTTCAGGGTGGCAAGCGAACGCCGTTGCTTTTGATTCACTTTTCAATCGCACGTTGCGTGGTTGGGCCTGGGGTACACACGAGGTTGTTCAAATGTTCGGTCATGGTCGCTCTGGTTATGTGAAAATTCAAAGTTCCCCGGACGAGTTGAACGATTTGACGAAACACAATACGACGGAACTAGACGCATGGGTGGTTGAGAGATTCATTGTAAGTACGTTTTTTGTTGTTGTCCATTCTATCAATTTGAATGTTGCTTCCAGTTTGATATCATTTTTTGCTAACTGGTTGTCATAATCTCTACTCATTTTTAGCCAGACACTCAGTAATGAATTTTGTGGACACACGGTAATCGCATTTTCTGGCGAGATGTATTTTCGGAGATCTGATAAAATCCACAGATTTGGTTTATATGATTGATGACATCTGATTTATCTAAACAGTTATTCAACTTAGTGGTTTATTTCTGTCGATTGTTGATGTCGTTATCAGAAATTCGCCAATAGTTCATCCTGCGTGTAACTTCTTCTAGAGTTAATTGCGGTATTTGGATGTAAGTTAAAGAGTGAATCCGGGACAGTTGAAAGCGGATGCTCACCAGCTACAGGCAAATGTGACGTTTTTGTCTGCTTTTTGCTTTTCCGTGACTGGAGCGATTCACGATCCGTGGGCTTGCATTGTCGTCCACTGTTCTTTCATATACGTGGCCCACAGTTTTCACCGAATTTCGGCTGTTTTTTTTCCCGATCACTGTTTGCCAGCGGTGTGCGAACTTCTCTTATAAGTATATTTGCACTATTGTGTGGAAATCTCGTGCCATCGGAAGCATGACGATGAGTGGAAATAATGCGACAGGAGAAAAGAATTTGCCACACATCAGCCCTTCCAGATTTCTTCACATCGTCAACTCCCCATCGTCATTCGTGATTCCTCTGTGGGTTGTTGTGTCACTCGGTCGCCCAATGCGAGAAAGGCCTGTTTATTCAAGATCGCACCTTTATTGCTTGCAAAGCCAGGCGCAATTTGCAATTCACCGGCTTTGTTCCAACCAAGCTGGTAACCAGTTAGTCGGTTCTTATGCCTTTCCTGGTGATCCTTGCGGGGTCGGTTGAACAGGGCAAGGGGCAATGTCCTTATTTAAATGGCGGACCACACCCGCCTCGTTACAGTGCCATCATGGAGCTTGTTTTTTATTTTCGGGGCAACGACCCACCACGCACTCGACATTCCCGCTGGCTGTTCGCGATCGCCTATTCGGTGAGTCTGGGTCCACCTTATTCACGACCGACCACCGGAATGGTGCTCATTCTCCTATCCACAACCCCAAGGGCACGCCGTGTGGCGTACATTTCTGTCTTCTATCCCGACTGGAACTCATAACTGGCAAATTCTTGCCTACCTTGCTTACTAAAAAACCCAAGGGGAGATCATGGTAACATTATAAGAGCAGATTTTTACAGTAAGTCCTAAGTAACTTCGTTCTGTGCCATACCAAACATTCGGTTGAGTTTAAAAACATTACGATAAAACATTTCAACCATTTTAGTGAAATTTAACTTTAACAGTCTTATTTACGAAACTTTTTGTCCTTTAGGAATCACTGAAAGACAAAACATCTGGTTTCTTTTCGCAAGACCCTGCTGGACCACTTGAGGAGGATCGAACTCGTCGTGGTCATATAGCATTCTTGCATTTGGATGCGGCTGATCATGTGGGGCATTCATCCAAACCCTCCTCAGACGAATATAAGCTAATGCTGAGGCACTTGGATGGGCAGGTTGCACGCGTAGTCAAAGCTGTCATTCAGGCCCAGGGTTCAAACAAGGTTGCCTTTGTGTTCACGGCGGATCACGGTATGACTGAATGGGGTAAGCCCTCGAGAGCCTTTTGCAGTGCTTTTTTTCATCAAACTTTGGCAGCCCCATTGGCCACGGTCGTGCACGCCAGAAGTATTCGTTCTTCTTTACGTAGCTTTTATAAAAACGACCTACTCCGATAGTATTCATTCGCTTAGGGTTTTCCGTACCAATAGCTGTTTCTATGTTTATTCCGTATTTGCACATGAGTATTGTGCATGTTCAGGGAAGGTAGACGGTCGCAAGCCAAACGAATTTGCTAATAGGCTTGATTTAAAACTGCGGATTCAGTACTCTGGAACACATGAAAAGAGGTATTTATAGTCATTTTGCATAGCTCTTGCTTTTGATTTTACAAACGGCTACAAAAAAATGCGTGGTCGAAGTAACGAGTAATGGTGGTAGTAACGGCTTCCGTCATGTCCTTGCGAAACATCCACCATCTCCGAAATTCCGCCCACTTTCGGTATTCAGTGATAACAACGTTGGGAGGCTTATTTTCCAACTATTTATCACCACTCGATAGACTGAATGATGGATGAATCAGAACAGACGATGCATTGACGAATTACGCACCCCCGCATGAGCGTAATGGAATGGGCTTCTGAGGTGAGGCTACGCAGCTGGTGTTAAATGTGCAAAGCACGATCAGTCATGTGACAGTGAGTATGGATCACGTCTAGGAAACAGGACCGTCCAACAAGTCCGTTGGCACTCAAACGAATGACGCACGGGCTAAAGACCGGAATGACTGCAAGCTGTGAGCCAAGGTGAAGAGCCAACCCTTCACCCTAACTCTGAGAGATAGAAAAAGCGATCTAGTTTTCGTGGCACGTTTAGAGGCGATCAGGAGCGGCGTCCGAAGTGAAGATCAAGAAAGAAACAACCTGCCTGAAAGACGGGGAAAATCGGTCAGTGAGCTCTATCCTGTGTCCCTATATAAATCGTTTGACTAATTACAGATAAGCGAAAACAATTGTATTGAACGGCCTGAGGCTATTTTATTCGTCCTTGCTTGATTGGACGGGGCAAGATTGAACAACAGAGACGACTGACTGAAGGCGTTAGAGGTAGCGCATGCGGCAACAAGATTATAAAACGGCACTCACTTTCACAATTTGGTTCCTTTGAGGGTGGATTTGCTTCTAACGCTTACGGAGTTACGCTATTTTTTCTTCGAGTTCCAGTGGTTTGTTGCGGGGCTATGGGTCCAATCTCAACGTAGTACTCGGATGGCGTTCATTTGCCATCCTTGATTGTGGGCTGAATGAAAACTATTGTGAACAAGGACGATGGTCACTGAAAATACCATCAAATGTATTGTCTTTTTCTAATGCTGCATAATGCTATTTTTCAAGCCCAACCATGTAGGTTTAGATTAATAGCCAGGCTAACTAATTAAAATACCGTTGTTCTTGATGCAGGTTCACAGTTTGGTTTTTGATTTGGGCGGAATGTTGATGGAAGGTGTGTACAGTGCGAATAAGGAAGAACCTAACGCCCACACATTTTGAAAGCAAAACCGGCCAAACATACAGGCAGTTAATCACAGTGGTGACAAAGCTGCCTCAACTTAGTGCCAACCTGCGCAACTGATTCTGTCGGTTTCCCACTACCAAAACATTTCGATGTTTAATTGTTTGAAATGGAAAACGGTCTCATTTTAGTAACTGGGTGGAGCGATCAATTATTCAATTCATCATCATACGTAATGCATGAATAGCACCACCAGTCAAGAATGTGTTCGTTCCGTTGTTTTTCACTGTTCCCTTAAAACTGTTGATTGTTGCACGGTGTTTAAGCCAGACGGTTACCGTTGGCAACGTCACAAGTTTGGATTCCAGTTCCACCTGTCACCTTGGTGATAGTTGGTAATGCGTCTCCGCTGGGCTCACTCGCACGTCCAAACCACTGGGATCTCATGTGGTTCTATATTGTCCTGTGCCACTCCAATTTTCGACCCAATTCCTCTCCATTAGTGTAACCCACCCCTGCCCGCGATGCACGTCTCTTCCAATCATATCGGATATATGTAACAAACAGGATTCCCCTTCGTAAATGTCTTAACACAGGTTGGTGTTGGTCTTTCTCGCTGTTTTCTGACCTTCCATGGATTAATGAGCGTGATGCATTCGGTTTATTCCCAAACTTGGTGGTGTCCAAACTGTCACCTTTTGGTGGCTGCAGTCAGGCCGAGTACAATAAATTTCATCCAGCACTGACTTCAGACGAGTCTTAGGTGCCCGATCAAATGACCCACTGATTTTTTTTATCTCGTTCTTTAAACATTGTTGCGGGAGCACACAAGACCGTGGGGAAAATCGGCAATCGTGACTGAAAATTGGACCGAGATGGAAACAAATTTTCAGCAGGTCAGACAGTAACCAGCCGATTGACTGAATCTTCATCCCTAAATGAAACAACCGCTTTCAATGAGGTTCGCGCCTCCTAGTGTCAGAGAGCAAATCCTCAAGCAACTAAGTCATTACCAAGTTTGATAGTAGAATCCGTTCATTTATGTTGTCGTTTTTGTATGACTTTTGTAATGTCCTAGGATGAATGTCGCGGGAAGTGACTGGCAAATCTCGATTAATTGATGCTCAATTCTCATTTGTCATTTTGTAATTGAAGAATTGTTCTCAATGGGGAAATTTCTGACCTCGGTGTCGTTCGATGGTGGATGTCATGTACTTGTGTAATTTGTAGTGATCGATTGGTTTCTGAATGCCACCCAACGTGACTCCGTAGCTCAGTTTGTGGGGCAGATACGGCACAAGTGTTTGGGTTGCGTGCACGCGTGAGCCCGAATCCAAACGATATGGATCAATCCTACATTTGTCAAATCTGTTGAAACCAAACTCAGATCCATAATTGCCCGCGCCCCCCTTGTTGTACCAGTAACAAAAGAAAAAACAAATGAACAAATAAATTAAATAATAATCACGAAGTGGAATAACAAAAAATAAAAGATAACGCTGCTTTCGAACATTCACTGCATCTACGTAGTGGTGAATTTGTTTGAAAGCCGCTTATAGAGCAGTTACGTGAAACAAAAGAAAAACCACTATGGTATTATTCTTCATGGCGTTTTAATATTGTACCATTCCCGTGACCGTTCTATACTCTCAGAAATTTCAGACGGCATGTAGTACGTTGAGACTCTTTAGTTAGTTATTCAGCGTAGGTCGGAATCTGCTACATAATAGCCTATTTATAACTATTGCCTTATGATTACTGTAGTTTCTTATGGTACTTTTCCTTTTAACGGTTTGGTGTGGACCATTTGCAAATCTCCAACCTCCAATAGCAAGTTATCTACTCAAGTCTACTCAACGTAAGTGTATATTTTCCTTACTATGGATGTCTGAAGTCAAACGGATAAGGTCGTGGCGTTTGGATGTGAGGTTCGCGGGTTCGGATCCTCCCACCGCCGGTAGATTTCTCTACTTAGAAATCCTCTGGTGACCGCGGCCTTGTTCTTAAAAATGATATATACTGTTATTTCATTAGTAAAGAAAGTAAAAGATAAAGGATGAAGTCATGACAACCATCCATCGATTCACATCACAATACGGCTTTGTTTTCAAGGCAGCCATGGAGCCGGCTCTCTGCATGAAACTGTTACCCCATTACTTGTTTGGGGTGCCGGTTTTGCTGGACCAGATCCAATGCCCAAACCGGTGCAAACCAAGGAGGTGGATCAATATGGTTTACCATCGCATAGTTACGGACGTCGTCGACGGGAGTTGAAACAAGCGGATTTGTGTCCACTCATGGCCGGTGTGCTTGGCGTACCAATTCCGTTAAACTCAGTGGTGCGTCTTTGGTTTTAGCAATTTGTTTGCGTGATCTTTTGCATTGGCCTTTATTCTCAAGTATGACGGTCGTAACAGTTGCTTGAAGTTAACATCATTCTAAGCTTAATGTTATTGTTGCTTTGCTGGAATGCACTGATTAGCCGGTTCTTTTACCAGGAGCCATGTACCCTCCAGCACTTAGCGCGTAGGGAGTCGTAAGTTCAAAGGTAGTGAGTACGAAGTCGATTATTTCAGCCGATGATCTAGGCAGGCCGTAGACTTCATAGGTTTGATGGATTGATTCAACTGCTGGAAGAAGAGATGCTAATCAAGGCCTTAAAGGTGGGTAAAAGTTTCTCTGGTTAGTTTAAGTTTTCATCATGCTTATGGTGAATGCAGAATAGTCTAACATCAACGAAATTGTTAGTTTTTTTAGTGATAGCGAAGAACAGTGGACGAATTGAAGTAATTTTAAGACTCATTAAGCGGCGTTGCATTAGTGTCCCTTATCCGATTGAGTGGTAGAAGGATTTCATGCCTGGATGACTAAAAAGAAATTCTCCGAATTAGAAGTTCTGTTTCCTTGTTGTTCCTCCGGTGTTCCCAGTTGCCATCCAAAGTCATGCCAGTTCATGCCGTGTCACGAGTTCGGCTGAGAGGTACTTATTTCGCAATCAGTCATATTTCTAGGGATTCATGAATGACTTTGTTGCGGCGATGTGAATGGTAGAGAGATTTAAACCAATAAATGAATAACGAAATACCGAAGACCCTACTCGTCCTGCGCGATGCAGCTCTTTGTTTAGTTTCTGGCTGTTTATACAAGGTGATATCGTTTATCTTTCAGCTATCTGCCAGTCTCTTGACCTATAAACCAAAGAGTAGCCTGATTCTTCTAGTGCGTTTTCTGAAGAATGGTTCTTGAATTTGCAGTGGATAGTGTCGGGAAGTTAATCCACGAAGAACTGATGGATGGAGTTGATATTTTGGTGTTTTTGCAGTAACTTTGAACAGATCTATATCCTAGTACCGTAGTGAGGACCTTTCACATAAGACGTGAACGACCACGGTAGATAGTAAAAGCCTGTCCGAGAATTTTCACTCAATTTCTCTATTTCAAACAACGACTGTGCTACCGTCAGTGACCTGCTTCTCGAAGGATGCAGGAAAGCTAACGTGAACATCGATTAAATGAGGCTGAAATCGCTGGATACATTTTATTTTTCCTTTTTATTTTTGGGAACTTCAAATGTTAAGTGGTGATAGATGAACTGATCACCGCGATTCTGATGAAGGTTAGAAAATAATGACTCCTATAACAGAGGTGACAGCTTTCGAACCATCAAGGTTTACGCAAGGACGCTTGCGTTGCGCCATCAAACGTAAGGTGGAATGTGTGATACGGTTGAGTTAACTTCTCATCAAAGAAAAGAAACTGAAACAAAGAGTAGTTTTTGGCTGATTCTTCACGGTCGTGCATGTTTCAAATCCCGATGACGACATAAGCTTTCATAGTTTTACGACAGTAATTAATTTAATGAGTTTCCAAATGATTTTTGTCATGGAGTACCAATGCCTAATCCATTTTGTTTGTCTATTTTGTGTGATGTGCCATCTATTGTCTAAGGGGATTATGGTGGCAAAAGAGACCAGTGGTTTTGTCGGTTTGGTGCTCAGGCTATCTTTGTTGTTCCGAGTTGGATAACCTAAACGTTGCGCCGGACTCAGGTCTACCACAAAACTGAACATGTCTAATCCATGATTCATATCGGCTGACGCATGAACTATTTAACTATTTTTGCTCCCTGAGATGCAGAAGTATTGAAAATAATCTATATCAGGATTAGAGGAAAAAACACGTGAAATGTTTACAGAAATATAAATGTGTTCATAATTGTAAATGATATAATGTTACATCATTCGGTCCTGATAACTATGTTCATCTTTGGATGAAGTTGGTTTTATTATTATGGAACTAGTGTCCTTCATTATGTGCGCTTAAGCAAAAACCATAAATTATGCAAGCCTTTTAACCCGTTTATTGCCGCCTATATTGTTGTACCAGAAAATTTCACCTAGCTCACTGCCTCAGTCGCGAAAACAACAGGTGGTTAAGGTGACCCACCCGGATGACCCTGAGACAAGGTCATCTTTGGTGTGAATCACGATCTCTTCAATGAAAATTTCGTCGTCAACAATAGTTGTTACACAACAGTTAACAAAAAATTTCACCATTACTGGACAATGCCTTTCAGCCTGTAAATAGAAGTTCATTCGTGGTTGGAATATTGGATAAATATACTGCTTCCGTCTAAGGTAAATCCCAAGATCCCTGCAAAAGAGTTTGCGTAATTCTCAAACTCCATTGTGATTCTATTTTTCAAGTTAAGATGAACATACCTTGCAAATTAAGTTTGTCCATGTTTAACGGAACTTAATAAGATTTAGAAATAAGTGTAATAAGAAGAATCCTAAGATTAATACTTCATGATCATCATCGTTCAGCGTTAAACAGCAAGGCAAGCCTCATTGACCGCTGCATTTCCCCGCAGTTACACGTTTCTATAAAAACATTGAATGTCAGTGACGGATAAGGGCAATCAAGCTGTGTAGGTGATATCATATCGAAAGTGTTGGTCGTACTTAGGCTACCTGCAGAGAAGTTCACTATGAGTATGGGTCGATCGCTGTGAGGTAGGGTAGAGTAAGGGTGCAAATCAGTCAGGGATAGGTGCAACATGCTCATGTGGTGAAGTTCAACAAACCGTGGAGATCGTGTCCGGTAGCGTAATGGTTAAGGCGTTCGACGCTGAGAATCGTTGGTCGCGAGTTCGCATCCCAAGTTGTCCGTAGGCGGGGGGAGGGGGCGGTTTCCAGTGATGTTGTGCTCGTATGGATTGATTAACGCGAAGGATGAAACAGGTGTACAGGTAGATGGCTTCCATGGTTTTTTATTTATGCTCAGTTGAGCCGGAATCATGATCCACGATGGTGAATTATTTTATGAAAACATTCAATCTCGTGCTACTAAAATGAACTTTGTAATCAAGCTGATGGGTAGGTGAATATCATACTCGCAAAGTGTTGGTCTCGTACTTGAGGCTACCTTGCAGAGCCCCCCAACGCTTCTACCGTCCCCCCCCCTGCTGAGCTATCCCGCGCGCTCCGCACCTCGCTGCTAGGCAGCGCTATATAACACGTCCAACTACCAGTGAGGGTGCTAAATCACCGATCAGGGATAGGTGCGCGACATGCTCAATAGTGGTGGAAGTTGCAACAAACCTGTGGAGATCGTGGTTCCCGGTAAGCCGTAATGGTATGAATGGCGTTCCGAACTGAGAA